>JAPDOI010001402.1:0-145000 GCA_029168955.1 Aplectana chamaeleonis | reverse complement strand
CCGGGAGCCAATCAATCGATTTAGCAATAAATTCCAAAATCGAAAATTATCGTGAACACCGCCATTAAAGGCAGTGTTCACGATAATTTTCGATTTCGGGATTTATTACCTTTAATGGATTGCCATTAAAGTCAGTGTTCACGACAAGAATCGTTTTTCTGCTTTTTCGCCTATCTTGAAGACGGTCCCATGCTGATTCCAATGATGTGTTTGGAATCGTACAAGACCTTCTAGGAAAGGAGTCATGGTCCCTCAAAAACTGAGCTAAGGAAGAAATGTGGACGAGTTTACCGAAGCTCGTAACTTCCGTCTTTTGCAGCCGATGTATGCGAGCTGACCTGAGTGAAGAGAGAAGTTGAGAAGGAAGGGAAGAACGGGGCTGTTGATCGGAAACCTTCGCTCATCTTATATTCTTGAGCATTTATTTGTTAACGTCGGTGGGCGTGGAAAGTGCATCTGGGTGTGACGAGCTGACGGGTGTCCAACTTTGGGGCCGTAGGGGACCGTTCCGAGCTCATTTTTCTTAGTTTTTCCAACGTTAGGGTTGCGGTAGGCCCCGCAGCTGATTTTCGTTTCCAAGTTTTCCACCCAAAACAATGCGTTGGCAACCAAGTGTTACCGAAATCACGAAGAAACGGCGAGAAACGCACTAGTTCGTCTTACTTCAGTGGCATTATTCTATGGCCTGGACTAGTTGTCTGATTGGATGAACCTGTTCACGGTGGTTGTGACCGGTAAAAAATGGGACTAATCAAAAATGGAAGAATATTTTGGGCAAAACAGTATTAGTTTGGGCCCGAAGGAAAGAACGGAGCAACACAGAATGGAGATTTGCAAAAGACGGGTCCACAAACGATTTCATTGTCACAACGAACAGTTCCATTGATACTTAAAGGCACAGTCCAAGCTCAGGGGCGAAATCTGAGATTTCCACATAATTGTGAAGTAGACCCACCCCATACAGCACCTGCCAAGTGCGAGCTCTCAATTCCTCCGAATAAGCGAGATATAGAAGGAAGCCACCCTGGGGCTTCCACATACGGAAGCCACTTTGCCACGCCCCTTTTACGATCTTTCGAGCTCAACAGTGGCGGGATAAGCGACGATTTCCGAGCAATAGCCCCGTTCTTCCCTCCACTCTCAGCCTCTCTATCCATTCAGGTCGGCCCGCATGCATCCGTTGCAAATGACGGAAGTTACAAGTCACGGACAACTCGTCCACAATGCTTCCGTATCTCAATCTTTAAAGGCACAGTCCAACCTGAGAATCGCTCTTCTGTTTTCCTGCATATCTTGGAATCGGTCCCACGCCGATTCCAATGATGTCTTCGGAATCGTACAAGACCTCCTAGGAACGAAGTTATGGCCCCTCAAAAATTGAGCAACGGAACCATGGTGGACGAGTTGTCCGAGACTTGTAACTTCCGTCATTTGCAACCTATGTATGAGAACCGACCTGAACAAAGAGAGAAGCTGAGAATGAAGGGAAGAACGGGGTTACTTCTCGAAAAACACCGCTCATCTCGCAGCTGTTGAGCTCGAAAAATCGTAAAAGGGGCGTGCCAAAGTGGCTTCCCGATGTGGGCGCCCCAGGGTGGCTTCCTCCTAGATCTCGCTTATTCGGAGGAATTGAGAGTTCGCACTTGGCAGGTGTTATATAGGGTGGGTCTACTTCACAATTATGTGGAAATTTCGGATTTTGTCCTTGAGCTTGAACTGTGCCTTTAAAGGCCATAACTCCGTTCCTAGGGGGTCTTGTACGATTCCAATGACGTCGTTGGAATCAGCGTCGGACCGTTCTCAAGACAGGCAGAAAAACATAAAAACGGTTCTGAGGTTGGACTGTGCCTTTAAAGGCACAGTACACCCTCAGATATGAATTTTGAGATTTTCATGTAATTGTGTAGAAGACACCTCCTGTATAACACGTGTCGAATGCGAGATCTCAATTCCTCCAAATAAGCAAGATATAAGCGACCACCACAGGCCCGACCCCCTTCGTTCACCACCACAGGCCCGACCCCCTAACAGACTTTTGAATTCGATAGCGGCTCGATGGATGGATGAATTCTAACAAGTCGTCGTTCTTCAGTTCATTGCCGGACTGTCTTCTTATCCTGGCTCGCTCTCGTGCAACGATTGCGAATGAAGAGAAATACAGGCCTGAGACAACTCATCCACCAATTTGTCACCCTTAAAATCTAGGCATCTTTGAAGAGCCATTACTATGTTCCGAAGGGGTTTTGGACGATTTTAGAGATACCACCGTGATCAGCGTATGACTCTCTTCAGGATAAGCATGAAATCTGAAAATTAAATTTTTGGGTGTCCTGTGCCTTCAAGAGGCGGGCTGATACTTAAGGATTTCATGCCCTTCTGGTGCGTTTTTCTCGGTTTCTTCGTCATTTCAGTTCTACTAGGGGGCCTCACAACCGAACGATTAATCGTTGACTTGAGCCTGTCTCATACCTTCTTATCACAGACTACTCCACGCGCGGTTCGCCATTTCAACCAAACAGCATTGATGCGTGCGTCAACTTCAGCCGTCAGCGTCACAGAGTCAGTAAGCGTCGATCCAAGATAGCGAAACGTATGTGCTTCTGGCAAGACAGTGTTATCGACTCAGATGGTATCATCACAACTCGCATTCGTCATGTATTCCGTTCTCTTCTTATTGAGTCGTAGGCCAAATTCTGCCAAACTGTCGTGCCAGGCTTGAACTTACGCTTGGAGATTTTCTTTGTCGTCCGAGGCGAGCATCAAGTCGTCAGCATACAACAGTGTCCAAGGGCTGAACGGTGCGAATCTCGTGTGATGACGTCCATGACGATGATGACGAGCAAAGGGGTAAGGGCGGAGCCTTGATGAACTCTAACAGTGATTTGAAAAGGACTTGATATTTCTGCCGCTGATCGTATGCAACTCGACTTGTCCACGTACGAAAGCTATCCCCAATCAATCAATTCTTTGACCACATCCCGGCCACGCGGAGCATACCATATTACGTTGTGAAGGACTCTGTCAAACGCTCTCTCAAGATCAAGAAAAACAATATGAGCAGCTTTTTCTTGTACACGATGCTTCTCCACTAGAAGAAGTAGAAGACGAGTGGCATGGTTAACGTCGATGGTGCCACAGTTCTTGACGGAACCACATTGATTTGCGCTCAGCTTAACGACATCACGTATTCTCTTATCCAAAAAACTCTCAAAGATCTTCATTGTATGGATGAGGAGTCGATAGCTAAAGAGTTCGATAGTTGCTCCCTTTCTTCTTGAGAATCGGAACTGTTGTGCTTGACTTCTAGTCTGAGGGAACCTTGCGCTCAGCCACAAGTCGGTTGAATAACACTGCAAGCCAGGTACTCGAGTTCTAACTTCGACTTTTCCATAAATCGGCGGCAATATCATCCGGTCCGGCGGTTTTGCCATTCTTCATCGCTTTCAAAGCTTCTGCTACTTCGCTTGCTGTTATCGGCGACACTGCCGCATAAACAGGAAGAGCATAAGGTAACGGGGGATACGGCAACTCCTCTGTCGACACCGCTTCGAAGTACTACCGCCACCTTTCCTTCGCGTGCTCAGCATTCGATAGGAACCGACCATGTTCATCGTTTATCTCTATCAATTAGGCTTAAATTGTATTGTGTGATGCTACCTGGACCAAAGCAGTTCTCCGCATTTATGGCATTGGTATCGTCTTTGATACCGCAAGTGATTTATACGTCTTTGATATCTCAGCAGAGAAAAAATACTGCTTCAAGAGAGGGAGTTTCTGTTCCTGAAATATCAAATCAACCGACCACTAGACCTTCGTGTTTGTTAAAACAAGTCGTCTCCTCGTTAATCAAGATGGAACACTAGACAGATGTCCAGAGTCGTTCCTGAGAGTTTTTTGCCAAAGTTTGGGGAGGTTTAATCAAAACTCCTGAGCGACGTGAAGCGATGGAGAAAAGGTTTTAGTCTGCGTCCGTATGTAGCGAGAACGCGCACACTCGCTGCTTCGCGCACCTCAGAGTCATAATGCACCCTCAGACATTAGTTGTGATTTTTATTTGGTTGTGTAGTAGACCCCTCCTGTAGAACACATGCCAAGTACGAGACCTCATGTTCCCCAAATAAGCAAGACATAGGCGACCAACCCTTCACTTACCACCACGGGTCACACCCCTTCACTCACCACCACTGGCCACACTCACTTCCTGATCTTCGAACTCGATAGCGGCTAGGTGGATTTATGAATTTCAACTGCGTTTTCGTTCTTCCCTCCATCACCGGTTTGTTTCCTCATCCTGGTTTGGCCTCTCGCACATAGACTGTGAATGAAGAAAAATACATGCGCGAAACGAGTCGTCCACCAAACCCCGTTTCTAGGGGGGGAATTTAGAGGACCCTTGTTATCAGAATTTGACTCTCGCCAAGATGAGCATACAATCTAAAAAGTAATTTTCTGGGTGTCCTGTCCCTTTAAAGGCAGTGGTCGCGCTCAAAAAAAGCTCGTCTTCTTTTCCTCTCTGAACCCTTTTGTGGGTATAGAGTAGGTAGAACCTAAAAGAAAAAATTGCGAAAAAACACTGTTCTGGGCCAAATTTGAAACCTGAACTCTCTTGTCTTTTGATGGTGGACGAGAATACCCCACATCATCGGCATCGATGATCTCTAATATCAAGAACATCAGCTGACTTGAACTTGAATTTTAATCAATGAACCTCCGAATTTATGCACACATCTAGTTAAAAACATTGACTGAAGTGCTTGCTTTCATTGTTCAACTGTTTTTTTAGATAAATTTGCATTTCTTTCTTCCTCTGAGTGTCGATGATTTCGGACTGCTTGGCCTGAGACTGTGATCTTTCTGTGCACGTGTGCACAAACTGGAAATTTAGGGTCTTAATAACTCTAATTCCAGCCCGTTTTTCACCGCGCTACCTTCGTAGTTTTTGAGCTGTTTTTGATCTAAGCTGATTTTCGTAGTTTTTTCGATAACGTTTTTCATCGTGACCACTGCCTTTAAAGGCACAGTACACCCTCAGACATGAATTTTGAGATTCTCATTTGATTGCGTAGTAGACATCTCCAATATAACACGTGCCAAGTGCGAGATCTCAATTCCTCCAAATAAGCGAGATATAAGCGACCACCACAGGCCCGACCCCCTTCGCTCACCACCAAAGACCCGGCCCCTACCAGATTTCCGAACTCTATAGCGGCTAGATGGATGAATGAATTCCAACAAGACTTCGTTCTTCAGTCCATTGCCAAACTGTCTCCTCATACTGGCTCACTCTCGCGCAACGGTTGCGATTCAAGGGGAAATACAGGCTTGAGACAACTCGTTCACCAATTTTTTGCCCTTAAAATATAGACATCTTTTAGGATTCATAACTCCGTTCGTAAGAGGCCTTGGGCGATTTCAGAGATACCATTGTGATTAGCGTGTGACCCTCTCCACGATGAATATAAAACCTTAGAAAATAATTATCTGGGTGTCCTGTGCCTTTAAAGGCATCGTCCGCCCAGAAGACCAAATATTACTTATTTACGTTTTTGTATAGCTTGGATTCTTTATTCAACGGAAATGTCGGAAGAGTCCCTTGAAAACCTTCATTTGTAAAAAAAACCATTTTGAATACACTGTTAAATTGAATTTGAATTTTGCGCCAAAATCGTTTTTAAAGTTTTTGTGCATTCGGAGTTTGTGCCATGAATGTTTTCTATGCAATTTGGCAGTCGCATCAGCATTCAATGAGAAAAGACGAGATGATCGACTCCGCAGTAGTTTTCAGGTAGCCATAGCCTTCGAAGGCACAGTCCAACCTCAAAATCGTTTTTCGGTTTTTCTGCCTATCTTGAAATTGGTCTCACACTGATTCCAACGGTGTCTCTTTTAAATCGTACAAGACCCCCTAGAAACGAAATTATGGCCCCTGTCCGAGGCTCGTAACTTCCGTCATTTGCAACCGATGTATGCGAACAGACCTGAATAAAGAGAGAGGCTGAGAATGAAAGGAGGAACAGGGCAACTGGTCGGAAAATATTGCTCATCTCGCCGCTGTTGAGCTCGAAAGATCGTAAAGGGGGCATGCCAAAGTGGCTTCTTGGTATAGGCGCCGCAGGGTGGCCTCTCCCTATATCTCGCTTATTCGGGGGAATTGAGAGCTCACGTTTGGGAGGGGCTATATAGGGTGGGTCTACTTCCCTATTTTGTGGAAGTCTCAGATTTCGTCCCTGAGCTTGGACAGTGCCTTTAAAGGCAGTGGTCGCGCGAAAATAGGCTTGTATTCTTTTTCTCTGTAAAACCTTTTCTGGGTTTAGAGTAGTAAGGCCCATAAGAAGAAATCGCGAAAAAACCGCTGTTCCAGGCCAAATTCAAAGCCTCAACTTTCTTGTTTTTTGATGGTGGACGAGCCTACTCCACACCATCGGCATCGATGATCTTTATTATCAAGAACATCAGCTGGCTTGAAATTGAATTTAAATCAATAAACATTAATCTTCGAACTGACAGGCTCGAATATTTATGTACTCATCTAGTCAAAAACATTGACTGAAGTGCTTGCTTTTATTGCTCAACTGTTTTTAACAGGTAAATTTGCATTTATTTCTTCCTCTGAATGTCGATGATTTCGGACGGCTCGGCATGAGACTGTGATCTTTCTAGGCGGAGCTGTGCATGTGTGCACGAACTAGCGCCTTTAGGTCCTGGAACCTCTTATTCTATCCCATTTTTCACCGTAAAACCTTCATAGTCAGCTGTTTTTGATCTGAGCTGATTTTGGTAGTTTTTTTTTCGGTAACGTTTTTATCGTGAACCCTGCCTTTAAGGTGCGCATTTCAGATCCACAAGTTTCGTGCGTGTTGTCAGCTAGCCCTTTTTGTTTGATTGTACACAAAAAATTGGAAATGAATTCTAGCACGCACGATGCCTTCAATGTTAATCAAAATCTGTTAAATCCCGTCCATCATCGATTGGTCGCTATTCCACTTCCTGTGAAGTGAAACATCGCGCCTGAATCGCCTTTTAATGTCGAGTGATTTCAAATCCTTCTTCACCACATACTTCGAAAACTTTCGCCTACGTCCAGTCGGCCGTTTCCAGACAGGACTCGGGAGCATCCTTAGAGAGTGTTGAACAAGACGATCTGGCGAACTTCTTGAAAAATGCCTGAACAAACGAAGACGACCTTCCGTTGCCGCTTAAGATGACGTTGGGAGATGTTTGCAACTCTCTCGTGTCAAGCGTGGATGTAAGGCGCCGAGTTCGTTGTAGAGATCTTCGTTATGGCACGTCCGCGGCCAGAGATATCCAAACGAACATCAAAACAACTTCCTCCTTCCATATTGCACGGATAGTGTTGGTCATTTCACGATTCCCAGACGGAGAGAGAGAGCTCTCAGCATTTCAGCATTGATGTTGTCATCTCCACCTGCCTTTCCATTCTTCATTTTCCGGACACAATCCAAAACTTCAGACTCAGTCGGCGGTTCCTCACTGACATCGTAATGTGCTCTCTGAACATGCGGGAGCTCAGGTACTGATGGCGCTGGACGATTCAGTAGTGAACTAAAGTAATCCTTCCATATTGGCAGCACCAACGGCAACTCCATTGGTGTTGTTCAAGACAGGAGAACATCTCTTCATCTTCCCGCTTTAGTGTCGCAGCAACGTGTAGGCTTTCCTCGGATTCTTCTCCTCCCAAGCCTTCTCGAACTCCTTAGCTCTACACGTCCACTCTCGTTCGCGGTCACTTTGAAGCTGCCGACGCAACTCCCTCCTCAGATGCTTCTCCTCCACGAAGATTCCTGCAGATCGGAGAGCACATACTCTGTTTTAGGTCAATGTTATTTCCTCTGAGACGTAGGCGAGCTTCTTCTTGGGCTGTACAACCGGGAGTGCCTCTCTCGAAGCGTCCTGGATGCGCTTGACGAAAGAGTTCGCGTCGCAAAGTTTCTTCTTAGCCCGTACTGCAATATGAATAGAAACGAGTTGTCGGAATTTCCTTTTGCATTCTTCATCTCTGAGAGTTGTCATGTCAATCCTCTGAAGAGGCTGTGCCCCTTCGCTTCCTCTTATGAATCCTGGCAGTGAAGTCCAACAGAAATTCCTCGTCAGAACATAGTCGAGCTGTAGTTTCAAAGTTGTCATCTTTTGCTTTCGCTCCTCTTCTGGGGATAGCTGGGTTGGTCCCTGTCACGTAAGCTGATGGCGGCGATGATTCCTCTTGAATGTCAAAGCAATAATCAGACCACTCCGTTCACACAAGTCGACAAGGCGATAGCCATTGTCCGATGTTTGCTCCACTGGGTAGGACCATTTACCGAGTACTTGGGATTCCTGACCAAGTCCCATCTTCGCGTTTGCGTCAATTCCCATGACAACAGCATGTTGACAAGGAAGGTATCCTGGCTAGCAATGTATTGAGCTCCTCGCAGAAGGCGTCTCTGGAATTGTCTTCAGCGGTTTTGGTGAGCGCATGAGCACTCACAATCCACAGATTGAATCCTCTGTGATCCCTCAGTCGTACGAGTCCATTTTCACATAACGTTGAGCCAATTCCCACCATTGTAATCTTTCCTGACAGCAATCGCACAGCCTCCCACTATGCTGTCATTAGCGTTACCGCAGTATATGGCGTAATCTCCGACGTTGATGACGGGTCTATCCTTGAGGCGAGTTTTCAACAAAACAGCAAACGGTGCATGGAATTAGCTTAGAAGACTGGACAGCGCAGATTGTTGGATATCACTCGACAATGACCGGCAATTCAGGGTGGCGAAATTGTGGTTTGTGGCCAAAGACTCCATGAACTCCCTAGTTACGGATCCTAAGGTACCTGAGGCCTTAGTGTGCCGGACGGCGACACCTTTATGCAATGTATGGGATACTTTCGCGATATGCGCTCGCTATATCGCACGAATGTTCTCTGTGTACACTCAAACGTCTACTCGGTTTAGTAGAAGCAGGGGCACCAACGAGAAGAAAAAGTATAAAGAATTGAAATGGATGTAAGATCAAATTCGAAAGTCTCAAAAAGAAAAGAAAGTTCTTCTGAGCGGAGTTGATCATGATTTGTACTCACACACGGCCCATTTCCGCGGCCCCCTCCCCATCCTCGATCTGCCTAACCTCGCCCCCTCCAACACTGGGATAATCCCAGTGTCTTCTGAGAGAACTGCCCGCGATCGTCCCGCAATCGTACCGCAATCGTACCTCTGCGGCGCCGGCCGGCACCGCAGAGGCACTATTGCGGTACGATTGCGGTACGATTGCGGGCAGCCACGACCTTGCCGCAATAGCCCCGCAATCGTACCGCAATAGCGCCTTCGTCTCAGCTTTGGCGCTCCTGCTAAGCCTATAATTTTGTTTCCAAGCCATTTCTGCAATCACCAAGTCATTATTGACCGCGTCTTCTTGATTCATACACAATCTCTACTGAATAAAATATCTTCCCGTGGCCCATAGATTTAATTCACTTTCAGTAGCATTATCCACACACTGGACGCCAAAGAATCGGCTGCCTAAACCACGAATACGTGCTATGTATGTAGTTACGTTGGCACTATAGTTCACGAGAAAGCACAGCTACATGGTATTACATGCAGCTATTTGTCCCTACAAATCTCTTCTCTCCGCTGAACTTGTTGCTATTTTGAAAGTCTATTTACTTTTGGTATGGAACGATTACACTCAATTTTTTTGTCACAGCAGAATTAATAAAATTTTTATAACTTCCACAGGGTAATTCAGGTCTATCTGAATGAGACTGCTCGCCCACGCGGCTGGTGGGCGTGTTGACCGGCCGCCGCGAAGGTTTTTTTGGATTCGTGAATAGATTACCACGAATATCAGACAAATTGGGAACAATATTCCAGTTAACTGTATCTCAGTCGTCGGTCAGCTCGCCTGAAAAATGCCTTTGTGAGGCCTAGTGCATACTCATCGCCACGAGCGACGCGACTTAATGCTTGTCATCTATATCGACCGAAAGTCGATATTGCTTGTCATCTATATCGACCGAAAGTATGCACAGTCGCGATCGCGCAACACGGGAAGTATGCACTAGGTTTGATGTGTGCTCGTTGCGCAGGCTGACCGCGTGGGTGGAGAGTCTCATTCGTACAGGCTTAGGTAATCAGTGGGTGTCTTCTGAAAGTGAGGACATCTCTGGTAAGAGACCAGAGAGTGAATAGATTTGGTATCATCCAAGTCGAGTGAATATTCAATTTAATGAAGGAAACTTAGGGGGGCAGCAACCAAAGAAGAGTAAACCTTTCACTTGCAACACCTAATTAATATATCGGATTTTCTATTTTAAAGGTACATCCACTTCTAATCCTCAGGCCTCTATTTTAGATGCACATAACCGCGGCTATCCAAGGGAAAAAATGGGCGAAATTTGCAATGTGGGCAACTAAACCGTCTTTCGACCACAACTCACCTCGAAGTGCTCCGTTTTCAATATCGAAGACGCTGAAATGTACAGCATGTCGTGATCTAGCCGATAGTGTGATAATATTTTGCGAAATTTGAGAGCAACATTATTTTTCAAGGCGGAATACATTTCCATTTTGACCATGCTAGAGATCGCGTGCGGTTGTTTTTAATCGAATGGGCTCATTATCTTGTGATAACCTTATCAAATTCATAACTAACTTCATATTAAAAAAGCGTTTTCATTGAACATTTTGGTCCTTTCTGAAATTAAAAACGGAGCACTTTGGGGAGTGTTGGGGCCGAAACACGTCTTAGTTGCCCACTTTGCCCATTTTTCTCTTAGATAGCGGCGGTATCGTACTTAGATTAGAGGTGTACTTCAAATAGAGGGTGTACTTCTAATTCTCAGAGACCCGTCTTTTTGGTGTACCTCTATGACAGGTGTACTTCTAATAGGAGGTGTATTTCTAGCATTTCGACAAACAGACCCCAGATTCGTTTTCAGCACCCTAGAATACCCTTAAGCCCCTTTCATAGTTTGCCGGCCGACGTCGGACGACTCGTTATCAAATTTGAAAGTTAAGATAGATAAGATGTGTAGGGTAGGTAGATAGATATTACAGATTCGATAACGAGTCGTCCGACGTCGGTCGGGCAAGTGTGAAAGAGGCTTAACATACAAGTTTTGAGCAAATCCGATTTCTTTTTCAAAACACCCCAAATAACTCCTGATGATACCCTCACCTTATCGTGAAATTTTAGCAAAGCTCATAGCTCAGCGTATCTGCGCGTGGGGAAATCCACCCTCACTGCCAGGTCCACGATGTCAAATCGCTGAAATTTTACTGAAGTCTTAGATATGCTTGTAATTCGAAGTTTTCTGAATTTTTGCAACTTTTTCTAGCGTCTGTCTTATACGACGTTCTCAATGAATGAATGAACTTTTTGGAACCAGCAGCTTGGGGCGTGGTACTGCAAAGTTTTACTATAGACAAGAGATACTGACATACGTTTCGTTTCCGCAGACCCGGCTTACGCTTTGTAAACTTTGCTTGTGAGATGGTCATTCGTTTTTCAAAATTCGATTTAAAGGCAGTGCTCATGATGAGAAACTTGCCCGTTTTTCGCAGGAAAGTAAACTTTGGGTCCTTCTGAGAATAGTGGGGATGGAAGTAACTCGAAAAACGGTCAGGCTTGTGTGAAAATCTCGTGAACCAGTCGACCCATTGGATCACCCCGCCCAAGCCATAAGGCAGTTGTCCATAGTTTCTAGTGCCATACTCTTTATTCCTGGAAATTGTAAGATCTAAACATGAGCATTCAACTTTCTTAATTTTTCAAGAGTTTCTGGTATACGAAACAGAAAGCAAAGTCACTTACCTAAAAATTTCAAAGCTCAAATTAATTTGCGACGCTTGGTTTGACGTTTTGTCTGCAGTGCGCAGAACACACCAACAGGCGTAAATAAATAATAAATGGTTTTTTTAAGAACTTTTTTATTCGGCTTTCAAAAGTTCTATAGAGACGTTTCCCAATAATCCTCTACATCGAGAACTTGCCCAATGAGAAACATAGAAAACTAGAATACGGCTTTCTATCGTGGACACAGCCTCTAAAAAGTTTTGAAAAAATCCGCTTATCCCTGGAAGCACACGCGAGAGAACTATGGGACCTCGGCTTGGTACAGAATGTGCATATTATTGAATTCAAGTTCATGAATTCAGGTAAGTGTGGTCGAATAAGCTCAATAAATTCAAAAACTAAAAACTCAAAAAGCTTCTTAAGTTCAAGAAATGATTCTGAACTTTCACGCAAAAAAATGATTCAAAACTCCGTCAACATCAACGCTTATAGGACTGAAGAGGATGAAAGTGTCAGTGTTTCCCTAAGAGAGGTAATGAATTTTGAGAAAAGCAAGAGACACGCTTTCGTTCCAACAGAACTGAAAGACGAAGACGAGTGGATGAGAAACGTGGCAAGCCGGGTTGAGTGGATCGATAAATGGCATGGCTGGCTTCAGCGGCACTGTGATTTTGCCGCAGTAGCTCCGCAATAGTACCGCAATCATTGCGGCGCTATTGCGGTATTTGACACAAGTGCGAGCCCACTGCATCGTCATTGCGGTACGACTGCGGAACTATGGGGACTGCGGCACGATTGCGGTACTACAGCGGCCAGTTTTCTCAGAGGTAGGCTTGACCCTGAGTTGCGGTGATAGATCGCCGCCCGCGATTGAAACCCCGGTAGGGTCGCAAACGACGCACTGCCTGCCTCAAATGTTAGCGTCTCATGCATTCGCAAGACTTCACTTCCAAGAAGACCTATCTCTCTCCTTCTTTCACTTTGATTATACCGAACTCGTGATGTGTCTAAATCATTCAATTTGTTTTTGGCAACGATTATGCTGTTTCCATTGAACAGGAGAATCATTACAAATGAGTACATGATGACCGATCCCTGGAACATAATGCAAAATAACTGCAGTGTTGGATGAAACCACAATGCTACAAAGCCTGCTAATCCCAAGTTGTTTACATAAACTTTTCCGTCGCTAATCTAACCTGCGGTTTTTTGTAAGCAAGCATAAAAGCACTCGTGGGATCAGATTACCTGCTTCGAGTTGAAGAAAATCACAGTGAAACCAAATAGTGCCAGCCGTTCAGAGCATCTCTGCTACATGCCTTCGAGTTTTCGAATCACCTCGTCTATTTTTTAGAAAGGAATGTATGTGCAAACATGAAGGCAGCAGCTGGACAGGTTAGTTTTTGATGTGATGAGAAGGCTGTACTGCGTCTGAGAAGATTTGGTGACACTTGTACAGACAGAAGCTGTGACAGATTCTGAGGAGGGTCATCAGTCAATTTTAGGATTCATAAAGGCGTGTGGCTCTTAGCTACGTACTCACATAATTTAGAAAAACTCTATGAGCTAGCGCATCGTCGCCTATTTTGGTTGTCCCTGGGGTACGCTTGGGTTCCACGAGAGGGTCGCTACAAGGTCTTTAACTAAGCTCCAACAGGCATCTCAAAGGTGCGGTCTCGTGGAACTCAAGCGTCCCGAGCGATAACCGAATAAAGCTATTATGCGTTGCAGGCTACTAAAGTTTTTCTAGCAAAGCCAGCTGGGAGCAATACCTGTTCAAGGACCATAGCCGGGTAGTCTTTCGAAAACGGTTCCGACACAATCATCAATTAAAGGAGTTCTGTAGGTTCTGTAGGATTTGTAGAAGTTGATGCTAGTCGTTGAACAACAACTGTTTTCAGTAATGGAAAGCTCAAAATAAACTGTTCAGATAATCTCAAACAGTTACATGGATAGTGACTCAGATGACTTTTTAAAGATCTGAGCTGAGCTTTTCGAATTATATTTTTCTCATTGGGCCATAGGTTCCAGCGGATGCTCTAGTTCCACCTTTTTCGACATGTATGGAAAACACGCGAAACGGGAAGAAATGAGATGATAAAAATCATCCTCGTCTTATGAAAATCAGCCCAGGATCTAGTTATTGTCATAGACACCAAGACGGTTTTATCACTGCCACGATTTCACCTGCGATCACCAACAGTGGCCTTTTATTAAAAGAGACATGGGTTTCGTGAAACAGCTGTCAAAAACACATGGAATCTTTTTCAGGCGAAATTCTGGCAAATTATTGCCTATTTCAATAAAAACCACTGCTGATTATTGCAGGCATGGTCAAGCAACCCGTTGGACAAAGTGCATTCGTTGTTGCGACCCCCTACATTCGTGGCAAAACTTTGCGACCACCTCTCTAACGATGCCTCCGCTGAAAGCTAGGTAGACCCTCACACTCTGCTGAATATTTGATTTGAGTGGTCGTCAAAATTGCAATTGTCCAAATTGCTAAAAAAAATGGTATTTGGGGGCGTTACAGTGTCATATCCGTTACGGGCAGTAACTCAGCGGTTCGGTAAAATAGACTGAGTATTGGAATAGAAAAAAGCAAAGATGCTCATGTATAGTCAGAAATCGAAAAAATCGCCCGTTGGAAAAAGTGGTGTAATAGCCGTTTTTTTCCAAATGGCCTTTTCAGTCTTGGTTTTCTAATTTTGGAAGGTGGCAGTCGAGCATAAAATGCAGCATAAAAAGTGGTTATCGAAAACTATATTAGCTGGAGTTTTCTAAAAAAATTTTATCGTGATTTTCCACCTCACCATGTGAAAACAGTAAGATGAGAAATCTCAAAAAAAATTTTGAAAAAAATCCAGCGAATGTAATTTCCGATAACCAGTCAGCAGATACACCTTCTATCCGACTGCTGCCTTCTCAAAGTGATAACCAAGGCTGAAAAGTCCATTTGGGGAATAACGGCTTTTCACACTACTTTTTCCAATGGGCGATCTTTTTATTTCTCACTATACATGAGCAGTTTTGCCTTTTTCTACTTCATTACTGAGTCTGGTTTACCGAATTTCTAAGATACGGCTCATAAGGGTAACGTATATGCTCCTAGAATGCCCCCAAAAACCTTTTTTTGATATTTGGACAATTACAGTTTTGACGAGCGTCTAGGTCGCCATCGGTTGACATACTGGTCTGGGCAAGCTGAAGCTGTGTGAAAAACCCGTTCAAAGTGATTTCGAGATGAACTGATGCTTAATCAAAGCCGACGTGAAAATTTTTTCTGTCATTTGGGCCCGTGGCAGAGGGGGACGGAGCAGGTGGTGAGGTAGAAAGAGAATCACGAAAAAATATTCGTCTAGAAAAAATCCTGCTGATGTTGTTTTTGGTAAACATTGAGCAGGTACACCTTCTGGTTGACTGCCGTCTTCTCAAAGCGAAAACCAAAGCTGAAAATGCCATTTGGAGAAAACGGGCTTTTTTTACACAACTTTTTCAACGGACAATTTTTTTCTAATTCTCACTCTACATGAGCGGCTTTGCTTTTTTCTACTTTATTGCTGGGTCTATTTCACCGAACTGCTGAGTTACTGCCCGTAAGAGTGATTTATATGACCCTGGGAGGCCCGCAAAGACCATTTTTGAACAGTGGCAATTTCGAGAAGCGATTAGGCCCCCAGCGGTTGACAAACAAATCTGAACAACTCGTCGTTGTGTAAAAACCTTCTATGGCTAAGTTGAGTTAAAAACGAAAAAAAAAACGATTTGAAAAAGTCCGGCGGTGGGAACCCTCCCCATATTTCAAGTTTGGTGGTCACTCCCCTTTTTGGAAAATTTCTAACATCGCTAGGCCGTGATCGCAGGTCAAAGCGTGGCAGTGATAGTGCAGTGTTACTGCTGATGACAACAGCTAGACCAGAGGGACTAGCCCTGCCCATCCCGAAAATTCCAAAACCGCTTTTGCATCTGGGAAGGCGTTTGGGACAGTTTTTTCGACACAATTCTTCTTCTTAGGACCACGACCACTGCATTTCTTTGAAGCTCAACATTGAAGTTAATCGTGAACATTGCCTCTAACAAGTGACGACCCCCCGGGGAGGAGACGTTCTGAAAAAAGTTTTTTTTTGAGAGTTGTGGGGGATGGATAGAATAACAGTAATTTATGTTGGATTTTTCCTACCGGCCTTCCGATATTCTAGATAAAAAAAGAAAAAAACTACTTGAAACTACCTGTAACCTCCTACTCGGAGCAGATCTGACGGTTTGATTCTGGCCCATTCGTGAGATATATGCCGTTTCCGAGCTCACTGTGCATTCCATTCCTCGTATCTGTTCAATGAAGTTGCCATAGTCGCCGTGCAGGGATGACCGGGAGGATAACAATGGGGAATGCTGAACCACGGAGGGATGCTAGTTTGAGGGTTCGATTCCCGCAATGGATCATCTGGAAAAAATTGTTTTGCATTTATTCGATTGTTTATCCGCGAGGTTTCTTATTCATATTTTAACTCGCTTTTTCCAATTTTATTAGATTTACAATTTCTATCGCGTGAATCCCTGTGGTATATGAGCATTTCCTCACCTTATTCAAAGATTATTCTTCTCACCTGCTTGTGGTAGTATTACGCTTTCATTGAGAGATACTGTTTTGTGAACATCTTGTAACTTTTCATTACTTTTCTCGAGTAAGGGAAAACACCTATTTTGAACACATCAAAGTCGTTTGCGAATCATCGGAGAAAAAGCATTGTCATTGTGAGACAGCGAGAAAGTGTGGGAAGAAAGAGGCGCAGCATATGCGCGCAGACGTACGCGATGAACGGATATAAGTTTCAATAGGAAACACAGGGTTGTCATCGTCTTGAGTGAACTTGTAGCGGAGCTTTCACTGTTTTCTCTATGTTTCGTTGCGAATCGTGTAAGGAGAATTGGTCTAGCTGAAATTCACTTTTCGAATGGTAGATAATTTCTGAAGTGAAAAATCCCATATTGGTAAATGTTGTCATTTCCTCAAACTGTTCATGACGAATAGCTCGAAAAATGGGCATTCTCCCCTCCCCATTGAACTTTCGTCCTCATTTCATTTATTACACCGTTTAAGACAAGCGTGGGATTAATAACATTAATACAAGCAATAATATTCTAGAAAGCTAGCAGTTTTCAACCAACCATATGATTGAGGAAATCGAATTTTTTCGTATTAGGTGTAGCGTCGAGTTAAGGCATGATTTTTGAACGCCTGTAAAGGAGGATTGGACTGTATGTACCAACGGAAGCTGCCTGACTGATGCATCGGTTGAAACTAGACACAAAGTAAGTTGTAGCTCTGCCGTCATCACTCAAATTCACGTCTGAAAAAATCGTAAATACTTCGCATATCAGGTAATGTTGCGCTTCACACGTACTACATAGAACCAGTAATTTCCCAGCACCAGGGATGTGCGTAATAGATATTTTGCAATTCGTTAGTCGTTAGTCGTTCAACCGACCAAAACCCTCGTTAGTCGTTAGTCGTTAGTCGTTAAAACTCTAGGCTTAGCTAATAAGCAGAGTTCAGGCAGAAAAATCCTTGTGAATAAAAAAAGAAGGAAAGCATGGAGTTGTGTGTTTTCCAAAACATTCATGGCCATTAAACACACAAAACATTCTCGTTGGAGGACCTAGATTGAATTGTAAACAAATTAAAATATGAATGGAATACAATACCCGAGGGCGTGTTTTTATCAGTTTTTGTCCTTTTTTTCGATGAGAAAAGAAACAATATGGTAAGACGAAGAAACCTTGAGCTCTTCGTTCTCTTTAAAAATTGCCGTTTCGCGCTATATGAAGTTATATAAAATTTAGACCATGGTGACAACACGGAGAACTGCACAGAATTTGCACTAATTGTTCTTTGCTCATCGTCGCGAGCAGAGCGCGCGCGTAGTTTGGAGCTTGTTTTCATAATGGGGGAAAGCTCGGAAGAAGTCAACACCCAAATAAAAATTTCACCCACTGAGGTGTCCCAGCATCACTTTATAGAAATCCCATATCTCGAAGTATTAAGTGCTCAGTGCTAACATTAGATTATCGTGGTGTAAAAGCAATAAGTGCCCCAGACCGCTAATGCGTAACGTAGTCCTCGTATCACATATGAGATTGCCCTCTGTAAAAATTTCAGTTGGAGTCGATCAGTGTCGGAACTAGTTCAGTGAGCCTACCATAAAGTTGCGTGACCGACACGAAGTATCACAAGTGCTTCGCCGAATCTTGCGCAACGTTCGGTTGGGGTCATAATTTCGGGCTCCGGAATTGTGAATCAGTGTCAGTGTAAAGAATAAATACCGAAGACTTAATTTGTTCTGCAACACCCACCTCCAACAAGAAACAGGAAAGTACATATATGTATCAATCTTGATTTAATCCATGGGTTGGAGTTCGATGTTAATGTTATTGATTTTCTAACGAATCTTGGGATTGCTTACGAAAATATTTTTTATTTCGTTAGACGTTAGTCGTTAGTCGTAACACCCAAAAAGCCCGTTAGTCGTTAAATTCGTTAGACGTTAGTCGTAATTACGCACATCCCTGCTCAGCACCCAAATTAAAGGCAACGTTCACGATGAATTTCGTTTTCGTGTTTTCCATATTTAGTGAGAGCTCTAGTACCCAGTACAAGACCTACGTTGAAATAAGCGCGAAAAAATCACTGAAAACCCCCTTTTCAGAAACAAAATATCCCAATAGACTTTTGAGAAAGGAAGAGTCGATCGTTAGAGATCGCTGTTTTGACCAACGACATCACGACCGAATAAAGTTTATCTTTCTTTCAAGTGATTTGTGGAGAAGGAAAGGTTAATCGATGTGTGTACAAAAGTCATTCTTCACGTAATCGTAAAGTATCTCCCATCAACTTCCCCTCAGTTGTACTGTAACAATTGTTGATCATTTACTCATATGATGGCCGACAGCACCTTGTGCCAGATGACTGACGGAGGGCCGGCCTCTTTTGACCGAATTTGGGACATTCAACCTCATTTATCCTTAGAATAAAACGTTATTAACCGAACAAACCCTCCCTACGTCCCTTGGGTGGGCCCAGAAAATCATTTGAACCAAAAAAACGATGAGTGATTTTCAGCCCGTACGATGCCTTTAGGAGAACGCGCAGCGTTCAGCAAATCTTTGATCTATTCTATACGTTACTGAATGCAAGGCTCTTAATGACTTTATTGGGAGCCATGCATTCGTGTTCGAGCATTCGTGCTAGCCACTTGTTATAGAGTGATTTTGTCAAATATTTATCGGTGATCGCGATTCTCACTTTTTTTGCTTATTGGTATTCAACGCCTTTCAATCCTTCCGTATGTCGTGGTAAATTTTTAACAACGACTTTCTGTCTGGCAGTATGTCAGCACAAGCCAAATTTGCTTTTGTCGATGTCATTGTCTATCCCTATCTCTTTCTTTTTCACACATAGATATGTTCAACTACATTATCGTGGGGTGAAACTGTTTTCTTATATTGAATTTTTGTAGATATCTTTGCGTTTGCAAGCGACTGAATCGCTGCGCTTAAACTTTGCGAGCAGCGCGAAACTAGACTAGCACGCTTTGTATTTACTTTTTCTGCAAAGCAACTTTCACATAATCGTCGCGTGGTAGCATTACTAACATTCTCAAAAGTACATAATCCATGCAGTAAACCCTGAAGTTGTCCTTTAAATCCTTTAAATGGAAAGTTTGGTGTCTCAATTTCAGACTGTCGTGCATTCTTGCATAGTCCCAATAAATGAACGGAGCACTGCCCTAGATGAGAGAAAGTTTTTTTTTTTAAATTGGAATGAAAGGTGCAATGGGTATCCAGAATCGTTTCAACTATACTCGTTTCCCTAATAGCCACGCTCTCTTCGCTTCATACTTCGTTTTATCGGAACTGGGTGCAATTTTCATCCGCTGGTACGTATGTTCCCTGGCAATGTGTGCACTGACTTTAGGATCTACAATTTTCTGAGGGCCCTCTATTTTATGCTGCAACTTTTGCCTCAGAGTGTAGAGTACACATGTCTGCACTTTCTCACTCACTTTCTGACAACTAACCTTTGAATTGGAAAATATACCGTCTTAGCAGGGCTGTTCGAGTTATGGATTAGGGAAAATACGGCGTGTGTTACGCGCTTTGTAATGGTTTGGTAGTTCCGATTCGCAATCTTTTGGGCACTCCTGACTATGTAACTGTGGTTGGAGCCTACAGTATTATCTATCTCCTGGGCTGGAACTCGCGAACTATAACCAAATTTTAGCCATGGTTTTTGGCCTATCGTTTCACACACGGAACTCCACCCCTGAATGATATACATGGGCGACGTTTCCCACTTCACCCACGCTGAGTAATGAAGACATAGCTTTCTCAAGGACTGAGCAGAAAGGCATCGCGGTGCGGCGCGACATTATTATGGGCTGCCGTATTGATAGATAGCGTCGATCTATCAATGTGGCAGCTCATCATAAAAGTAACTGAAACACAGAGAAAATTTGTTTGAGCACCGTACTCCAATGCGGCCGCAAAATAGAACGCGTTTTGTGTGAATGCACTAATGAGCACATTTCAGGCTTGTACCGTCTCGTTTGCTTTTACGACGTGCCAAGCCAACTGTGGCATGTGGAGTTTGGGTAATGATTTTAGTCTGATGAATGGACGGGGCTGCGGCGCTAGATCACGCCGCGCAAATCGAAACCCCATTTTCCAGTGAGGCTGCCAACCCCGTACGGCCAGCCGCCTAGTTCATGCGTCAGACTAAATCGAAAACGAAAACCTTACAATAGGAGATTTTGCGAAATCGACCAAAAATACGTTTGGTAAGGGGAAAACACGATGTGCGATGGAGATACACATGGTTTTGAAGCAAGTTAAACACAGCTTCGTAATTTATTTTATTTATTTATTTATTTGAGACGCGGAATAAGTCCACGTAAGCAATACACAACTTGATATAAAATCGTAGAATTACTGAAATATTGAACGCAACTGTAAAACCTACGCTGAGGAAACAAAGAAAACCGATTAGCCGGAAAATGACATTCAAAAACAAATAACAAAAAGTAATTGTAGAAGTAAGTGGGACAAAAAACCATCAGTACAAGTAGATTGAAGGTCAGATGTGTCTTAGAAGGGACTTGAATGCACTCAAAGACACACTCAGAAGGAACTCATTCTCACCTAGAATTTGATTGAACTTGCTCACGCTACGGTAGGTAAAAAACCCTGACCTAGTTTGTGACCTCGCAATTGGAATATAGAGTCTGAGTTTCCCGCACCTGCTTTTTGAAATGGGAGCTCCAAAAAATTTTACGGGGTCCAAAGACAACTTTCTAGTAAGTAATTTGTACATCATTATGAGATCAGCTCTTTTCCTTCTCCTATGAAGACTAGGCAGTTTCAGAATTCTAGCTCTTTCGGCACCATTGGGCACCTGGGAATACGCGAGTCCAGAACATCTCATCATTAGTTTGCGGGTGTAGTTATTTTGAATGGATTCCAATAGGGCAATGTCCTTCTTTTTCACGGGGTTAAAGACTGTGATTCCACACTCAACTTAAGGCCTCACATAGGTCTTGTAAGCTCGCAGAAGCGCCTGAGGATTATTAGTTCTGAGTACCTTAAAAATATTATAGGTGCGATAATTTTCCTTCCTAACCAAGTTTCTGTAATGCTGTCTGAAACTCAAATCACTTGATATTTGAAAACCTAGATCTCTCACTTCAGAAGCGGACGTGAGAGTCTGACCTCTTAACGTATACGTGAAACTAATGTCAAGATTTCTTTTCCCGATCCGGAGGTGGCTCGATTTTTCTGTGGCAAAGGGAAGCTCCCATGTATCTGCCCATTTCCCTATGTAATCAATTGCGGCCTGGATCGCCCTAGAATCCTCGCAGTTCTCAACTTTCTTATAAAATTTTGATATCATCTGCGTACATTTTGCAGTCGACACCAAAACGTGAAATGGAGTCCGGAAGTTCATATGTAAAAATTAGGAAAAATATAGGTGAGAGTACGCCCCCTTGAGGAACTCCACTGTATGCTGAATAAACCGGAGAGTACGTAACTCCGAGTTTAACCTGGTAAGTCCGGTTGGATAGAAATCGTGTTGCCTAAATCATTTAAGGGACGCGGCTCCGCCCATCCCCGCCCGCTGCAACCGAGAAGTAGAGCAGTTGATATTCGAGCTTACGCTGCGTTCCGTTTGTGATTGTATCGTGCAGTGCGTTCAGGTTGCTCTCCGGGCCATACGCGTTGACTGACACGTGCAAAACGAAACTCAGTGACGACGCAAGTCCTCAAACTCCGGCGTTCTGGACCTTGATCGAAGTCGACACGTCTACTTCTACTTCCTTTTAATGAGTTCCTTGCTGGATCTTCACCATGGTTCACCGATCAGTCATCTTTTTCTTGAACCTCGCCGAAGTATCATTCCTGTGTTGAACAGTTCAACGTGTGGCTATTATGCAATTTTGATTTGACTGAACAGAAGATGGCGTCTGAGCACATCTGCCTTGCAGAATCTTGGTTCTGAAAAATATTTCAAACTCCTTCACAAGATTAGGGCAGTAGAGCAGTAAAGAGGTTTCAGCTGATAGATTTCTGCTGGGTTATGCTTTTTTTCTGTTTATTTGATTTTTCATGTTCTTTGTGCGTGTTGTCAAGTAAACGCTGTGAGAGTACTCCTCGGACCGAATTATGTTACTCGAAGATTACTCGAGTGATTTTTCGAATTTTGATTCATTCAAAAATCAGAAAAATTAGATTTTTGAGTTATATACGAAATTCTAATGTTTTAAAACAGCGGCTCTGGAAAGTACTCGAAATTCGAATACCTAAATAAAAACTAAGTCTCCTAATATTACTCGAAATTCGAATATTTCAAGAACAGATTTTCAAGTATCATTCGAAACTCGCTCGAATGCTTTAGTATCAGCATTATTGAATTATTTTAAACTTCAAATGATTAAAATGCGCAATCATGATTTCATCAAAACTCTTTTGACTCAACCCACGAATCTTTAACCAGACTCGCCTTCACGTTTCATGCACACCTTGCGATTTTTCAATCAGGCTGTGGGTTACAAACTTGTTATATCCCGAATTCGAATCAATAAGTACGATTGCATATCGCCTCCACCACTTGGAGGCTTCTTAGCACTCATACACTGGAGGGTCGAGCCCAAGTCTACAGGGGGAGCAGCCCTCCGAGCACCGACGCTTGCCCCTCGAACGGGGAAGCGAGCGTCGAAGTGATATTTTGGCTTGATCGGAGCCCTGCCGTCACTGCTTTGAATCCGTGCCATCACTGTCGTCGCCGTCCCGAAGCTCTGACGTCGCCTCTACGTAGCACTGACGTCGTTGCTCTGAAGCACTAACGTCACCCACGCCGCCCCCCCCCCCCCCACAGAAAGCGTCGTTTGCTCTCCTTCCAAAAATATCCTTTTCTGATTGGGACTCAAAGCTGTTATATCTCCTTGGCGCAGCACCCTCGTTTTTTGAAGTTCAAATAACCGTTGTGCGACTAGGGTTTGAGATAATTCATCCAAGGCTCAGAAATATTTGAGAATTTCAAGCATCCTAAAATTCGTTCAATTCTTAGTAAAGTCCACTGCAACGGGAAAAGCGTTGGTGCAGTTGCGTACTTATACTTTAGTCATGACCTGTTTGGTTTTAGGAATCGATATTGAACAGCTGATAATTTATTATGGTTATGGTTTTTTTGTTTCTCTCAATTTTTTCGTGTTTTTTTTTGCATGCATCTATAGCAAATGATTTGGAGGTGTGACATAATTTGTCGCTATCATGAGCGACAGGCATGCAATCAGCACAAACCACGGCGGCCCCCGTCGGAGCAACGGCATCGGCTAAAGCCAAGTTTTGACTGCAGAACGTCGCTGCGGCCATGCGAAGGACAACTGTTCCTTTTTCGTCACGCGTAATGGAAAGGCGCTCTAATTCGATCGCTTCGTGGCAAACGTCCTACACGGCTGGGTCGTGGCGATGAAATCCTATGTTTTACTGCTTCGCTGCTGGAGTCGGAATTCTCAATGATCGCTGACCATCGCACCGTCGCGGCCAAAATGGCAGCGAATGAGCGATTGCTAGCAAATGACCCGTCTCGTCGAGTGAACGTTGACCCTTTCACATGACGAGATCAGTGTTTATGGGCGTTCGGTACAGAGCTTTGAGGATCCAAACGGCTCATTGTTGTTCAAACACGAAATCATCAACAAGTTTGGTCGGCTTACTGTTTGAACGAGCTCTGCAGCAAAAATAGATAGCAATGTTCCGAAGAGTTGTTGTAAGGCGCTATTCATACTCCTCAACGCCAGCGCGCCAAGCGCTTTTAGAGACTATGCATACTCCAGTGGAGACGCCATAGCGAAGCGGAAAAAATTAGACTGTACCTTTTCAAACACACGATTCTGTGCACGCGTTCGCCACCATGGTAGCAAAGGATAGTACTGAAATCAAATATCATGAAACGGGATGAAATTGATGGGTATTAATAAGCTACAGCGGAGCGGGAGTCAGGTTCGTGCCGCGTGAGCGTGTCGTCTGACCATTTATACTCCAACGCCGCACCTGCGCGTCACGCGCTGGCGTTGAGGAGTATGAACAGCGTCTAAACAGCAATAATTCTGATTGTGTCGAAGTTGAATCATAACGAATTTGTATCATCGAAAAGTGTACCAATCATGATAGGTTCTCCACATTGGAGAAATAGGCGGATTTTCGCTCATTTGTGCGTCGCCGCAACAGGAATCCGTCGCATCGTCAAGTGTGTAGTGCATCATGATATAGTGTGCCGTGTAATTACGGTAGCCTTCCAGAGAAAGCGTGCACCGATCCATAAGGAGTGAAAAGCGCTCAACGAGCAGCAAGTTCAGCGCCACGGGAAGTAAGCAGTACTCCATCGAGTGCGTGTGCGCTTTTCGGGAGGTAGCAATCCTTTAAATGTGCGCAGAATCCTTGAAGGTGATTAGCGTAACACGTAAAGCGTGCCCCGCTTTACTTAGATCGGAGTAGAGCAGTGTTGGGGGGCGATCGCCCTTTGTGGAAAGTGCGTAGCTCTCAACAGGAAAAGTACTGCGCGAATGAGTAGCGAAAGTCAGAAGCGTTTTGTTTGGAGCGTGTCCAGAGTCTTGGGCGCTTTTCATACTCCTCAACGCAAGTGCGACACGCGCGTGACATGCTGTGTTGGAGTTGGAGGTATGAGTGGTCTGACGCCACGCCCGCGCAACGCGCACATAATGCCCGCTCCACCATGGTGGCAACGGCCGTAAGGCGCTATTCATACTCCTCAACGCCAGCGCGGAACGCGCGTGACGCTTGGGGTTGGCGTTTCAATATGGATGGCCTGGAGCCACGCCCGCGTGGCACGCGTGTGACGCCCTCTCCGCCATGGCGGTGACGGCCGTAATGACTTTTTCAGCATTCCCACTATTAATACGCCAACAGTTTCTTTCCATTTCAGGACAATTAATTCCACTGTTATCCTCTGCAATCACGAGGAAGAACGCGTGTACAGATATTGACTGTTGGGGAAGGTTAGGGACCTTTTTTTGCTCCGCGGCGTCGCCGCTGAAGTATTCATAGTCTCCGCAAGCGCGTGACGCGCGTGACGCGCTGGCGTTGAGGGGTATGAATAGCTCCTTGGAAAAAGAGTAGCGCTTGGCAGCAAGCGTGCGACGCGTTTTTGCAAACGAGTAGCGCACCGTCACTGGATGCTGAAGAATGGAAATGATCATTCCAATTGAACATGTTCATCGTAATAAGCCACGCGTTGATAACCATCATATCAAGCTAAGTTGTGATACTTATCACAAGGTCAAGACTTGTCATAGTATTAAACAAGAATGAGCCGTTAGGAATCCCGAAGCTGTATACCGTTCGTCGTGTTTACGAGTCGAAAGGTGTTATCGATGATGACCAGCCATTAATTTCTTCTTCGATCATTGATTGAGTTTGATTGATTGAATTTCCTCGATCATCCATGAGGCTATGCACCAGGGCTGTGCGTTGTAACGTTAACACGTTAACGCATTGACAGGTTAACGCGGTTTTTTTAGAAAATTAACGATTAACGCTTAACGAAAAAGTTCTAAAATCACGTTAGTTTTGGGTTCGTTAATTGCGGTGGATTAACGGCACTGATTGGTATGTTTCAATGGCAAATTTCAAAACTGGGGGCGTGCACGTCGAAACAATTTTGCTTGTTGTGAAATACCAGGTTGTCCAATAATTCTTGTCCGAAAATTTTCAAAATTGTATAATTTCCCTTAGAAGCGTTATAATATCAGGCAAATGTAAGAACCTTCTAGAAGGTTCTCCAAAGTTCTACGCTAGGGGTATATAAGGCGCAGTCGCCGCGTCTAGCTACCAGTACAAGCTAAAACGGACCAAGGTCGAATTCGTACGTTCGTGTACTACGAGTGGCTGCTGGGCAACGACACGGGCACCGCGGTCGCCAACATCTGCAGAGCGTGCAAGGAGGATGCAGTGTCCCAACGCACAGTCAGCCGCTGGTTCAATCGTTTCGAGAGCGGCGACACGAGCCTCGAGGACAGGGAGCACAGCGGGAGGTCTTCTACGGTGGATGATGACGAAGTCCGTCGCTGTATCAAGGAGAAGCCGGAAGCCACCATCCGTGGACTGGCGACGACGCTCGGCTGCAGCAAGTCCACCATCCACAATCGATTCAACTTACTCGGCTACTACAAAGTTCTGGCCCGCTGGATCCCCCACCGTCTGACGGACGCCAACAAGGAGAGCCGCGTGGCCGTCTGCCAGTCCCTCCTCCTTCGTTCGCATCGCAAGGAGTTTCTCGAGGCCCTGGTCACTGGAGATGAGAGCTGGGTCCTCTAGGACAACGTCGCCCGCCGTGCCGTCTGGATCCCGCGCGGAGAAGAGCCGCCGACGACGTCGAAAGCCGACCTCCACCCGCTGAAGATCATGTTCTGCTGCTGGTGGGACACTAAGGGCATGCTGTACTTCGAGCTGATCTCGCAAGGCAGGACGGTCACCGCCTCCATCTACACCGATCAGCTCGAGAAACTAGCCGCCGCCATCCGAGAAAAGCGTCCCCGACGGGCCTCGGTCCACCTGCTGCACGACAACGCGCGCCCCCGCGTGGCGAAGGAGGCCCAGCCGAAGTTGGCGACGCTCGGCTGGGAGACGGTTGCCCATCCGCCGTATTCCCCGGACCTCGCCCCCTCCGACTACCACTTGTTCCGCCCGCTAAAGCACCATTTAGTCGGAAGAAAATTCACCAATTACGACAACCTGAATTCGACATCGCGGAGTTCTTCGAGTCGCAGCCCCCGGAGTTCTGGGCGAAGGGCATCGGCGACATGCCCAATCGATGGGCCACTGTTGTGGATAACTGTGGTGATTATATTGTTGATTAGACTTGTTTTTCAATAAAGTTGAAAAAAAATTAAAAATGGTAAAATTTTCGGACAAGAATTATTGAACAACCTGGTATTTCACAGACCTCGATGTTTCCCATTCCATTGATTATCTAATTTAGTTATTTCTTCTTAATATCGAAGAATTGAATTTCGTATTCCACAAAGGAAATGAGAAGTCTAATCTACATCTCTGCGGTCGAGTAAGGTACCAAACGAGGGTTGGAAGCGGGGATTGAAGACCGGGTTGCAGTATTTGGTGAACCGCACTACAGACTAAACCGACAAACGGAATATTAAGTTGATGCAGAAGTTGCCGAACATTTTACGACTTTGAATAAAAACCCTTCTCTCAGAATCAAACAAGGCTCACCCAGCAAAATAATTTCCATCATATCCAAGGATCCTTCGCCACCGATTGGGCAGATCATGAATTCCCGACGCGTAGAGCTCTGGCTGTTTCGAGTCAAAGTATTCTGCTGAGACCATTTTGACTTCGTCATCTTCAATGAGCTGTTTTCTATCCGGGGAGTGCTGTATCCAGCGGAACAGATGGTAGTGGGAAGGGGCAAGATCTGAGCTATATGGAGGATGAGGAAGAACTTCCCAGCCCTGGTCCAGCAGTTTCTGTCGGGTTATCCGAGATACGTGTGGCCGAGCTTTATCGTGAAGAAGGACACTTCGACTCGAAACAGCCAGGTTTACGCTTCGGTAATTCATAATCTGCTCAATTGGTGGCGAAGGATCTTTGAATGCGATGGGAATTATTTTGTTGGGTGAGCTTTGTTTGTTTTCGAATAAAATGTTTTTTTCAAAGTCTTGAAAAGTCCGGAAACTTCTGCATTAACCGAATAGAACCTGCGTCAAGTGTGCACATATACAAAACCAATTCAAAGTGCGGCGAATGACGTAGATTATAAAACTTTTCATTAAGACTTCAAGGTCGTCATTCTACGTATGTCAGACAGTGTAGCACACCCTGTTGCCAAGACGTTGCAGATAGCCCTTCTGGAGTCCTATCCACTTTCCACGGCATCCTGTTTAACAATTTTCCAGGTTGCAGTGAATCCTCCGCTTGCACTCATCTTTCTTTACGCGGTGCACTCTGCACATGAAGCGCTACTCAGTTTCTACCACGCGTCACACGCTCTACTTAAAGGCACAGTCCAACCTAAGGGGTAAAATTTGATATTATGGTCCGCCCACCGTGCTTAGCAACCCTGCCAAGCGCGAGATCTCAATTCGATCAAATAAGTGTGAAACTACAGGGAAAATGTCGGCCCCGCCCCCAGTGCCCTAAAAGCACAATCAAGCGTTTCGCCTCGGATAGGAAACCAAATTCTTTGCTAACGGAAATATTGGTTTGTGTAGCAATGCTCAAAGGCAAAAAGTACAATAGCAGAGCTCTTGGTTCCCTTTCCGGGGTGGTATGCCCGGCTAGGCTCTTGGGGTAAAGTGGGCGGGGCCGACTTTTTCCCTGAAGTTTCTCACTTATTTGATCGAATTGAGATCTCGCGCTTGGCAGGGTTGCTAAGCACGGTGGGCGGACCATAATATCAAATTTTACCCCTTAGGTTGGACTGTGCCTTTAAAGGCAGCATACAAGCTCGTAAACGTGGTCGAGATAACTACGGAGATATAATGGTATCCCGTAGATCACAACGCCTAAGCATCTCGAGGCGTCAGGAACGACCCACATAGCCGCTGCACGAGTAAGAAGTTGGCCCGCCCCTGTATTTCTCCGCCCTTGAATTGCCGTCCTCCTGCAAAACAGGGGTGCTGAACCATTCCAAACGTTATCGATGTTTGTGGGTGGTACAATGAGTTAAGCACATACATCGTCGACGGTTAAAACGGCCCAGCACCACTGTTTTGAAGGAGGACGGCAAATACACAAGGGCGGAGAAACACAGGGCGGGGCCGATTTCATACTCCTGTAGCGGCATTGTGGATTGCTGTTGATGCTTCAAAATGGGCAGGCGTTGTAATCTGAGCCATAACATTCTATTTCCATAGTTATCTCACTAACGTTTGCGAGCGTGTAACGTCGGCATGGATCGTGAAGAGACTTCGCGTTCACTGTTGACGGTTGACGCAAACTCGGTGCCATATGCTATAACATAGGTGCACCGAGTTTGCGCCAACCTTCAACAGTCAACGCAAAGTCTCTTCACGATCCATGCCAATGTTATGCTGTCGTTAAAGCGCCACTGCCTTTTTACAAAGCGACGCACGCCCTCATGAAGCGCTAACCATTTTTTCACGACGTCCTGCTGACTTCATCTGAACGCCCTCCCACTTTCAACGTCGTCTTCATCTGAAGTCCTACCTACTTACCGTGACGTCCTGCTGACGTCATAAGATGCCCTAGATTTCCATGACGTCATCTGAAGACCTGCTCTTCTTCCACGAAGTCCTGGCCACGTCATCTAAAGCCTCACTCACCTTCCATGACGTCCTGCTGACGTCATTTGGAGGTCAATTTTATCTTTTCTGGGACCTCTGATGATTTATCATTTTTTGCTGTGGTCAGGGAACGTTTTTAAAATTCTTAACGAAATCCAAAATTAGCATTTTAACGCATTAACGGGTTAACGCGGTTTTTTCCTCGAAATTACCGATTAACGATTAACGAAAAAACAAATTTTCATTAACGCACACCCATGCTATGCACTATGAACACAATCGCTGCCGCTGCCTGATCGCTCCAGCAGCGGGTGTGAAATCGCTGCTATAAAAAACGGCAGCGATGCAGTTCAAACATGGCTTTAAAAACAGTTATCGCGCGTCTGTCGCAGCGACGTGTCGCGAAGAGCTGACATACTGAAATGTGCCGAAGCCTGTCGCTGCCACTGTCGCTGCCGCTGTGCAGCGCAGTGCGACACGACAAGTTCAAAGGGCCGGAGCTCCACGACAGTCGGTCGCTGTTGCTGTACAGAGCGACGCGACTATACCTCTTAGGTGTATTGGTATTCTGTATGTTGATAGGAAACCTACCCTTTTTTCGGTTTACGGTGCTTTTTTCTTACAAGATTAAGTAAAAAATTGAGTTTTGTCATCCCTTACGGTGCCCTGCGCATCTGCTTACGTCACGCCATAATCGACAGCAAACTTTTGATTTTTAAATTTCGGAGAAAAAAAAGCACAAGAAAAGTTCAAAATTGTACGTTTTTCGCCAACACACTCAATATCAGTAAACACTATTTACGTACTACAGATATATGCATGAATTCTCCGAAAAATGAAAGGAACAGAAAACAGGTTTGCGCAGAAGAAAATAATCAGCCTTTCGTCATCGATCTAAGCCATGGCTACAGTATACTGTCGTGCTCAGAGCCGAATTCTGGTCCGCATTTGCGGACAACCTCTGTTGCATACGCAATACGATTATGATCGTGCTGGGACTGCCTGGTCCCGGCACGATTCACCTTTCTCTCAGCACCATTACGCAGGAAATGGGCGAACTTATCGCGCACAGAAATTGTCGAATAGCACTTTTTCTACGGTTTCTACCGCAAGCAAAAATTCGGTCATTCAATAGTGAAAAAACAGCGAAGAAAAACATTTAGAATGGGATAAAATAACGTTTTCTAACATTCACGGCGTGGACGAGCTTACTGGCCCCGCTAGTTTCCGCAAACGCTCATCAAGCGCGCGCTAATCGCGAAATGTGCGCGAATCGATTAGGCTGCACGCGGCAGAGCTGCTTGGCAACTTGACAAAACGGTTTTTAGCAGCCGGGATCCTGTGCTACCGTAACACTTGCATTCGCCGTGTAGCGCGCTATCGTATCATCGTGCGCCACTGGAAGCGTTTAAAGTTCGACGGGCATAAACTCCACAAATCTAAGGATGCTAATCGGCTCCGCATAGCTGGTAACTGATGTATATCGGCATTTTAAAATCAGGAAAACTCGTTTCCGTTGAAAATCTACACAAACAAGTCGTTGGAAATTGCTTACCTTCGCAGGTTCATAATTTTCATACAAAAGCTTAATCAAAAATTCTGGAAGCGAGGACCTAAATATTTGCACGCTCTATCGATCCATTACGAAAAAACCGGGTAAAATTTTTTTGGGCGAACGGCCTGATGTATGGTTCCATCTACCGAAAGTGGTCTAGCTGAACCTCTTTATAGACCACACGACTCATTGCAAGTGGCCGCGTCGCGGCCATTATTGACTGATAGCAACTTGTCAGTGCTGACCGCGTCGCGACCGCTCGCACTGAAGTTGATCATGACAGTGCAAGAAAATCACTCGAAAGTGTGTTACAGATACACAACTATTGAAGTTCGTCTCCGTACAGAAATTGTTCCGTTCAGATCTTTACCTTGTGAACGATTTTCAATTTTTACGAAACTAGTTTCTTCATAAGGCTAGAGACGACCTTTGAGCTCCCAGTTTTAATCGAAAACGAGATGTTGTTTACATGAACGTTCATAGAGCTGTATCGCAGTTTCGAAAAACAGGTTCACTACATATAGGAATTCATAATGTGTTGAGCTTCACAATTCTGTCAGGAAACGTAACTGCAGCAAGGCTAGAATCCCTCACATGAGCATGTTGCTTGCGGATGTTTTTGTTCCTCTAAGTAAGCATAATTCTGCCATCATTTTAACAGCTTCGATTATGTTGCTTTATTTTTCCAGTCAAAAACATGTAATAGCGAAATAAAGACGTTTCGAAAGGAGAAAAATTTTCTATTTTTTTTTTCGGTTTTATTCGGTTTCAAAGCTTTGGACACATGCCTGATTAGAACTTATAATGATTTGGATTACCAATTACACATTCAAATCATAATATAGTGTAAAAGCATGTAGAACCAATAGTATTCTTACAAAATATTATCGGTCAATACGTATTTATTTATTTTGGCAGCTTTTCCCTTTCCACAAATTTATCGTACGACTATGAATTTTCTCTTTAGCCTATTTAGCGATGGCTTCATGTCAAAGTAATTTCCTATGCAATCGGTAAGATATATGTGGATAGGATATAGCGATAGAAAGCGATTGACCCCTCGAGGCCAGCATGTCTCACTCATCAAGAGGGTTATTCCCCATTGTCCAGCTGAGTTGTATTTCGAAATTTCGCACCCGGGCTGTGCGAAAGTGTTTCGTTTTGGTGTCGTTTTTGGCTGCGTAATGTTGTGATGCCGGGTGTACAACCATATGATTGAGGTCACTTTTTCCATTATCGAAAGGAAGCTCTATTATTGTCGCAAACGATGCTTTAGGTGGCATCTAGAGTTCTGCGAGTTGCGACACGTATAAGCATATAGCTGCGTGCTCGCAGCGTCCTCGCATGCGAGCTGTCTAGCGACGAAATGGTGAGGGGGCTTTCATAGTTGTTGCCGCACTGCGAGGACGCAACTCGCAGTGCGAGCGCTCTGCGACGAAATTCTCGCAGAGGGCTTTCATAGTCCTCTCGCACTGCGAGGGCACTGCGACCATTTTCACGCACGCATTGCGAGCTGCGAGAAGAATACTCCTGACTATTTTCGTCGTAGCTCGCACTGCTAGTTCTTCCTGAATCATCATTTCTTTTGCCAACAAAACACTTTGTACTGGTTTTTCTTTGTTTTTACTCATGACTGTTTCCTGTTTCCTTTCCTGTGGAGGTTTCTCTTTAGTTTCTACTCGTTAATATAACCAGTTTTGCTTTTCAACGATGGTTTTTTGCAAGTTTCAACACACAACATTTGTGCACGAAGTGATGCGTTTCAAAGAAGGTAAAAACGTTTCCAAAGTATCATGTTTTTTTCTACATATGCGATTGTTGTCTTGAGGGTGCTTTTTTTCTTTTGTCGTCAAAACAGCATGGTCAAGCATTTTCGTTCCGCCCATCTCTGGCGGTCCAAATTCTCAAGAAAAAATATCGAGAAAATTTTGCGTCATATCCTGGGTGACCATATTACGATAAAATGGAAGTTGAAATTTTCAGATAGCTTAAATTTTCTTGTATTTTGTTGTAATTTTAAACGACGCTCATTACTAAATAGGCTCGAATTCTTTCATTTTAACTTTTATACAATGCTACTGAGCCCAAATTTTCCAAATTTCTATTTCTCGCTACATTATCCTTAGACCCCGTCTCCATCGAAATTTCCCGCTGTTTGAATTTTTTCACGCCCACTTCATCGCCCAGCAGGACAATAACGGTTTAACCCTGCAAAAGTTTCTAAACAAAAACACTGGAAGCAAAAGAATTTTTTCGCGGTCTCCAAAAGAATAAATAGATTTAAGACAAATTTCGGCCAATTCCGACTCGATTTGAATACGATATAGTGCCGATACAATACCGCGCTCCAATGCCATTCGCTCCCTGATTCAATATGACGCAATGACTCATGCTCAACCCTGATTCAGGTTCCCGCACTGCCCGCAACTCGCAGACTCTGAAAGCTAGTTGCGAGAGTTTCAGGGCTACGCCCCCAACCTCTCGCACAGCGAGCAACTCGCAGCTCGCAGAACTCTAGATGCCACCTTAAATGCTTGGTGAATAAGCTAGAAATTCTCTTCTCAATCCGATCTGTTTTGAGAAAGTGGCGTGAATGAATATGCATTGTGCAGTCCAATAAAAGCTGCACATCTACTGAAGACGTAGAGGCGGTCGGTTGGTAATCAATATGCACGAAACTCACTTCAGCAAAGATGCTTTCGCTCAAACAGTGACGATCGCTTTTCAATGGGTTTGATGTTTATTGGTTTGCATCCGACCGCTTCCACACGCCCAACCCTCTGTTGATTACGCCCTACCACCAAATACGATGAATTATTCTGATTTCGAAAACTACGTACTCGGTCAGTACTCAGCATCAAATAATCATTGCTTTAGTACATACTTTACTTTGACCGAATCGAATGATTCGAAAAATCATTCGACTGAAAAATTCGACTTCGAATTATTCGAAAAGTCGAATATTCGAAAAAGGCGAATTCCCGAATTATTCGAAAAGTCGAATATTCGAAAAGTTCAAAATCCCGAATTATCTGAAAAATCGAATATCCGAAAAGTTCAAAATCCCGAATCATTCGAAAAGTCGAATATTCGAAAACTTCAAAATTCCGAATTATACGAAAAGTCGAATATTCGAAAAAAATCTGAAAATGTTAAAGTATAGCACATACAAATTGCAATACTCTACAAAACATGAAAATTCCAGCATTTTCAGTACTCCGACGCTCTTTACGTTTGCCTCATTTTTACTTTGCTCATTTTCTTCCACTTCTGAGAACCGCCCAAAGATTTTTCACCGCGGTTCGATTGTGATGAGCTACAGAAACTACCTAACGAGTCCTGACATTCCTTAGCTGGTCTGCTACAGTGTAGTACATATTTCAAAGAACAAACAACTCCATACCTGCTCGGAATATATTATTACATCCCTTAATAAAACTGGAAGCTCAAAGTAGTTCTCACTCTGAAATCAAATTTCTCCTCCTTCCATGACGTCTCAACTCATTCAACGACGACAGCGGGGATCCACGCCGCCGTGAGCTGTGGATCCATAAGCCCTTACATGGCTTGTTGATCTAATTCGCAGCGCGTACCTGCGTGGCTGCCCTCTCATCACTGCGACGAGCCATTCAGTAGTGATCCACTCTGTCATGAGTTGTGAATTTAATCAACGAGCCGCATGGATTGCGCTGATACCTTGCGCTCCCTGTTAAAGGTTGGCGCAAACTTGGTGCACGTACATATTTTATGGCATATGGCACCGAGTTTGCGCCAACCCTCTATATGGAACTCAAAATACCAGTGCGATCCGAGCTGTTTGTATGTTACTCTAGGGATCATTCTATGCTTGCTGTTTGCTTTCCAAGGCATTCATAATTCAGATTTTTTTTGTAGAAAAGGAATATCGTTTTACGCACTAGCAGCTTTCCTACATAAAGGTGTTCCCAAAATGATAGTCGAGACATATGAATCCTCAATGTAAAGTGTCCAAAGCAGTTCGCCCACTAAACGCCAATTGATGCTTGCAAAGAACGAATCACGAGAGTAGGATATTTCAGTCAAGCACGGCCGATCAACCCTGCATACAAACTTTCACCGTATAAGATGGACGCTGAAGGGTGCTACACTGTAGGGGCACACATCCAGCTGCAGGTGGGGTCCCGCCGGAGGTCCACATTTTTGCAAAGGTCGGGTCACGAGAGTTCGATATTTAATTCGAGCGTGGTCAATTTACCCTGTGTATAAACTTTCACCTCTCTAAGATGGGGGCTGAACACCGCTACAGTATGCGGGCTCACACCTTTCTCAGGTGTGATCCCACCGGAAGTTGACATTTTCAAAAAGTAGGAGTCATGAGAACAGGATACTTGTGTTCAGCGTTTTTACTCAGTATACAAACTCTCACCGTGTCAGAGTAACGCCGAAGACCGCTACTTTGGTAGCGGGAGAAGATGGGAAAAACGTCAAAGCTCACGAACCCAAATTACGATTCTGAAACTACAGAAACTTGAAGGCTGCAGACACGCTTGAAAAGGTGGTTCAGATAACTACGCTACTGGGATCGTATTGCCCCTGGTAAAAGGCTCGCGCCGCTGAAAGCGTCAAAAACGAGTCAATCTACTAAATATGAGCAATATTAGGTAGAAACTTTTCGACAACACCACCCATGAGCTTCGGAAACTCCGCCCGCAATAAAAACTCGTCCAGACTGATCGTTCTAATTATGTGACTCTGGCTGGTGTTCGATGCTTCTCACGAGGTGAGCATTCTATAGGGTGAGTCATGAGTTCTTGGAATTTTTTATTTTTTTCCTAAACACTAGGTAACGAATTTATTCAAAGTAAGAGCCATTACAACGAACAACTTTCTGCCAACGACGAGCGAGACTTCGAATACCGTAGTCGTAGAATGAGCGCTGCTTCGATGCAAAAAAGCGTCCAACTCGGTCCTCAACTGCTCTTCGGTCTTAAGCTGCTTTCCCCTCAACCAGTGTTCGAGGCTTCTGAATAAATAGTAGTCCGATGGAGCAATATCTGGACTGTAGGCTGGATGAGGGAGAGTTTCCAACTGCAGCTCCTTCAATTTTTCTTGAGCTTTTTTCGCTATGTGTGGGCGGCAGTTGTCCCAGAGCAGTAGGATCTGGTCACGTTTTCGTCCATTTTTCTCCTCGTTGGTGACCATTTCCTCTAGTTCTTGGCAGACGTAGTCAGCATCTATGGTCTTTCCTGGCGCAAGTAATTTCCAGAACACAACTCCATCAGTGGACCAAAGAACGGTCAGTATACTCTTTTTTTCCGTAGATATCCCGACGTTGCACAGGATCTGGCCACTCAAAGGGCTTAACCCATTGCACAGACAGGTCAGGATTGTTATAGTACCACCACTTCTCATCACATGTAATAATGCGACCAAAAAAACTTCCTTTGTGGTGCCGTTTCAGTAGCTCTTGACAAATGGCCATCCTGCGATTTCTGTCGGTGTCGGATAAAGTGTGAGGAATCGCGGACGGCTTTTTTGGTCTCAGTCCCATATTGTGTAGCTGGCGAACTGCGGTCGACTGCGAACTCCCTGTAAGCTGGGCGAGACCTCTGCTGTGAAGGTGCGGGTTTTTCTCCAGCTCAATCGCCGCCAACGTGGGGTCGTGAACTCGTGGCTTTCCACATCTCGGCTTGTCCTTCAGAGAGCAGCTGCCGGAGCGAAACTTTTGATACCAGTTGTACACAGTACTGGCAGCAATTCGATACCTTCCTTCGTTGGCCCTTATTTCCTTAACAGTTTGAGCAGCTGTGAAACCTCTTTCGAAGTAGTGGAGAATCAGTACGCGAGCGTGCTCTTTTTCCGACATTTTACTGAGCCACGAATGGCGTTTCGAGGGCTGGCAGGTATTGATTAACGAGGTTTGATCTATCTAGCAAACAACCGCGCACGAGTGGCATTTGATCTATTCGCGCGCAAATTAATATGAATTTTGAAAAATTCCAAGAACTTATGACTCACCCTAATAGTACACACTGTGAGAGTATCTCGACCGTTTTGCCGCTAATATTAGCTGTTTCAACCTCGCGTGGTGTAACTCGCCCAGTTTCACCCGATAAGAAACCAACCGCTATTCCTCTATTTGCATACAGTTTTCGTTGTTTTTTTCGTTAGTACCCCATACTACCAACCTCAAGCCTTCGATTTATGTCATATAATCGGTATCATTTTAGAGCGTGTCTGCTGCCTTTAAAGGCACAGTACACCCTCAGATATGAATTTTGAGATTTCCATGTAATTGTGTAGAAGACCCCTCCTGTAACCCACGTGCCAAATGCGAGATCTAAATTCCTCCAAATAAGCGAGATAAAAGCGAACACCACAGGCCCGACCCCCTTCGCTCACCACCACAGGCCCGACCCCATAGCAGATCTCCGAGGTCGATAGCGGCTAAATGGATGGATGAATTCCAACAAGTCATCGTTCTTCAGTCCACTGTCGGGCTTCCTCCTTGTCCGATTCTCGCTCTCACGCAACGATTGCGAATGAAGAGATATACAGGCGTAAGACAACTCGTCCACCAATTTTTCTTCCTCAAAATCTAGGCATCTTTGAAGACCCATAACTATGTTCAAAGGGGGTCTTACAACCCCCTTTGAACATAGTTAGTTAGACGATTTCAGAGATACCACTGTGATCACTGTGATACTCTCTCCAAGACTAGCATGAAATTTGAGAATTAATTCTGTGAGCGTCCAGTGCCTTTAAGTTCTAAATGTGATACCAGGATGAATCCTAGCTTTAATAAACGACACTCTGCACGATACCGTTTAAAACATCCCACACCCCTGGATATTGTATTTGAAATTTTTTTTACAGGTGTGGGTTCTGTGAACATGTTCGCGTTCTCTCAATGCTCACGTGTGGGCAGAGCTGTGGGCCCACAGTGCATTTTAGAGAAGAGCCCACACATGGCAAATTTTCTCCAAAGGCACTCTCCAGGAGTGGGGAAGGCTTCAAAAGGTAAAGTATAGAGTCTTTTTCTTGAGGGCAGTGGTCGCAATCATATATGATTGTCGCCTTTTTCTTTCTCAACCTTTTTCTGGGTCTCGAGTAGTAGGACCTATAAGAAAAAATCGCGAAAAAACCGCTGTTTCGGGCCGAATTTCAATCCTGAACTTTCTTGTCTTTTGATGGTGGACGAGCCCACTCCACATCATCGGCATCGATGAACTCTTATATCAAGAGCATCAGCTGGCTTGAAATTGAATTTACATCAATGAACCTTCGGATTTATGTCCACATCTATTCAAAAACATTGACTGGAGTGCTTTCTTTCATTGCTCAACTGGTTTTATTAGGTAAATTTGTATTTATTTCTTCCTCTGAATGTCGATGATTTTTGACTGCTCGGCATGAGACGGCGATCTTTTTGGTCGACGCTGTGCACGTGTGCACGAACTGGCATTTTTGGGCCTTAAAATCTCTATTTCTAGCCCGTTTTTCACCGCGCTACCGATTGATTGTCGCCTTTTTCTTTCTAAACCTTTTTCTGGGTCTCGAGTAGTAGGACCTAATAGAAAAAATCGCGAAAAACCGCTGTTTCGGGCCGAATTTCAATCCTGAACTTTCTTGTTTTTTGATGGTGGACGAGCCCACTCCACATCATCGGCATCGATGACCTCTTATATCAAGAGCATCAGCTGGCTTGAAATTGAATTTGCATCAATGAACCTTCGGATTTATGTCCACATCTATTCAAAAACATTGACTGGAGTGCTTTCTTTCATTGCTCAACTGGTTTTATTAGGTAAGTTTGTATTTATTTCTTCCTCTGAATGTCGATGATTTTTGACTGCTCGGCATGAGACGGCGATCTTTTTGGTCGACGCTGTGCACGTGTGCACGAATTCGCATTTTTGGGCCTTGAAATCTCTATTTCTAGCTCGTTTTTCACCGCGCTACCTCCATAGTTTTTCAGCTGTTTTTGATCTAAGCTGATTTTTGTAATTTTTTCAATAAAGTTTTTCATCGTGACCACTGCCTTTAAAGCTAAGTATTTTCCAGTTTCCAGTTAACTTATGTTCTACTTAACTCTTAATCTTTTGGAAATTCTACTTTATGAGGATTTGTTTTTTCTCGAATTTAACGCCCAAAGTGTAGCGCCTTTCAGCGTCCACTTAGATGGTGAGATTCGAGTACGTGCCTTTCAGCGTCCACTTAGATGGTGAGATTCGAGTACAGCGCAAATGGACTACGCTGGACTCAAATATCCCACTCTCGTGACCCTTAGTTCTCAAAATTGTCGACCCCCGACGAGACCACACCTGAGGCTCCGTCCATAGCAGACGACCAGCGGCAAAGCGTCAAGGCGTCAGAGCATTATGCGCCAGCGCTGAAACGCTGGCAATGACGCTCGGCTGCTGGCGCAAGCAACGTGTCCGAGGATGGCACGTGGTTAACGATGGTATCGATAATATTAGTGACAGCCGCTACTGCCGCTATGCCTTCCCCGTCACGTCGCCGTCAGAGGTGGTCGATGAACTGACAAGGGAAGTATACGAAGCGTAGGTCGGATCTGCCAAAACGACTAGTATCGTTAGTACCCTCTACCCCCGGAGGACTCGCAGGGCGTGGCTGTTGCTTGGGGAAGCGACGCAGTCCCGCGTTGCGTCGCGAAGAACTCTTTGCGATTAGGGTGGCCGTTTGTGGGTGGTATTTCGGCCAGCAGCCTATGTGGCCCGTCGTTGATCGTTATCAGAAATGGCCGATGTAATCACCTGATCACCCCAACTGAGAAGGAGTTTTGCCCAATCCTTTATTTTATTCAGTCTTGAGCTATAATTTTGGTATTTTGTGATCTATTATTCAACCTCTGCTTGTGTTTCAGGTAAATTTTTCTGCTTTCACGGTTTTTTGAAAAACACATTTATCTGTCATTTAATTTTTCACATTTGTTCACTTATAGCTCTCATGATTTACCACACACTCATTATCCACTCATTTGCTGTTTTATTTTGTTTTATCGCTTTCATTATCCGCCCACACACACACACACACACACACACACACACACACACACACACACACACACACACACACACACACACACACACACACACACACACACACACACACACACACACACTCCTGATGCACCCAATTGCTGTTCTATATTGATTTATCAAACATTTACTTTTGTTTCCGATACATTTGTTTGATTATTTGTAAATATTTCCGTTTACTCACTCCTTCATTTATTTATTCAATTCATAATAGAGTTTGCCGCGACGTGCGGGTCCGCCAAGCTCTTTGCATCGGCGGTGTGGGTGACAGACCCGCCCGTCACGGTCTGGGGACATCTGCGACAGGACTCTGCACGCTATGCTCGCTCTATACCTACACTGCCACTGCGGGTACAGTAAGTGCACACAAAGGCCCAAGCCCTGTTTGAGCTGACACATATATTACGACACAATACTCATCAGTGTTTGCACGTCCCAAATACACCCCTTGTCGACATCGGCGCCCTGGTTCGCGACCCAGAGCGAACATAACATAAAATACACACGGGCTGTCGACTGCACTGAATAAGGCCGTAGCCTGCGGATATTACCGCCACGTTGTCTGTACCTTGCTACACAACAGAACACCAGATAGTAGGATGCGTTTAACCTCTCTTAATTACAACTTGTCTACAGGTCAAGTGCGGATTCTCCTCCCAGTTACTAGGGGTCGGCCTAAGTGCAGCCTCCGGACCGCTGCGTTTCCTCCGCGTCACTTCGTTGAGACGAGTGTCACGGCACCGGGACTGCGGGGCAGAGGCAACGGCCCCCTGCGCCATTGCCCTCCCTTCGGCGTCTGCTTCATAGGCAGTACGGATAATGCCCACCTGATGACCTTGGGCTCCTGGCCAAATGATGACTGCGGCCGTACTGCATGGCCAGCGAGCAACGGCTCGCTGGGCTGAAGACGATGTAGAGAAGGAGAGCTAGGACTCAACTGCGTTGATGTTGACGAGCAGCCGGACGACTCCGCGAAGAATGTTGGTAATCGATGGACGTGGCTTTGGTAGCATGCGCCCTCTGCGTCTCTGCTCGCTCTAGAATGTTCCTCACCGTACTGGCACGCCGCCAGGCCCCGGTTTCTATGCACTCTGCCGCCCTTGGAAAGGGATGACGTCAGCGAGGAATAAGTCGGACGAAAGTCACGACAGAGTTGAACGCTTGTTAATCAGTAGCTCCAACGCTACCTGTCAAAATGAGTAAATAAAAAAATGTGTACAAATAATCTAATAATTGTATTGGAAACAAAGGCAAATGATAGATAAAACGCTATAAAACAGCAAATGTGTGGATAATGAGTGTGTGTTAAATCAGGGGAGGAATAAAAGACAAAATGTTAAAAAAATAATTGACAGATGAATGAATTCTTCGAAAAACAGTGAGAACAGAAAAACTAACCTGAAATGCAAGCATAGGGTCATAAAAGGACACAAAATACCGAAATAATGGTAGTACTGAGTAGAAGGGAGGAATGGGACGAAACTCTTTTTCAGTTGGGGTAATCAGGTGATTGCGTCGGCCATTTCTGATATCGATCAACGAGCGGCCACCTAGGCTGCTGGCCGGGATACTACACACAAAACCCACAAATGGGCACCCTAAAGGGCCTTTCACAGTCTGTCGGACGTTGCCGTCCGACACGTTATAAGAGTGCCGCAGTGCGAGTGAAGCTGCGGTGAACAACCGTGGGTTCCAACTCTCCAGTACAAAATATTAGGCGAAACCAATACGTTTTAAGCCATCATAACTTGCTCCGAAGTCGTATCAATAATTTCACCGCAGTGCGACGTCGGTCGGCCGACATCGCAGTACGGGCCGCACCGACGCCGCAGCCGTACCTTATAACGTACCAGACGGCGTCGTCCGGCAGACTGTGAGAGGCGCTCAAGGTTCCGTTCATAGCAGACGACCCAGCGGCAAGTGACGCTGGGGGTTTGCATCTTTAACATACGTCATTGATCTGACTCCCCAGCGACCACTGGCTCCGGCCTGTCGCTGACGATGGAGTCATAGCGGCAGTAGCGGCTGTCACTAATATTATCGATACCATCGTTAACCACATACCGTACTCAGACACATTGAATGCGTCAGCGTTTCAGCGCTGGCGCATGACGCTCCGACGCCATGACGCTTTGCCGCTGGTCGTCTGCTATGGACGGAGCCTAAGGCTCTGTCCATAGCAGACGTCCTAGCGTCAAGTGACCGGAAAGTGACTCTTGGGGTTTGCATCTTCAGCACTTGTTGTTGATCTGACTTTCCCAGCGACTCCCCAGCGACCACTGCAGCCGGCCAGTTGACGCTTTGCCGCTGGTCGTCTGCTATGGACGGAGCCTAATTGCAAAGAGTTTTCCGCGACGCAACGCAGACACGCGTCACTTCTCCAAGCCACAGCCACGCCCTGCGAGTCCTCCGGGCTAGAGGGTATCTCTTTTGGATAAATCGTGAAAATGCGTAGTATCCCGCCCCTAGCTGCAGGTCAAAAAAGTTGTGAGCATTTTTTAGGCCTCGCGAAAAGGCAAGGGGACTCCCCATCAGGCATTTTTTTGGAGTTTCGAGAAATTCTCTCGGATTTGGCTCAAAAGTTGTTAATAGGGGTAAACTAGGGTGGTGAACACGAATCTGGAGTTCATTTGTCGAAATTTCGAGGCTTACTGTAGGTTACGGTGGGTAACATGTCACTTGGGGGACAAGACCCACCTCAGAACTTTGAAAATCGACAAACGGACGTTAAATTCGAATTCTTCACCCCGAGTAACCCCCGTATGCATATTTTGAGTAAACTTCGAGATTTTGAGCAAACTGCCGTATACCCACCGTAATCTAACGTAATGTGCGAAAAATCAATAAACGGACTCTAAATTCGTGTTTAGCACTCCAAATAACCCTCAGCAAATGATTTTGTGACATATTTATCGTAGAAAACCGGAAATCTCGAAGGTGGCGTTTTTCCCTCGAAATTTTCCCCGGTAGGGAAGCTCCAAACGAAATTAGCCGAAAACTGTGAAAAATCGTCAAATAATCCACAGATTTGTGATCAGCGTCCCAAAAAAACCCCCTGGGAGAATTTTGAGGGCAGTGGTCACGATAATCTTAAATTTTGAGATTATTCGCAGTAATGATTGAGTGACCCCCGGGTAGAACTAAAATGACGTAGAAATTGAGAGAAACGCATCAGAAGTACCCGAAATCCTTAAGTATCACCCCGCCCCTTAAGTATCACAGGAAGTGTTTGTTGTGACAGTGAAATCTTTTGTGGACCCGTTCTCTGCAATTCTCTACGCCCTGTTGCTCCGTTCTTTCCTTAGAGCCCTAACTAATCCTGCTTTGCACAAAATATTCTTCTATTTTCGGTTGACCCAATTTTCCAGCGGTGACAACCACCATGAACATGATCATCCAACCGGAGACCTAGTCCATTTTATAGAATAATGTCACTGAAATACGACGTTTTTGTGCATTTCTCGCCCTTTCTTCGTGATTTTGGTAACACTTGGAGGATAACGCATTGTAGTATGGGGAAAATTCGGGGACGAAAATCATCGTGAACATTGCCTTTAGGTCAAATCTGAAACACTTTTCTACAACGCTTCCAGAGCCCTGAATCGGTAGAAATAAACGCCCAACCGAAAATCAGTACAAGTCCAGAACGCTGTCAGTCTGGACAAAGTATGGAAAATGTGCCTTCACCCGAACTTTGCTCCGGGTGGTAGTTTTGGGCGCTGAATACATTTATGAGGTCCGCTTCCGGATTTTCCGAAGACTAACGCGCTTTTTGGAAGGTACAAAAAGCACAAAAAAAGAGCTTTCAAGCTTACAACTTCTTGGAACCTACAGCTCGGGCGAGATATTGCGCAGTTTTACTATTAAGCCGCAAGAGATACTAACGACACTAGTCGTTTCGGCAGATTCGACCTACGCTTTGTATACTTCCCTTGTGAGTCCCACTCGGTCGATACGCACCGAAATAGTGGCAGACAGGTGCAGAAAAATCAAGCCATTGAGTCCAACTGCGACCGTCTCCTGCCAACCCCAATCCACCCAGTCGATACTGGTGTTTCAAGCACGCACATGAGCAGGTCCAATGAGCAGGCTCGCCGAGGTTCGTTTTTCTGCCCCGGACTCAGTCTGACTCAGCAGTGGTGTTAGTAAATAGGGTGTTGAACGCGAACAAACCGCCACCTCCAAGTCGCCAACATGCCGCGACATAGATGCCGTAGAGCCGCCAAATTAACGCGAACAAACCGCTGTTTCTGGCCGGCAGTAAACCGCGACATAGATGCCCCGGTTTGTTGCCGGTTTAACGAGAGCTGCCCCACGTGAGAAGCTGAATTGAACTCTTCCTGAATGATAGAAATACAGTAAACTCCGGACTCAAAGGGTAGCAAGTGATAGAGCAGATACTAAGTTGAGAAGCTTTGAAACCGGAGGTTCAACACTTGGGCTCTTTTTCAGTCGTTATGGTAGCTTAATATCGTTCAAATACCTTGCACCGCATATCGAAAACGGTTGAAAATTACATTTCGGTGGTATTCCTCATACTCTCGGCCGTCTCAGAATTCTACAAAACAAGCAAATTGCAAGTCTTTTAAAGTAGGCGTGCCAAATGCTTTTCTCACTCTCAAAAAGCACAGTAGACCATTTTCCATGTACTCGGCCAATGTGGCACAGCTTGAGGTACATCGTGCCCCGTTGCCAGCCTGAGGTACATCGTACCCCGTTACCAGCTAAGGCCAAAACATGGAGCGAAGTATCTTTTAAAGCAAGCTTGGTGGCAAAATACAGAGGCATACCGGATTCGAACTACGGTGGGGTAGCCTCGACGACGCATCCAACCACTGCGCTAGTTGCGCGGCTATTCGTCGCGGAACATTTCCCTCTAACATCTATGAAAAGTGAAAATTTTCTGTAGCTGAGGATCTGGTAGAATTCATTGATGCTCACATTCGATTCATCCATTTTTTCTTACACATACTTTATGCGTGCCCGTCGACCGCATAAAATTTTTCTACACTTGGGCACGAACCACGTTTTCGGTGGAAAGACAGGGTATCGGAAAGATTATACAAGTAATGCTATTCATTTAAGTCATGAGGGAGAGCAATCAGAAGGGAGCTTTTTAGAATTTCGCTTGCTCGAAACACGATCAGCACGCAATTTTTTGAATTTCCCTTGGAAATCCAAATTCTCGTAGTTTTATTGAGCTCCGTGAGTTTTTAGAACTACTCTAGAAAACACATGCTAGGTTAATCATTAGCCTCAATCATCAAATGTGTGTTATCTTACAAGATTTATCATTTGTATTAACTTTTTTAAAGTTTCCTGAACAAAAATTTTTCCGAATGAAATTTCGAGCGACCGAAAATTTGAAAATCCCTGGATGAATTAATCAAAAGGCGTTCTTGTGAAGGTAACGCTACTTGCAAAAAAGACGTTTCGAAACTCGTTGAGTAATGTATAAGTTTAAAGGGTGTCAACTGAAATGAATAGGTAAAAACCTATAAGAATGATGAAAAAGTAGATAGACAGTTTCCGTTCTTGAAAAAGAATTCAAGGCAAGGTAAGAACTAAACACTCCGAGTGGCTCCACCAATGCACCAAAGCAAGTGCGTCGCGAACCCTCAAAAAAAAAAAGGGGCAAACGATGGCACTGATCCGGCAATGAATGGGGAGTTTTCGAATCTTACAGAAAAAGAAAAAGGAGAACGAAGATAGCTGGCTTCAAAAACGAGTTCGCATTTATTTGCCACAAAATTCGCCCGATACGCCCCGACTAATACAGGATAAATATTACTAAAGCATCGAGTCACTGGAAAATCAGCCGCTCTGGAATTTTCCACTTCCTGGCGCAAAAAAAATGTGAAAAACCCCATCGAAAGGCGAACAAGCAAATCATTTCACACAAACTCATCAAAGCCTGCGCTATGCAATGAATTATGAAAAGGAAACTAACCTGATGATAGAAAAGCGGAAGAATTTTGGAAGGAAATAAACAAAAAAGGAAGAAGTGTCGGCGCTCGCCGAAAAATATAATAAAGAGCTGATCGAGAGGGATTGATTAATGCTACCTTAGAAGACGGCCAACGTGTTTCAGCAACGATCTCCGCTTTGTTTTTGATACACCATCGCCGGTTTCCCTGGTGGTAGACGTTACAAAATCGTAGTTGCACTTGATTCAGCAATTGTTCCAGATGATACAGTTTTATTCGGCTAACGTTTCGGCGTTTTCGCCTTCGTCGGAGCCTGGAATGTGAAAGACACATGAGGATTTAGCCGACCAAGCACTATTTCACAGCAAAAGGAGAAAGTTTTCAAGAAAAATAGGCGAAAAACAACGTCGCAAGGCATTTTTAATGGTACTAACCTTTAGAAAACAGACCAAAGCCTGTCAGACACCTTCAGATGAACTCAGATGGCGGGTGAATGAGCGGTACTACATCAGTCCACCCACCTCGTTAGCCTTCAGAAGGCCGATCAAGCTCATAGGCAGATCAAAACCCGCAAAGGTCAACAAAAGGGGCTAGTTATTGGGTGGTATCCAAACATTCGTCCTTTCTGTTAATTTGTGGATTTTCGGAGTTTATCCAGAAGGCCTCCAGAGTTCTGCGAGCAGCTATATCTGGTTCGCGTGCAAGGATCGTGACGCCTATATCGGAACGGCTGTTTTCATGCACGCGCACCCGGTGTTCCCCAATGGAGCGAAAACCTTGCAGTTCCTAATGCCATCGAAGTGCTCTTCAATCCGTACACAAAAATGCCTGCTGGTTTCTCCCACATACTCCTCCCTACACGTCTGACAGGTTATCAGATAGACCACCCCTGTGCTCATACAATCGCCTTCTTTTCCATATGGGCAAATTACGCAAGATGCCGTAGTGCAAGCGCTGTCATATAGGCGGTTCCTGACCAATTGTCCATTCAGGTTTTGGGGCGGACTCTCGATCAGCTGGATCACGTCCTGGAGGTCGTCTTTGCAAATGCAGGAGCTATAGCCGCGCTTACAAGGGAGGTATAAGAAGCGCAGGTCTGAACGGTAGAAATCTAGTGTCATGTGGGAATGTTCACGCATTACATGGTGAATTAGCGTTGGGTACCCGCCGCGAAAGATAGATCTGAAGCATTAATGAGTTCCGAAAGTTTGCCAGCCATCGACCTCCTCCTAGTCTATGAATTGTTAAGCGGTGAAGGCAACAGCATCGACTTCGCAAAGGAAGGAAGGGACAGTGGCGAGCATGTGACCAGGGTTCAAATCTTCCCTACGGCTCCTTTCTTGCAAATTCACGGAGCTTCCATGTTTTTATCAAAAATTATATCACAAATGTCATCTTATCCTTTTGCTGCGAGATATAGCTATATCGACAGTGAAATAGACTCGGGTACAAAGGATTTAGAGTTTTGTTCCCCATCAAGGATTTCCATTGTTTTAGAGAACTTACATGATTTGGAAGTGTTAACATCACATATTTTTAACAACCTTATCACTTTATGGGACGCAAAATACATTACCATTTCTTTCACCAATGGTAAATAGGCACATAGTGCATCAAACATAAGCAAATTCCGCAATAGGGACAGCGAATAAACTCGAGAGGCCCCTGGCAACCTATCTCTTCACAGGGGCCGAGCGCCACTGGGAATTCGAGAACGGTTGGAGTTTTGAGAAGACCCGAACGGATAAGAACGTAGCCGGCCTTAAAGGCATCGTCCACGGCTAAAACCATTTATTATTTTTAACGACCTAAAAATTTAAAATCTTGAAGAGCAATAGTAGAAAAAAATCGCTTGAGCAGTGCTTTCGATTAGCTGAAAAACCCGATGTCTGCCAGCTGAACCAAGCTTGTTACACCAGGCGGTTTTGTCAAAATCTGCAAGTTTTCCCCGCCGGCACAAGAGCCTATATCGCACTTTCATTGGAAAAATCACCCTTGAGTCGAGAAAGAGAACACAATTCTCCGGCATTTGCTAGATGAAAACATTCTCGAAAAATGCAAGTGTTGTTAACGTTGCCATGATATGGGATGTTCCGCTGACGTCGTAAAGTTTCTTCGTCTTTGAATACACCCTTCAATGGGAAGCAACCACGCGGCTCTGGTAATTGGACAAAAAGCATTTCTCCAACCTTGCCTGATGGGAAAGTGAGGGGCATGACGGTCAGACTACGGGTGGTCGCAGAAGTCGACTGCATCAAGCGCACCGTCTTCTGTTACTTAATGGTCCTCGTAAATTGTTCAAAGTATGTGGGGTAATACTTCCCAATCATATAGGTTCCTCAAAACAGTGGGAAAGCTTTGATGGGGAAGAAAACCTTTAATCCCTTTTACCCGAATCTATTTCACTGTGGATATGGCTATATCGCGCAGCAAGAGGATAAGATGACATTTGTGATATAATTTTTGATGAAAATATGAAACTTCCCTGAACTCTCAGAAAACAAGCTCTGGGGGAGATTTGAACCCTGGTCACATTCCCACCGCTGCCCCTTCCTCCCTCTGCGCCGTCGATGCTGTTGGCTCGACTGCTTAACAATTCATAGACTAGGAGGAGGCCGATGGTCGGCAAACTTTGGGAGCTTATAACTCCTTCAGATCCATCTCTCGCGGCGGGTACTCAACACTATTTCACCATGTAATGCGTGAACATTCCCACATGACATCAGATTTCCACCGTTCAGACCTACGCTTTTTATACTTCCCTTGTTAGCTCATCAGAAATGAAAGGCGCACAGAACCCTATTTTCGACTGCTGCTCGACATCGCTATCCGCTCGGGGTGTCGCCGCCTAAAACGATTTCGACCTCTGGTAGGATAGCCGTTTTCTAGCCGGTAAGATTATTCCTTCTACCACCTCTCAGTTTTAAAGATTGCCTGCCGTTCTAGAGTCAAAATGGCTGACTCTGTTATCATATGTTTTTACCCACTGTATTTATTGATTCTGGACATGCCCCTCAGCAGAAATGGTCAAAACTGTTTCGACTGCGTCCTGCTAACCGCATCCAGAAACTCCTCGGGAGGAGTTTTCCGCTAGCCGCCCGTTCCTCTCGCAGTTCAGCAGTATTTCCGTGATCTCTGCGAGAGGATGTTCAACGCGAACTTACTGCGGGGACGCCACATGTCGGAAATTTTGAGAAAAAAAAACAGCCCTGAAAACGTTCCGGAATCGCTGTTTTTTCTAACAAAGGTTACAATTGTCGCTTTTTAAAGACGTTCTCACACGCAGTGTGTCGAACTCGCGTTTAACGCGAGTTTAATGCCTGGTAACTCTCGTTTTCGACCCCAAATACTACCACCCCAGGTTTCTCGACCAAGTCTGGCGGGGGCCTCAGCGACAGGGCGGCTGCAGTGGTCTATGGGGAATCGCTGAGTAGCGAGATCAATAATAAGTGTTGAGGATGCAAACCCCCAGCGTCACCTGGGGCTAGGTCGTCTGCTATGGACGGAACCTGAGGGAGGTGTGAGCTCGCATACTGCACTCAGTCTCCATTTTCGACGGTGAAATTGATTACATAGAGTAAATCTACCACTTTCGAGTCAAATATTCTACTCTCGTGATCCGAACATTGCAAAAGGGTTGGCTCCCGGCGAGATCGAACGCTCCCTCAAGCATCCGCCCTTGATTCCACAGCACGTCCTGTTACCAGTTACATAAACGCTTGCACTCTCGGCGTTTACGCTGTCCTGTGCTCTCGTCCTCTCGAACATCCGCATTTTTCTCGCATAGACTGGCTTCGAGCTTTCTCAATTCTGGTATTTTTTGAACCACTTGACAATTTCGTTCTTACCATTTGAATACGACAAGAGTAATTTCATTGAAACGGAACATTAGAGGCAGACCTGCTGGATGACATGTTAGAAAATATCAGTTCCAGGTGGGGGGGACCGTCGAAAATTGCACTTCTCACGCTTCTGGTCAATTTCCCCCTAAAGGGTCGTTTATACTTCCGCCGCCGAGAGGCGCGGCTAAGTGCAATTCTACAATATTGATCGTGCGGCGCCGCGTGATCGAGATCATAGGGTAGCACTTCGCCGCGTCTCTCAGCGGCGGAAGTATAAACGATCCCTCCGAAATTTTCTTGTTCCAAACTTCGACTAGGGGGAATATGGGCCACTGAACACGATTATAACCTTCGTTTCCGGATTTTTGTCTGCCGCAGGCAGCACCGTCCCTCAAAGGAGGAAAATCCTGGGCTGTCGGCTGTTGGACGAGCAGTCGATCACGTCGGATCGAGTGCTAATTCCATGGTGTCATACCACAGTGGCAACTCGCGTGGTACGGCATTCCGCGTTCGTGAACAGTTGTATAATTATACAATTATATGTCGACTATTTGGTTAAGCATTACATATAACAGGTTGATATTGGCTTCCCTGTTAGTTACGGGGTCAAACGGTTAGTTGTTTTGTGGCGAAAATTCGTAAAAAAAAAACTACTGAGACCGTAAAAACCCTTCACGCACGGGTTGGATTGAAACCTTAAATCGTTGGGGAATAAGAATCTGAGCACGTTCCTTTGTTGGAGAGACCAAATCATTTCTTTCCGGGGGTTGTTCTGTGAGAATCGCCCGCTGTTTTCGGCAGCAAACAATCGCTATTTGTGTTAGTTTACATTGTGTTCGTCGTGTCAGTCGTCATCGACTACAGCAGGTTTCGAGAAGTGAGCATATGGTGTCCATTTGTGAGAACACCTACTACCACCCATTCTCTTTACCCTACGAATCACGTGCCAATTTTTTATACTAGAACTGAAGCACTTTATTCATTCGGATTACACCGTTCACTCATAACCTCCTTTTCCTAAATGGTCGACTGTTACGATCCAATTTGAAGGCAACTTTTGAGGTGGAGATTGTTGACGCACTGTAAGAAGAAGTTCGCCGAATTATATGTTGTATTTCTGAAGACACGAAATTTCTAACTGTTCTTCTAGCAACCCTTTCTTAATTCTCTGTTCCAGCGAAGTAAATCCCCCAGATAGAAATGCAGGGGTTGGCCCTTGGATTCCACGGAGGGGGTGAGCGACCATGATTTTTTTACCTTGCAAGCAGTTCATGGCTTGATTCCTCCCGCTTTTCTCAAAATAGGGCAAAAATAGGGTTAGCGATGGCATTTTTCCAGACTTGGTAATGTGTGGGCTTGATACCATACCACAATTTGAAGGTGTTGGAGAGGAAAGGGAAGGGTGGTGGCCAACGGGTATTCCAGCCCCTGAAGAGGAGGGAGAAACGGGAGAGGGGTCGTGGCCATCGTGTATTCCAACCCTGAAGAGGCGGGAGAAACGGGGTGGAGCGAGGTTTCTGATTGGACGTAACACGGGGCTGGCAACAGCCCACTTGCTGCGTGTCTCCCGCTTATCCCGCCTCTTCAGGGGTAAGAATACACGATGGCCACTACCCACGGGAGAGACGCTGCCAGTGGGCTGTCGCTAGCCCCGTGTTGCGTCCAATCAGGAACCTCGCTCCACACCAGTTTCTCCCGCCTCATCAGGGGTTGGAATACACGTTGGCCATCACCCGAAAGGGGAATGGCATTGGCGACATTTTGATGGAAGTAGGGTAGGGCAGGCTGTGTGGTGGAGATCAGGACAGCATTACTGGTGAGGCGGCAGGAACGTGTTTTTTCACAAAATAGAGATCAAAGCCATTGTTCTGTATCAAGATACTGGTTTGAGGGGGGAAAAGGACATTGATGTTGTCATCGGAAGTGAAGACTGATTGGTATTGTTTTCACGGTATCTCGCATTTTGGTTCGTCCTCCGTTTGTTGGAGTTCATTTTAGTCAATGAGTGTGTTAGGGGGGGGGGGTGACTGTCAGCTGAAGAGAAGGAAGAAGAAGGATTACAAGCAGGGTTGAGCGGAATACAAATATAAAATTTCGGAAATCGGTTTTCGGGTTTCGAAACAGAAATTTTTTTCTCGGGTTTCGGGAATCGGGCGCGAAACGCCTGAAAATGCGCGGAAATGCGGTTTTCGGAACGCGAAACGCGGAAAAACTCAGAAATAATCTAGCGTATCCTTACGTTCCGGATGACCCGATATTTTCGCATTCCGCGGCGTTTTCTGCGGTTTTCGGAATGCGGAACGCGGAATGCCAACAATGCGCGAAACTGCGGTTTCGGAACGCGAAACGCGGAATTCCGCTCTTCTCTGATGGCAAGGTTGACAAGATAGGAAGATACGGCCACCAGGACTACATAAACCCCCGACGAGTATGAATAAATGATTGTACCCGTTTGTTTGTGTCCTGATCACTGGCGATCAGGATCGAAGAAAAAAAGCAAGGGTACTCGCCGGCCGCTGAGAAGAGAGAAGGAGGACGTTGATGGAGAACGTCCAGAAGAAGGAGACCGGTGGCGAGAAGATACTTGAGCCTCCAGCCGGCTCCGTCACGATAGCGGCTTACGGTGACCTGCAGGAGGTCTGTCGTGGCCGCGCTATTGGCCCATATCGGCGGGGACACCTGGTGGAGGTAGTTTAAGAACTTCCTGGTCCTCAGAGAAGTTCATGACGAGATAAAAAAGCGTCTCGTCTTCTTGCAGGAGGTGGGAGGGTCCAACTATGGGCTCCTCGAGTTTCTCCTGCAGGGACGCGAGCTTGAGCGTATCGAGTTGTGTGACTTAGAGAAGGCGATGGAAAGGCATTTCCAGGTTAAGAAACTTCTGCTTTCAGAACGCTTCAAGATGATGTCGATGGCACAACAAGAGTGCGAGAGTCTGCACGAATACTACGCGTCCATCCAGAAAGCTGCGAATGAATGCGGGTTTTTGAAGATCAACCCATTCACGACCACGCCTAATTTTGGGTGGCTGCACGTTCGGACCGCGTGCAATATTGCGTCACCGTATACAGTGTCCCACTGGTGGGCCACTTTTGCTCGAATGGCACGCCACTAAAAAAATCGAATTTTGTTTTTTTTCGTTTATCGTACGACTGTCGAAGTCAAAATCATGATGCCAAAGTTTTAGCTTCCATAACTCTTTCCTTCCAGAGAAATGGCCTCCTAAAATTTCAAATGTGTAGATAAAACCATCCACAAAATCACGTGAGTTCGTTGAATCCTAGCAGTTTGAAACATTAATTATCGTAGATTACCATGATAGACATTCTGCTGTTCTTCATTTGATAGGAAATGCTCAGTGAAAGGATATTTTTTCAGATTTGCACTAATTTTGCTTTAGCTACACACCCCCTTGCTCTTGCTGTCTATCGCATTGCGACGCGAGCTTTTTTATAGTAAACACTTTTAGCATTCATTTTGACATCTGGACGTAGAAAATACTCCTCAATTTCCATTATGACTGGAAACGCTGATGGAAATGATTTTTTTAGATCTTCGCCATTTTTTTCTCGGCCAGCCCCTCACTCCTCTGGTTCGGCGCCTTCTAGAAAGAGATTTTTTGTGAAAAGCATATTTTTTTTTACATTCAGACGTAGAAAGTAGTTCTATTATTATAAATTGACTAGGAATGATTAGTGTAATAACCGTTTCATAAGTTTTCACTCGTTTTCTGCTCTGGCACGTCCCCATTTTTCTCGTCCGCTCCTCTCCAAGGTAGTTTTCACCGAAGTTGGAGCCCCGGCCTACAATGGTACACCAACCGTAACCAAGCAGAACTTTCAAAAAAGGCCCTATTGATCTCAAAATTGGTGATCTTTGCATAAAATAATCACAGTGAACGAAATACGGGCGAAAGAAAAGCGGATTCTCTAGTCGGGAATGGTGCGCAGTATCAGTAATCATAGTTCTGTGATATATCAAATAGTGCTATACTATCTGACCACTCTCAGAAGTAAGGATTGTTTCTCGAGTAATGAGAAAATGGAAAAATTTCGGCATAAATTGTTTGTAAAAATGCGATCTGTACTTATGTTTGCGGTTTTCGACCTTGCTGCATTGGAAGGGTCAGATATACTGTAGTGGCGAAGCTGCCAGAGGTCCACGAAGTTTATAGTCGACTCTAGAATAGGTAAATATATCGACCATGAGTAGGTTTAAAAATTCTTTCAAGCGGTGGAGAAATCGATTTTTGAAAACAGTGTCCCACCGGTGGGACACGCGATCGTGAATGGGTTAAAGGCACAGGCCAACCTCAGGGGTGGGATTTGATATTATAGTCAGCTCACCGTGAGTAGCGTCCATGCCAAGCGCGAGATCTCAATTCGCTCACATAAGTGAGACACTACAGGGAAAAGTCGACCCCGGTCACATTACCACGAAAGTCTAGCGCGCACTCCGCCCCGCAAAGGAATCCAAAAGCTCTGCTATTGTACATTTTACCTTTCAGCATCGCCTTACAAACCAAATTTTCTGTTTGCAGAGATTTCGGTTCACTATTCGGTACGAAACGCTTGAATATGGTTTTAGAGTAATTGGGGTGGGCGACTTCTTCAGAGCAGCTTCTCACTTATTTGATCGATTTGAGATCTCGCGCTTGGCAGGGTTGCTTTACACGGTGTGCGGACTATCATATTAAATTTTACCCCTGAGGTTGGACTGTGCCTTTAAGGACCTCAGGGACGCCATGACCTTGATGGTTTTCATAGGTAGGTTGCTGTGCGTAGGGACTCGCAAGAGACTCTTGGAGAAGGAGTTGACTCTGAAAAACGCCCTGGAGACCGCCGAGAGCTTTCACATGATCGGTAAAAGTGCTCCAAAGCTGAGCCACCCGCTGCTATTGAAGCCCGGAGGGTGCAGAGTGATGAGTGGTTCTAGGAAGAACAATTCTTCCGAAATCCGAAACATGTCAGCGTCCGTGTCTAGACGTGTGGGGGATCGTAGAACTGAGAAAAGTCGTCACGTCTAGCACTCAAAGTCTAGAGTTCTACGATCACCCGGGTAATCACAGTTTTCTTCGACTTGTGGTGGCGGGTCGGGGCATTTCAGAGCGGTGTGTCGCTTTAGAAGTGCTAAGTGTTTCAAGTGTTATCGACCCGGCCATCTGGCCAATGTATCTCTGGGTGCAAACCCGAGAGCCTCGTCAGCTGTGCATTGGTGCGAGCCCGAGGCAACCTCTCGCGACGATGTCTTCAGTGGTGTTGATGTGCAAGATGTTGAAGTGAACGTCCTGTGTCATGTGAAACGTTGCGATAGAGAAGCAAGCCCGGAAAGATGCGAAAACAGACAAAAGCAGACAAGATGGAGTGTTGCTAAAACGCACCGACCGAATGGTGAAAAAGCTGCATCGAAGATGAAGCGAGTAACAAGATGATAACGCCTTCGTTGGATGTTCGTGATGAGTGTCATGAAGAGAAAGTCAGCGGAGTAGTCGAAGAACCTCCACGTATGCTGGATATCATACTCAATGGTATAATGATACCTCGTGAGTTTGATACTGGAGCGTGGATTTTTATAGTTGACAAAAAGACGGAGAGAAATCGGATGTGGGACGTTCAGGCCGATGGGCTAGAGCGCAGAGAAAGGACTCCGCGGCAGAGTACAACTCGATCGCCAGGCCTCATCCTTAGCGCTGGCTGTTTCAGCGCGCATACAGGCCATAAAACGGCCAATGTCTCATAGTCGACTGCGGACCACGCGCTGCGCGACCGCACGTGCGTGGGTAACAGACGAGTTTTGGCCGCCGCGCGACGAGTTTCGGCCGCCGCGCGGCGGCCGAAACGTCGCGCGGCGGCCAAAACTCGTCGCGCGGCGGCCAAAACCGGTCTGCTTCCGACGCGCGTGCGGTCGCGCAGCGCGTGGTACGCAGTCGACGGTGGGACATTGGCCGTTTTATGGCCTGTATGGGTATTGCACGAAGAAAACTTGTGATTGATTATTCTTGCTTAGTTACTGAAACAGTAGTTGATGCTCCGCTTCTCTAAAACACTTTTAGGGATGCTGATGAGAGTACAGAGGACTGATATAGAGCATAATGTGCTTTGGAGTATACGGACGTAATCCGGAAGAAGAACGTACTGAATAATGTTGAGCAATGATCAGAATCAATGCATCAGCGTATAATTATAGTTGTTTTATTTATTCAAAACAGTGTTCGAGGTTATCCTAATCCCATCACGCATAATAAGCAAGTCTATTGAGGAACGCTAAGCGCGTACCGATATTTAACTAAAAAATCAACCTCTAAAAGGGCACTTCACATGACGTCAAAAGCTCATATACCTCAATGTCAGCACCTATTTTTTCATTTAAGCTGTATGCTGCGAATTCCCGTACTACACTACGTAATGCGCGCGCGGTGAATTTGAAAGATGGGAACTATTGAACGAGCCCTGCCCAAAACCCTCCGAAACCAACGAGATTGCCTCCCGCACCACCTCAATTCAAGGAAGAGTGGACACCAGCTAGTTCGGAAGGAGTCCCGTTTTGGCCTACGATATACAGTACCGTGCAAAAGTCTGTTCGCGTGGCTTTTCTACAAATAATGTTTTTATACGTATATTGGCTTGCCCTTAGCGAAACTTGATGAAACTTTGCTATGTTATGGGGCATCCCAACCCTTGCTTTACACATGCACAAAATCGGTTTTTGAGCGTGCAGTTTTTACAAACGGATTTTTTTTAACATTTCGTGGTAGTATCTCAAATTAGGACTATTCCTTTAGAACATGAATTTTACAAATCCGAACCCGTAGCAGTTATTGGCCTTTCGAATGTCTTCGGAACAGTTGTATAGCTTTGTGAGAGAACAGTCTCTATCAGTCTCTATCAGAATTTTCCTGAAGACCGAAAATCGAACAGGTTGGAGTTAATTTATGGAAATTCACCCCTTTAAAATTATTCACCCCAGAACTACTACAAGATATGTGCTTTATAAGCTTTGACAAAGTACAACTGGCACATAAATTTCGCTCTTTTTCGATAATGTCAAAGAGAGATACTTAATAGGTGAAATATCGCATTATTTTCTTACTAATTTATCTCTAAAAAAATTCGATGGAGATCAATTTTTTACGAGGGTATACGACGGCTCTGGAGACCTTTGGAAGGCGAATATTTGCTACGAGTTTGAAATTGTAATAGCCATGTTTTGAAGAAATAGTCCTAATTTTAGATAATACCACAAAATGATAAACAAATTCTATATTTAAAAACTGCACGCTCAAAAACCAATTTTATGTATATGTAAAGCAAGGGTTGTGATGCCCCATAACATACCAAAGTTTCATCAAGTTTCGCTAAGGACAAGCCAAGATACGTAGCAAAACACTATTCGCGGAATGGTCACGCGAATAGACTTTTGCACGGTACTGTACATTCATAAAAGCTGTTTTCTATTGAATAGGTTGGTGTTTTGACATTCGTAGTTTTACAGCACAGTTTCATATCGAAGTTCAACTCCAAGTTCTTAAGAAAAGTCAGAAGCAAAATCTTATTCACCCTTCATTCCATAAATCACTCATGAAGTACTCAAGGAAATCTCAAAATAGTTGTTCCATCTTTTTCAACGAGAAAAGGTTGCTCACAGTTACAAATTCAATTCATAGTTGAATAATTCACTTATATGTGCACAAGGATCATAAAGTTTTATATGACTAGTAAGCTTCGTGGATGCTTTGCTACAGCCACGCGAATGCTGGCCGGTTAGGCCATTGGTATACTTCAGCGACAATCGGTCGCCGGCGACGTACACGGCGACGGAGTCGTCGTCGCCGCATTGAATTCCACGCGCTTTTGCGTACTGATATTTCCGCACACGCGCATCTGCACAGCAAACAAAAAAATCGATTATGGTCATGTCATCACAGCCTATGTGGGATTCCGTGATATTTCCAAATGTTTTCACTTTCTGTCTCAATATGATCGTCATTCTAGTCGTTTTATTTATCCCTGGTTTTAGTTGGTAGTTGGGGAAGCGGAAAATCTAGAAGTTGTCATATAAGAGGCAAAACACGTGGTCTTGGGATATAATCCATGCATTCGACAGCCCAGAAAAAATGTATAAATAAAAAGGACAATTTATAATTAATCGAATGATATAATGACAACACATAAACACTCCATTGAAAAAAAACTGCAATTAAACAGCTAAACCGAAACGTACAAAACTATAATGTCTATTGATGTCACTATATTGTCCATGATATGCCAAAAATCATATGAAACAGCGTGAAATAGATGAATCTGTGGAGTCCAGAGGAGCCAGCGACAGCCCGTCGCTGTGCGCAGCACAGCGACGGGCTGTCGCTGCGGCGACGGAGTATACCAGGGTTACGTCACTGAAAACTATAACACCCCTCAGCGACCTGTTTCGGCGACGGTCGCACGCAAACTGATCCCGCGGCCGACCCTGCCATAGCGCCGGTGCTGGTCCCGACACGATGAGTGATAGTTGTCCAAACCTGTCGCTGCAGCGACAGAGAGGTATACCAATGGCCTAACAGCGGCGTGGGGACGAGCTGACCACTGCCTCCGCCCTCTGCGTCTCTGCCTCGCCCCAGCCCCAACCGGCCTAAACGTCCGCCACCCAGAGAAATCGGCTGCCCAAGCTTGCGACGTAAAAGCATCACACCAAAAGCGTGCAGCAACAGTCCGATTGAATTTTCGGGAAAATGCACAATGGAAGTTGAGTTTTGTGGTAAAAAGATGCAGACTGAGCTGCATGTGATAAAGGATGGTGGACATCCTTTGTGTGGACGCGATTTGATCAGCGCCTTAGATTTCGATTGTAGGCCTCCCTATCAAAAAGTTCAGGCGGTGAACCAGTTTGATGTTGATGTTGTATCATACAGAACCGACTCAGAGAAGTTCTGACAGAGTTCAAAGAGGTGTTCCGTGAAGGTCTGGGAAATTGCAGTTCTGCAACAGCAAGTTTCAAGTTTAAGTGCGAAGCTGAGCCTAAACTTTTTTGCACACGTCCTGTACCATACGCAGTGCGGCCGAAAGTAGAGTCCAAACTGGACGAAATGGTGAAGAATGGTATACTGAGAAGAGTTGAGTACGCAGATTGGGCAACACCCTCCCCCCCCCCCCCTCCTATAAGCAATTATTCTCTCTCTACCTCATTTGTTCCCTACACTACTGGAATCTCGAGATCATAATGAGCTAATCCGTCAGGTTTCACTAGCCTCTGTGCTTTTCCATCTATCTTGAAGACGGTCCCATGCTGATTTCAATTATGTTTTTGGAATCGTACAAGACCTTCTAGGAACGGAGTTATGGTCCCTAAAAAATTGAGCAATGGAAGCATAGTGGACGAGTTGTCCAAGGCTTGTAACTTGCGTATTTTGGAGCCGATCTATGCCGCTAACCTGAGTAAAAAGAGAAGTTGGGAGAAAGGGAAGAACGGGGCTATTGATCGGAAATAATCGCTCATCTCACAATCTCGATCATTCATTTGTTCACGTCGGTGTGCGTGGAAAGTGCATCTGGCTTGGGTGTCACGAGCTGACGGGTGTCCAACTTTGGGGCCGTAGGGGACCGTTCCGAGCTCACTTTTCTTAGTTTTTTAAACGTTAGGTTTGCGCTAGGCCTCGCAGCTGCCGATCTCGACCGAAAAATTGGACATGGTTTCTATCGTGGACACTGCCTTTAATCTGTTTGAAGGCAGTCCTCTGCTCTATTCCCCAAGTCCACGGAGTTTCCTTTTTCCGTAGACTATTGATTGGTGCCGCCAGAGCTGCTAGGTTTGGGACAAATTTGCCATAGCACTGCACCATTCTAAGGAAAGATCCGACCTCCTTCAGGTTTTTCGGCTTCGGCATATTGGTCATCGCTCGAATTTTCTTTTGCAATGGTCTTATCCTAGTAGCATCAACCACGTGCCCAAGAAACTATATTTCCTTTTTCAGGAATTCACTTTTCGCGTTTTACACGAAGTCCAGCGCTTTTCAAACGGTGTAGCACCTGCTGTAGTCGTGCCAGATGGTAGACTATCCTAAACGGTTGCATATACCCTTCTGACAAATCCATCTTCGAAAACTTTTTTCCATCGTTTGACATGTGAAAAAGATCTTCCGGCTTTGGCAGCGGATATTGATTCATTTCCAACTGTGGATTCACAGTCACCTTATAGTCACCACAGAGCCTGACTTTACCGCCAGGTTTCGGAACTACTACTAACGGTGTGGCCCAATCTGCGTTCTCAACACTTTTCAGTACACCGTTCTTCACCATTTCGTCCAGTTTAGACTCTACTTTTGGTCTACCTTCTGCGTATGGTACAGGACGTGCGCGAGAAAGTTTAGGCTCAGGTTCGCACTTAAACTTAAAACTTGCTGTTTCAGAACTGCATTTTCCCAGACCCTCACGAAACACCTTTTTGTACTCTGTCAGAACTTCTCTGAGTCGGTTTTGTATCATACAACATCAACATCACAGTGGTTCACCGCCTGAACTTTCCGATAGCGAGGCCCGCAATCGATATCTAGGGCGCTGATCAAATCGCGTCCACACAAAAAGGAATAAGAACGTAAACCCCAACCGAACATTGCTCGACACGACGCGGTCGCGTCACGGCTCTTCTAAACACAATTGATGATATGCAATTGATGAAGGGTAGGGTATAAAAGAAGTGGAGAGCGGCTTGTCTTTATTCACATACCGTTCTTCTCCAGGTGTCAGCCATTGAGGATCTGCCTGGACTAGGAAGTAGGAAAACAGCACCACCAGTTGTCAAGGTGTAATAAAATCGAAGTAAAAACTTAGAAAATAATAGAGCCGTGACGCGACCGCGTTGTGTCGAGCAATGTTCGGTTGGCCTACACGTTCCTATCACAAAGGATGTCCACCATCCTTTAACTGCGCGCCGCTCTTCCAAAAGTTTTGGCCAAGAGATAGCCCACCAGGCTCCGCATCGGCTCCCGGTGAGCTATCGCTTCAACAGCGGAGCAGAAGTGCACAGGGCTTCGGATGACGTCATCAGAACGTCGTGAAAAGTGCATAGAGATTTGGACGACGTGACCAGAACGTCGTAGAAAGTGCATAGGGCTTTAGATGACGACATCAGGACGTCGTGGAAAGTACATAGGGCTTCGGATGACGTCATCAGAACGTCGTAGAAGGTGCATAGGGCTTTAGATGACGACATCAGGACGTCGTGGAAAGTACATAGGGCTTCGGATGATTTCATCAGAACGTCGTGAAAAGTACATGGGGTTTCAGATGACGACATCCGGACGTTGTGAAAAGTACACAGGGCTCCGGATGACGTCATCAGAACGTCGTGGAAAGTGCATAGAGCTTCAGATGACGGCATCAGGACGTCGTGGAAAGTGCATAGAGCTACGGATGACGTCATCAGAACGTCGTGGAAAGTGCATAGGGCTTTAGATGACGACATCAGGACGTCGTGGAAAGTACATAGGGCTTCGGATGACTTCATCAGGACGTTGTGGAAAGTACATAGGGCTCCGGATGACATCATCAGAACGTCGTGGAAAGTACATAGGGCTTCGGATGACTTCATCAGGACGTTGTGGAAAGTACATAGGGCTCCGGATGACATCATCAGAACGTCGTGGAAAGTACATAGGGCTTCGGATGACTTCATCAGGACGTTGTGGAAAGTACATAGGGCTCCGGATGACATCATCAGAACGTCGTGGAAAGTACATAGGGCTTCAGATGACGTCACCTGGACGTCGTGAAAAGTGCACACGGCTTCAGGTAACGTCATCAGGACGTCGTGAATCGGCGCGTGCTGTGACGCGTCGTCGCATGCCGGATGTTCGACTGTCCTTGCGATTAGATATTGATTGGAATCCGTCGTCTCTATCCGTTGATTCCGAAAATCGGAGAGTAAGATAGCGGACGATTCCGATCCCACGGAAACACTTTTTATCAAATCAGATTTAATCGTAGGTGATAGTCTTTAGCCGTCAAGCCGTGAAAGGGACTAATGAAAGTGGGAAGGTAAAAGATCCGTCATTTTAAGATGCTACTCCGGCGAACATAAGAAAACAGTCGATTATCGGTCCGGTTGATGGCAATGGGATGCATATGAAGACGCTTCACAGCAGGCGTCGCCTATTGTACCACTGTGGTGTTTGGCTGCGGGACGTTCTGTCCCAAGTGCGAAGCCTGAGCGAGGTGTGAATTGCAGGAATTCGACGACTCAGACTAATTACTGCACTTTACTCACTGCTAGGGTCTGGAAATTTTGTACGAGACTTTACTCAACTAAGGAAATACCATTTTGAGCAGATGAGGAAGTATATATGAAATTGTGATAAAAGGGACAACAGGGACAATCTGAATAATATTTCGTGTTGGAGCGAAATTAAAGCGAAATTGGAATTCTAATATCAAAGTGATTTGTTACCATAGAAGATTTAGGCGAAGGGATGTTCAGAAAAAAGCCCAGCTTTGAAAATTTTGATCTATTTCGGAAAATATTTTTTATTGTAGAAGTGGGCACCTGAGTTTTTTGTGGTGCTCTAGCGATATATGTATTGAAAAACGAGGAAAAAAGTTTTTGTGTTCCGGTCCGTCTCCATTGTTACGTGGACAGCCTTAAATACACATCTACGTGTCTCCAAAATGATAAAAAGTGAAGTGACAGATAGATATGGACATCCGACCTAAGTTGGGAATGATTTTATTCTAATACAAGTTTTTTTCAGAACATCCCAAATGAATGGATAAAATGAATAATCTAACGTATTTTCGCATTTCAAAGCACATGTTTTAGATAAAATTCTTGTGTGTACTTCTATTGGGGGTGCACCTCCATTTTTCAGCCTTGTTTTCCGGAATTCCTATACGCAGTGGAAACTTTTACAACTAAACTATGAAATTGGCGATCAACAACCATGAAAAGTCAGGAAAATTTGAAACTTTCACTTCCCATTGTGTACTTTTATTTTTTGCCTTCTGTTTTCCTGTACTTCTAATAGGGAAAATACGGTGCTCGGGAGATTTCCGCATTTAACGTTTGAATATTTGTTTTAACATTCAAGGTGGCGAATTGATACGCGGAATTCATTCAATACTTGTTCACGCCATACAAGTTCGCAACCCTAGTGAAGCGATTACTTGAAAAAAATTTGAAAAGACCGAAAACCATGTGCTGATATAATTTAACAATTGGTGTTTGCTTCGTTGGATATAACAATGTCAGACCCTAGCAAAAAGTAAAGTGCGGTAATTAGTCCGAGTTGACGACTCCCGTAATTCACTTCCCGCTCGCACCTCGCCTAGGCTCCGCCTTCTTGGGACAGAACGTCCGCCACCCGTTGTGTTTGGAGGCGAGACGTCGAGGAGCTAGTGTCCACCGGCATATAAAATACATGGGTCTTCCGCCAAATCTAATCTAGCGAATGAACTAGAGGTGACCGTTTGCGGCTTCCGCACCAACACTGGTCAGCAATTCGCCGTCGTGTCCCCGTCCATTCACTAGACTAAATTCAATGAAGGCTCTATAAATGCACTGCGCACTCGCAACTGTTTCCGACTTGAAGGATGCTATGGCTGCTGACGTCGAAGATGCATCGCATCTTTTAGGTGAATTCTGGAGATGGAGTACACAAAAGATTCTGATCACTTCGATTCGTCTGTGCATTATATCTTTTTAGAACGAGTGTATTTTCACCCCATTTCGTTCTTTTTGAAGGGCGTGTTATGGCCAATCTCCTCATGGAAATCGTGAGCATCCCATTTTTCGCTTCAAAAGCTTGTTTGATAAGCGGATTCCAAGTTTGATACCAATGAGTAAAATAAATTTTTTTCAAAAACTAGTCAGTCAATCTTGTTATAAAATAAATCAGGGTTTCTATAAGTTGAGAGCAACGAGTTTACATTGGTTTCGTTCCTACCCTTAGACCAGTGTAAACGACCTACATATAAATAATGTTAGTAGGTGAAAAGAAATGTTAAGATAATGCAAAACGTAAGTGGAACTACCCCGGAACTCTTCATTAAGGAGGGTAGCTCCACTTAATAGTGAGTCTGACTACTTATAAGTGTGTTAGAATATAGAAAAGGAAACGTTGATTAGTAAGACGTTAAATAAATATAATACACCACGAGAGACTTAACCAAAGCAGAGAATTAAGAAAGGTTAAATGAATGTAGCAAGGCAGAACAAATGAATCACGAAAGATTAGAATGTGTTAAGAGTAAAATTTGAAAAGAAGTTATAAGTTAGAATGAGCAAAAAGGTAAAGCCAAGAAGTTAAAGAATAAGGATTAAGGAATGAGGAGTAAGGAGTAAGGAATAAGGAAATAAAGAAAAAGGAGAACATGGGAGGTGTAAATAAAATCAGAAATTAATAGGTTCGATACATCAGCAATTGGCTGCGTATCTTATTAAAGGTTAGTTCAAATGGAGCAGATAAGCATGCAAAAATTAGTAAGGGACGACAGCAAGAACATCAATAATCGTTATCAGCGATGTATCCACATGTAACCAACGCTACACAACCCACAAGTATGCAAAACCGAAGCAGTAGATGAATAGGCCAGAAATTACATAAGTCGAACTATTATAGTGAACTTCTTTTTAATTACTTCAAAAGATAATTATTTATAGAAAAAAGGTCATCTTCATGTACAATGAAGTAATTTTTGCTTATACACCTAAGAATACTGTCGTACACCATCTTATTAGGATATTCATTTTCATTGGTCAAAGAAGTTTTGAGTGCAATCAATCTACTCTTGAAATCGTCAAAATAAGTACAAGTTCGAGATATTCTCGGAGTTTCTGTATAAATAGTGGCTTTCTTAATATTAACTGAAATGAAAGAATCGTTTTGTGGTAACCCTTTGACATCAAAACTGAAACTATCCGTTTTATTATAAAGCTTGGTTAAAAGCACATTGTCAATAGCTTCTATATCTAAATCCAGATAATTACAACGGTATTCACTAACATGTGTTGTTTCAAGTTTCAACGTGTTTTCATAAATTTCAATTATCAAAGAGTTTACATATTCAGAATTCACATTATCTAGGATTAAAATATCATACATATCTCTGAAAGGATAAAAACTACGTGTATTCAAATTTTTAATTGAAAACTTATATTCAAAATAAGACATTGTCAGATCTGCCAACAAGGGGCTAACATTACCTCCTTGTGGAATACCAATGTATTGATTGAATATTAAGCCGCTGAATCGGCAAAAGCTGTTTCTAAGCAAGTAATCTGTAAGACAGATCACATCTTGTAACTGATAATATCTAGTATGGTTACTATTGTTGATTACATCAGTGTAATATATTTTGTTATAAGCATTATAGGCTATATATTTTCTTTTAGCATTACGAAAGCAAATATGAAGAATATTAGTAATATTATGCAAAATAACGGAATGTGGAAGATTAGTAAACATATTTGTAAAATCCGCAGAAAACAATTTCTTATTATCTATTTTAATTGTCTTGAGTGAAATACCGATATCAATATTATCGATTGCCCAATATCCTATAAAGTTTTTATTTCCGGTTTTTATGGTATTAATGTGATTTTTAAAATGGTTTTTAACGTGTAGGAATATATGTTTGAGATCTAAACCTAAAGGTTTAATACTACTACTAGCCGCTCCAGTAATATAACGAAATTCAATAGGATTTTTGTGTAGTTCCGGTAAACAATATATTAATGGGATACAAGGATTAGTGAAGTCAATTTTTTTTAAATTTTCGAACACAGAAGTTGACATGTCTATTAACAATATCTGGACCTATTTCATAGTTGTTCATTCTGTTAATAACTTGTGTGTTGGTCACATTCTTAACTACCATCTTGTTATTCTCATTTTCAATTCCCTTTTCCTTCATAATGCTATAAGCATATAATTTTTTACAAACTATGCCATAGTTATTACTAGCGTTATCTAGAGGACAAATAGCAAAATTTCTATGTAAATATTCTAAATAATCCTTATTGTATTTATATTCACTACTATAATAAGTGGAGTCGTTATGTATTTTAGGCTTAAAAATTTTATAGAAGTTATGAGTAAGAATAATTCTAATATTAGCAATTTGAGTGTCATTAATTTCGTAATTCTTATTAAATAACTTAAAGAAGTTTGATCCACGAAGTCAGAATCAGGGTGAAATCCTGATACTTCACACTTTCCTCTACATTTGGTGTGCAATATTAGCGTTAGTAAATAAATAGTATACCAAAGAGCGATAATAATTTGCTATCGCCACAAAATTATCACGGTAAACGAAACTGATGATACCCCATTGACAACGGGTAGGGTATACAAGAAATAGGGAGCCGTATGTCTTCATTCAAACACCGTCTTTCTCCAGATGTAAGCGGTTGTAGCTCTGAACAGACTGGGAAAAAGGGAAACCGCCTCACCGGTGGTAACGATATCACGATATTGGGCTCTAAACGTGGAGAACTCTACAAAGAAAAGCTGCCACACTTTCGTGAGAATTTTGTGGCGATGGTAATTTATAGACTTGTATACCAGAGCGGTGGAATTGTTCTGTTTTTGATACTGGCTCTACAGTAGGCACTTAGTGAATGGGCTGCCGAAGGACGATTGGGAATCGGCTTTGGAAGTTCACGCGTACCTCAGCAGTTTCCGGAAGTAACACGGGCTCATTCTTCTTGTGAATGAGCACGAATAATCTCTCCTAGGTGTACAGTTTTAATATTAGTACGAGGTTTTCTTTGTTCTGCTCTGCTCTCCTTACATAAGTATAGTCAACGCAGAACTGTTCTTTGAACGAAGTGTTCACGATGAAAAACCGTATCTTAGTTTGGGATGTTTTTGATTGGCTAAGTCCTTTACATAAGTAGGGGTTATCACTGAAAAGTCCCACAGAACACTCAAAAACCGGGATAAAATCCCTGAAAAACTTTCCTGTGCCTGTTTGCGTGCTGAGGGTGAATGCAGACAACGCATCTAACCTGGCGTCAGTGGAGTGGTTTCGCGCTTCTAAATCCTCAGGTAAAACTTTTTTGGGACGTGGGCGAGGTGGCCAAACGGGTTGGCTGGCCAACAAGATTCCCACCCACTTCCCGGCCGTTCTTCATCGCACCTTCGTTCTCACTTTTCTTAGACCTAGTGCATACTTCCCGCGACGTGCGACATCCACAGTTGATTCCATGCATATTGAGTTTCGGTCGATATGCTCAGAAAAATGAAAGCATATCACCTGTGATATAAAAGGCCTGAATCAATATACATGCCATATAATATAAATTGGCCAATGTATATTACTTGCGATTTATCTCGACTGATGTATGTTATATGCGATCTAGCGGCCCCTCGCTCGGGGACAGGGGCACTCTACACGAGGGAGGAGCTGTCTCGCCTTTTGCGGCTCTGATTCCATTCGGGACCACTTCGCTTCAAAAGAGTAGCGTGGCGTGTCAAACTGCAAAAACTTCCTCCCTCCTCCCTCTGTGTGTAGAGAGCCCCTGTCCCCCTCGCTCGCAGGCCAAATGTCGCACGTATCATACACCCGGCAGGACATCTTACATGTAATATGTTTTCAATTGCTGAAAAGATAATACTTGTGTTATAAGGGACGATTATAATATACTTGTACCATATCTCGGTCAAAGTAAGTTGCATGTGAATCATCTCTACTCAAGTACAGGGTGCATATTAAATACCCGTACACTTTTGACGCGCGCATTTGAAAGTGAGGTTTTGATTTTCCTGACTCGCTTGTGGTGTGTTCCCAAGGGTAAATCCTTTCCAATACCTGCACAAAATTTGGGGATCTCACATCAGCTTTTAGAGCATGGTAGCTCCGAATCCGTAAAGGGCCGCAATTCTTCAGCTCAGAAGTGCCGGACATTCAGCTTCGAGGATCGCTCGTCTTCTCAAACTTCCCCGCCAAACCGTCTACGGTGTAGTCAATTGAAGTACTCTTGATGACCGTATTCCTCCAGTACGGACGGTGACTCTAGCGACAAAACGTCTAAGAAAACTTCGGAAGAGACACATCAAACGCAAAACCACGAGGAGTTTGAGAGAAATGGCTCGAGACTTGAACGTGTTGGAGGGAACCGTAGTGAAGGTGGTCGAGGAGCAAGTTCATATGCGTCCCTACTAGCTGCAAAAAAGACATGGCCTGAGCGATGCAGAAAAGAAGGGGAGAGTAAGGAAATATATGGGACTACTGCGGCGGGCCGAAAAAAAAAACAGCACTTGAGGATGCTTTTCACAGATGAAAAGCTGTTTGCCGTGGAACAGAGCTACAACAGCCAACACGTCTGGGTATTTGCACATAACAGTGAGGAGGCTACCAAGGCGATAAGATTCGCTTCGTTCAGGGTAAAACACAACGAGTCCGTAAGGGTTCGAACGCCTCTCACTTTTGTTGAAAAAGGTGTGGAAATCGATGCTGACACCTCTGTAAGTCATTCTTGGGCAGCATATGTTACTGTGGTTGATGCAACGTTAAAAGGGAGGATAATGGATGTTCCAACAAGATTGGGCTCCAGCTCACGGGTCTAAGATGGTCCAGCATTGGTGTCGTGAGAAACTAGCGGATTTCATCGCCGCGATTGAATGGCCAGCAAACTCCAGATCTCAGCGTTATGGATTACTGCGACTGGAGCATTTGGAGGAGAAAGCCTGCGCTACAGAACGCATCAGCATCAGCGCAATCAAATCTTCAATGAAGAAAGCCTGGAGTGAGATTCCTCAGGACGTGCTGCGGGCCGCCGTGGATGTCTACCCAAATCGTCTTAGAGCTGACATCAAAGCTAAGGGCGGCCACATCGGGTGATATCTGATTATTTTGAATGATTATGTTGTCAGTAGAATATGGTAAAGATAGCTTCCAATTCGCTTGCTTCTTTGACGAATCATGCGGTCCGAACCGTGTACGGATATTTAATACGCACCCTGTATATTACACGTAGCATAAGAGTAACATTATACAAATATTCTTAGCAATTGAGAGCTCACGCTGAACACCTTCTCCAAACCTGCACAGCATACGGGCCGTCGACTTCCTTGGCTTCGACGGCAGGTCCATTGGATTGACATTCGACCGTATGGTCACTCGCCCTGGTCGAGTCGTTGATCTTTCACTCCTCATGGTTCGTGCAGATCGTGGGGAGGACTAGAGGGATAGTCACAATATTTTTGAAGCAAGCTTAGGCCCTCTGCTTCCTGTATGAAGCTGTGGCTTCCAAGCTTCGGGTATGGAGAAGGAAGCTTTACGCTTCTGGGATGTCCAAGAGAGCTTAAAGTTGGTTGATCCTAACCTGAAGCAGCAACCTGGGACTTGCAGCTCCAAACCTCAAGCATCGAGCTTCAACTTGCAGCTCTAAATAGGTTACATGAAATATAAGTGTATTCTACGTGTCATATGAGTGTATGTTACATTTAATATGTATAAGTGTAGGTTACATGCCGTATAAAGGTAAGATACTTGAACGTCTCGAGTATGTATCTTACACTTTATAATACATGTAACATGTTTTCATTTTTCTGAGTGGGTGACAGACATTATGTCGCCTCGCCCGTCGCGGGAAGTATGCACTAGGCCCTAGAGGTGCCAAAGCTTACGTTTCTGCCGAAAAAGGGCAATTTTTTTAATCGGGAACGCTGCCTTTAACCGTTATCCCGCGTACTTTCCCCAGGACAGGCTGCCTACACACCGAGGGAGGAGTTGTCCCGTTTTTGCAGTTTGAAACGTCACGCCACTCAACGCGAGCGAAGTGGTCCCGAGTGGAATTAGAGGCGCAAAAAGCGGGACAACTGCTCCCTCGGTGTGTAGAGAGCCACTGTCCCACTTTCCCCAGTCTTCGCTTGTAATTGTGAAGGCCTATGTCTGCGGTTTGTTTTCCGCACGCTACTTTATCAATTTTACCAATCTTATCATTGGACGCCTCGAAATAGCCATTCTTTCGAACAATCATTAGTTCGAAAAAAGGTCAACTGCTTTCACTCTCAAATTTGGATTCAGTCTTCAGAGTCTTGTTCGTATTTCCAGTTTAAGCAGTTGGTACACTGATCCCTTGGGCTATTTTTTGCCGATTAGCACTATTCTTGTAAAAAAAGCCGACTTTTAGCGCATTGGAGGACCGTATTATAATGAAGACCCCGAACTTATTACAAAGTTCTGAATGATTTTCTATCGAAAAATTTTCACATTAATGCTGCAGAAAAGAAATACTAGGTGAATATGAGACAGATGCAGCTGTAGCCTGTCTTCCGTCGGCTTAACTTTCGTTCAGAAGCTTCGCTAAGTTGGAGTACAAAAAGAAAGTAGTCGAGTCAGAAAAAATGTAGGTCTTCCAAAAAAGCTCTCACTTTTTGAAGAAGAGGCATTACATCAAGAACGAAGATATGCTGAGCCCAACACATAAATGCTCAGTGAATAGGGTTTGATGTTAAATTCTGTTTATATCGTGTTGACCAATGAAGAATACTCATTTTCTGAAGGTTGCACAATGTATGTTTGGTTCGAAATGGGTAACGTTCCATAACTCTCCATAACTATGTGATAGAAATCATCGGATCCAAAACAAATTACCTTAATAGAATTTTCTCTTCCTAGTTATTTCTCTACAAACTTTCAGGTGAAAAATGAGCACGAGAGGGAGTTGGCACAAACATGCAGGAGAAAATAGTTGAATGTTTGTTTTATTGCTTGCTTGTTGTATTATATCGGATAAAGTCTAGCTAACCAGTTTTTTGGTAAACGACCGTCATGCAAATACCAAACTTGTCGACAATCGAACACTTTGACGACATCTTTTCATCAGAACAACACACATACATAGGCACCAGTTTATTGCATACTTACATGAAATACCACTTCAGAAGTTCAACGATCAGTACTTGTCCGCATTTCATTTGGAAATAGCAAAGTCCACTTTGTAATTTTTTTTAGTAGTTGAACAGCGTTGAAATCGCGTGGAATTTGCGTTAGAGTACAAAGCATTAATCATGTAATCGATTTCGATCTCTTATGCTACCTTTTGATTTTCATTTTATTCCTTCTCGACTTCTTAAGATGCTTAATGATTCTTGATGACAGTGTTTTATTGCGTTCGGCATTAAGCCTTTTGCTAATTTGATCCTTCGACAGATTATGATCGATGAATAGCTATCGAACGTCAACGATCACATACTATTCGATTAGTCTTTTTTATCATGGTGTGGGGGCGTTGACTGTTTAGCCGAACTACTGAACCCCAAGTCCTCGTGGGAAATCAGTAAAAGTTTGTATTTCACGATCCGCATTTAACATTGACTGGGCACAACAATCAGTTTTTTACCAATCTCGTCCGTCATGGGGGGCACAATAGCACCTTCGCGTCGCCGTTTCCTCACTCGCGTTGTAAATGAAACTTCACACATGAACCAAGGAAGGAAAATAGTCAAATTTCACACTATCGTTACCTTTCCTACTGCTGTTTGTTGAACTGACGGCCTACTCAGAAGTTGTTGCCATAAAATCTCAGGTATCCAGTCGTATAAGGCTGTTTACAATGTGCGATTATGAACCAAATAGTAGTAAGGTCGCGTTTTCCCAGACAGTTGAGCCATCTATTGATTTACATTGTTAATTGTGTTATTGTGCCATGTGATGATGTGATCGTCTTGAGTATTCCTTAGCATACGGGACTGCAAAACTCCTTGCCATTTTCAGCCTCCTACTCAGCACTATACATTAAATCCGACTGTTTTAGAATAACTGCAAAAAATTTATCTTTTCTGCTTTAGGCTGAACTGAAAGGTTTATGTTTAGATGCGTACGGACAAAAAAAGTGAAATGATTTCTTTTTTAGCTAACTCGGAGTTGCTGTGACAAGAAATTCAGAATTATCCGATTTTTTTCTGATATCTGAATCATTTAAAGGCATCGTACGCGCAGAAAACCGTCTACTATTTTTTCATGTTTTTGTGTAGCTTGGCCTCTCTAGTGAACGAAAATGTCGAAGGGGCTCATGAAAAACCTTCATTTGTAAAGAAAAGTCAATCGGAACACATTGTAAATACGAATTTGAATTTAGCGTCGAAATCCTTTTTGAAGTTTTTCTGCTTTTGGAGGCCTCGTCACTGTCATTTTCGGAGTTTTTCTGCATGTGAAGTTCGTGCCGTAACTATTTTTCTTGTTGTCTTACGGTCGCACCAACGTTCTAGGAAAAAGTGCTAGATGACTGGTGCGAATTGGTGGCGGATCTTCATCTTTGACGTCTTCCAACCTAATTGCCCAACGTTTTTGATGCGCCAAAGTTTACCAGTGTGGTCTACCGGGCTCAATCATGGAATTGAGCCTGAAAAATGAAAATTGATTTCCAGCGCGAGCGATGCCTTTAAATAACCTTCAGTTTACGATAACTCAATGTCAGGTCGGCCGCAACTTTATCACTGCATGAATCCTGTAATGGATTCTGATCAAAAACAATCTTCTCTTCAGACGCTAGGCTGAAGGTGAAGCGAAAAATCGGTTTTTGCAGTTTTCTGAAATGAGTCAGATCCAATGTATAATGGGCACATAGAGAAAGATGACCACCAATATCCGAAAAATGATTACTTGACCGAATGTTTGAATGTTTGTCTATTCGAAGTATAGGACTATTCATGAAGCCTCTCTATTCGAGCGTCGAAAAAATCACGATTTGTGGTTCGTAAATATGTAAATTCGTAGCAGACGAATTTGTACTGTGTTTAACAACTTCTCTCGTTTTCTAGAGATGGTTTTTTTCCCGCAGTTTCGCATTCTGTTTTGCGAAGTGTAGGCATTAATTTAGAAGCTTTTTTCTACTCCACGCAACCATGTGCCTTTTTTTCCACAAGCTGAATTTTGCTCGTGCCGCGATAAAGTGATCCTAGCACGATTAACATGCTATTGCGTAATGCAACAGCCGCTGTACGCAATTCGAGACCGAAATTTCGCTCTGAGAATGATATTGATTCAGACAGCGAGAGAATCAAACTTTTTTGACATTGGCTAAGTTACGCGACTTCGCAAGCTACCTTTCTTCTGGAATGTTCCGTGCCGCTTCCGATTTTTTTTTAGCGCGAAAGCGAAGGGAAATACTTAGTGTGACACGGGTAACGGTGGCTTGCGGCAAGGCTGTGTTTCGTTCTAATTCGTTGTGCGCCCTGAAAATTTTGTGTTCAGTGGAACACCTGAGCCTGGCTGAGGTCGTTCACAATGTTTAGAATCCTAAAATTGCGCCCTCATAAAATGATGAAACAAATACATAGTTGAATCAGGAACCCGCGTGGTTTTTTTGGACTTTTTAAAGGCACAGTCCCGCCTAAGAATCGTTTTTCAGTCTTTCAGCTCTGCTTGGAGAGATTTTTACGCTGATCAAAGCGATGTCTCCAGATTCGCTCAGAACCTACTAAAAACAGAGTTATGGCCCCTCAAATATTGTGAATCTGAAGAGCGGGACTTTTGTGGACAAGTTGTCGAAAGCCTGTTTTTTCTCTTCATTCGCTGCCATCGTTCCGAAGCAGATGACAATATAAAGCTAGACCAATAACAAATGGAAGAACATAGATTTTGTTCAAAATCCATCCCGCAACATGTCGCTATTGAGAGTGAAAACCTGCCGATGGGCGTTACCCATTTTTTCTTTTCTGTGGGCGTGGTCGACTTTTCCCGCTATTTTTCTCGCTTATTTGAGCGAACTGAGAATAGGCTCCTGGCAGGGTTGCTATACACGTTGGCCGGGGTATAATGTCAGAAATTGCCCCTTAGGTTGGACTGTGCCCTTGAAGAATTTTTTCTTCCAAAGTATGAGGTTTTTTCGGTCTTTCCTGCTGTATTTCTCTAGTTCGCGGACCAACATGTGCGTCTGATTCGTGGTCCTAATTTGTAGCTCTTTTCCGTTTCCGGCATTTTTTGTTCATCTTTCCTCCGTTTCCGTTTCCAAAAAGCTTGAAAAATGTTCCCGCAGAGCCCAGGTCAGAAGTGTTGTTTTTCGTTGAAAAAAGCTTCTATTCTGAAATCGAAGTCGGGCGAAATGGCTCAATATAAGACTGTTCCCTCGAAACGCAAGCAAGAAGTTCCCAAACCCCCAACATTTGTCTACCATTAAAGGCACAGTCAAACCTCAGAATCGTATTTCTATTTTATCACCTATCTTGAAAACGGTCTCACGCTGATTCCAATGATGTCTCTGGAATCGTACAAGACCTCCAGGAACGGTTTTATGGCCCCTCAAAAATTGAGCTACGGAAGCGTAGTGGACGAGTTGTCCGAGGCTCGTAACTTCCGTGATTTGCAACCGATGTATGTGAGCCGACCCGAATAAAGAGAGAGGTTGAGAATGAAGGGAAGAACGGGGCTTCTGGACGGAGAACATCGCTCATGTCGCCGCTGTTGAGCTCTAAATATCGTAAAACGGGCGTGCCAAAGTGGTTTCCTGGTATGGGCCCCAGAGTGGCTTCCCCCTATATCTCGCTTATTCGGAGGATATGAGAGCTCGCATTTGGCAAGGGCTTTATAGGGTGGGTCTACTTCACAATTATTTGGAAATCTCAGATTTCGTCCCTGAGCTTGGACTGTGCCTTTAAAGCCACAGTCCAAGCTCAGAATCGATTTTTCGTTTTTCTGCCTATCTTGGAGGAAATTTCTCGCTGATCACAATGTTGTCCCCGAAATAGCTCAGAACTCACTACGAACTGAGTTACGGCTCCTCAAATATTTTGAATTTGAACTGGTAGAAGTTCGCGGACGAGTTGTCTGGAGCCTGTATTATCTCGTGATTCGCAGCAATCATTCTTAAGCAGGTCACAATATAAAGCCAGACCGAAAACAAAAGGAAGAACTTAGATTTTGAATAAAATCATTCGCGCGCCTTTTCCCCATTGAGGTAGGAAACCTGCCAGTGGGCGTAACCCATTTTTTCTTTCAAGGGGGCGTAGTCGATTTTTTTGCTAGCTATTTCTCGCTTATTTGAGCGAATTGAGATTTAGCTCTTGGCAGGGTTGCCATATACGGCGACCGGACCAAAATATCATAAATTACTTCGGAGATTGGTCTGTGCCTTTAAAGGCCGTTGAAGCGAAAGTACCTGCATATGGAATTTTAGCATAGTAAATTATTGTCGTATATTTCTAAAACCGAATTCGAAATAAATTTACGAAATGTTGCCTCTGATAAGTATTTCGCTACGGAGTAAATGAAGAAGGGCGAGTTTTTTACACAAGCTGAACAATGCCAATGCCTGTATGTATGTACAGTGCGCGCGACTTTTTCAAAAGGCAGCAACGGAGTCACACACAAAGAGCGTATGGTATACTATACTTTGGCCGAACCGAATGATTCGAAAATTCATTCGACTGAAAAAGTCGACTTCGAATTATTCGAAAAGTCGAATATTCGAAAAAGGCAAATTCTCGAATTATTCGGAAAGTCGAATAATCGAAAAGTTCAGAATCCCGAATTTTTCGAAAAGTCGAATATTCAAAAATCTTCGACAACATTCGAATGAGATCGATAGTCGACTTTTTCGATCAAATTTTTCCAGAACATTCCGTTGATCCACGAGTAGGTTGCGCCTCAAGGATGCACACTGACGCAAATTGTAGATGTGTTTCGAAATCAAGGAAGAGTAGCAAACTATCAATGATGATGTGTGCACGCCACTCGTAAGGAATCTTTCATAGTCATCACCGTAAGGCCTAGTGCATACTTGCGTCGCGGCGATGGTGTCGCGGTGTAGGAACTGGTACATCCGTGGCGCCCAGTGCAGCACTCGATCGCGCTTAGCACTGACAGCCGTCGCGCGCGGCGATTCCAGTGGAAGATGTAATGCGCAAAGGGGTCGTGCCTGTGTCGCGATCAATCTACACTTTTCCACAACGTGCGCGCTGTTTAGGCCCAGTGCATACTTGGGTCGCGGCTACGGGATTGCTGGTACCACTCTCCGTGCCCAGCAGTGCGATTGATCGCGCCCAGGATTGAAAGCCGTCGCGCGCGTCAAAACTAGTGGGTGCTTCTACACGCGACCTTATCGCACCTGTGTCGCGCCCAATCTACATTTTTCCACAATGTGCGCGCTGTTTAGCGCCAGCTGGACGGTGGTCGTGTCGTCATGCACTGCACTACGACACCGCAACGCAAGCGACAGACATCCGTAATATGTTCATTTATTTTTTTTAAATATGAAACGACCATCGGCCGATCGAAGGTTCTTATTTTCCCGAACACTACCATGAATTTCTTCGTGATTTCGATCATTCCAAATTTTCTTTTTTCATGATTTTTTTAATGCAACGCACTATTCCCTGTCCAAATGATGTTCGCATTGATATTCATAGGGAGAGACGCACCATTTTGAAAAAAAAATCACGAAAATGGAATAATGGCATAAAATTTCACAAAAAGTGGCGCTACTCCATTTTTTGATATTTAGTTAGAATCTTTCGTTCGGCACAGCTGCCAGGGACAATTTGGGCTGTGAAACCGAATATGAGATTTGTTGGGCGATTTTCAAAAAGGTGTGGAAGGTCACGCCGATACGTATAACTTAATGGATAGATAAATGTTCTGGATTTATGTAGGTGGAACCTTGCCTAGAATGGGTCTTTTTGAGTGCTGATCACGATGTAATTCGCCATCGTCTCAAGATTTTTCATAGATCGCGGTTTTTTTTTCGGTCTATGAAACGTCACCAAGCCACATTACATGACTCTCTCATATCGAAAGAAGTATCTTATCAGTAGTCAGTGCTTTGAAAGTCTGCATAGATAGAATTTCAGTCATAGCTAAAATTGAACAAAATCACATCAGACACATCGTAATCAGTTAAAAAAGGGCAGGACAAAACAATGTCCAGCTCCGTGTTGAGCACCCACAAATGAACTGGTTCTAGATTACAGAACCTTAGATCCCATTAATGAGAGGGGATGAAGGTGCGCTCTGTCAAGAATATAATGTGTGAATTTGGTAGTGGACGCAATGTTGCGTCAACTCCATTTGCAGGCGACCAGCCGATGACCGGTTACGTCGTTTAAGACTCTATGTCGCGGCGACACCGTCGCACTCGCCTCGAAGTATGCGCTAGGCCTAAGCGCGGCACGCGCGCGACGAGCTGTGGACCATAAAAGTTCTCTCCGCTCGCGACGCGCCAGAAACAATTATGAAACTTTCCGCGGCACCGCCAGGGTGGTGCGCGTTAAAGTTGGGCCTTGACTGTGACATGCACAGAAATTCCTGGCTTGCACTTGAGTATGCGGTACCGTAGCATAGTCTCACTATTCTTAATAATGGAGTGGAGCTAAACTGAGAAGGGAGTATTGATTGAAATGGTGGCACCGCCTTTCCGGTTCAGGCGGTGCCGCCATGGCGGCGCTGGATGGGCGGCACGCGCGTGCCGCGCTCGCGGTAAGTACTATGAAAGATGCCTAAGACGGTGGCGGCGGTGGATTTTAATAGCCTATTTGTGAAACCGGTGCCCGAGTTATTGTTTTGTACGCATTTCCTATCGGAAGTGAATGATTAGAAGCTGTTGTTTGCATTATTACGTAATATTTCGTATATTTTTCTGTTATAGTCAACCGTATCGTGAATAGCTTGTTTGCTTCCCTATTCGACAGTTTAGTTCAATCCCAAAGGAAATAGATCTATTTGTATGCTGCTGTTGAGACTTCCTTGTTCTAAAACCTTTTTATGGCTAGCTTTCGGTTTCTTAAAACCTTCTTCAGACCATCTATAATATTGCAATACATATTGGTGACACACAGATAGTTATCCGAAACTAACCTAGGGACCCGGCGACACACAAAGTAGTTGCACGGAGGGCTGGAAATAGGGGGGCTAAACGTTCAACTCTGGAGCGAGCTGGATTAGTTCTCACTACTTAGCGCTGCCTGGTCGGTTAAAGTAACTACTTATTGGCATGGGCCCTGTTATGCCTAGACCTAATCGTTAACCCTAGGATATTAACCGCATTGTTTCGACCAGTTCATCCCTGATATTGATCTCGGGGGATAAGCGTTTTATCGCAAGGGCCTCCAACAATTTCCTTTCTAGTGGGGCCTCCACGGCGCGGTGTAGAACGCGTATTCTAATTCGAGGAGGCTGTTCTTGGCCGTGGTGGAGGGTACGGTGGTGCGAAAAGGCGTTGTTAGGGTAAGATGCAGGATTTCGCATTGCCCGTACATGCTCGTCCAGCCTTTTATGCAGGGGTCGCATCGTTTCTCCAATATAGCTTTGGCCACAGCCTTCACATTTGGCCAAATAAACCGTCCCACGCAGTTGACATATCTTCTTCTCCGAACAGTACGTGCAACCAGAGCGACCACACCTTCCTTCGTAGATCCTGGATGACGTCAGAAGCTGTTTCAAGGTCGGTGGAGATCGTAGCACCAGTTTTATTGGGAGTCCAGATGTTTTGACAACGTCGTTTACCCTTCGTGCGTGGTCCTCGTTAACATACGGTAAAACCAATGGTATGCCATTCTCTATGAAGACCGGCCGCCACGACCTTGCTTCTTGTGTCGTATAACCGTTGTCCTTCAATATCAGTTTGATTCTCTCCTCCACTTCTAGTGATACTCGAGAGCAAATCTTCTGCTTCGTGGCAATAAGATTTCTTATCACGTTTACTTTCATATGCAGAAGGTGAGCGCTACGAGAATGGAGAAGTATATTTTTCGACATTGGTTTCTTATACCAAACAAGCTCCTTCGTGCCATGGATGATTCTAACCTTCGTATTGAAGAAAGGAAGGAAACCGTTGTCGTCTGGAGTTTCTATTGTGAAGCGCACGTTGCGGTCATATGAGTTCAGATTTTCGAGCATTGCTTGCAGTTCCGAATCTGAGGTCCCAATGACGAAGACGTCATCAATGTAACGCTTATAAAACAGAATTCCAGCATTCATAAAGATTCTTTCAATCCTATCCAAATACACAACAGCCAATAGTGGCGCTATCCTCAATCCCATGGGTAGTCCTCGTTTCTGTGAGAAGAATTCACCGTCAAATTGGAAGATGTTGCAATTCAACGTCGCCAGTAGAAGTTCCTTCAGATCATCTTCACTCAGACCAAAGACTTGAACTTCCTGATGTTGACGCAGGAGCTCCGAAATCGCCTGTATAGCTTCGTGAACATTGAAGTTCGTATATAGGGATTCTGCGTCAAAGCTATCGTAGCAAGCGTCTTCAGTAATTTGGCATTCATAGAGACCAGCTTGGAATTTTTCTACGTTGGATACATGTGCCGAGTCTTAACATCTTAACATTCCCAAAGGAAATATAGAATGGGCAAACCGAAGTAATTTAGCTTTTTCTGTAAAGTAGTGGAAATGACAACATTTTTTTTCACTTACTCGAAAAGTCGAATGAAAAAAATTTGAAAATTTATTCGACAGTCGATTGAAAAAGTCGACTTTTTATTCGTAAAGTCGAATATTCGATAGGTACAAAATCCCGAATTATTCGAAAAGTCGATTATTCGAAAACTTCAAAATTCCGATCTATTCAAAAAGGCGAATATTCGAAAAAAATCCGAAAATGTAAAAGTATAGTCGCGTCGCAGAACTCGTCGTTGGCCTCAGCGGCGGGCTCTGCAACGCAAATATGCGCAAAATGATTTGATCGATAGTCGTTATGGAACTGTATCCAATAATGAAGTCAGCGCCACCAGCCAACTTTCGATCATGCAGAGGCGACATATGTAATTCTTATATATATATATTTACATGGGCGTGAAACGTTTCCCGATTTTTCAAAAGGGGTAGAATTTTTCGGTTGGCGAATATTCGACCATATCGGAATATTTTTTGGGCCCCATTATTGGAACCAGCTCCGCCATCACCCCCTACTCCCACGCATGCCACGACGCAGAGCTCCGGTTTCCTGGAAAAATGCTGCGGGCAATAGGGGTTCTCGAAATGGTTGTGCGATAATAACTTCGAGGAATTGGAGATCCAAATTCCGATTAAAAAAAAAGGAAACAGAGATTCAACAAAATTAACTTGTTCGGTGAGTGCGCTCACAGCATTTTCAGTAACATCCATTCCATATTACTCCACAGATCTGCAAAAAAAGAATATCTCGCAGCTCTCATTATAACGCGTATTCCCTAGTTACATACAATAATGGGCAAAATCATGGGAACGTATCATTTCATAGAATTCAGGCTTCTTTGTGTGTGCTTCTTTGCTTTGTTAACAGAAAAATATACAATGAAGATATGTTGATGTCTAACCTGGAATCCTAAAAAGTGTTCTTATTGACTGAGCATGAACGAGAATCCCAGTGATTTTTGTGTACTTTAGCCATAGTTTCGCGCATCATTTATAGTGACCTCGCTTAGGCGCTTCTATATTCCTTTTTTTCCTCTCTTTTTGCATTTGTTCTGATTTTCTGACAAAAACTGGGGAAAAGGCCCCTGAATTTGAAATTAGCCTGTTATCCTTGTCACCCCATCGCCTTGGTCTTTATGTTTGAGGCTCGCCCAATGGGAAGTTAATGCTAAAGTTTCTTAGCTCCAGTAGGACTGTTCCCAAAAATTGCCCTTCAATGATCGGAACCTTTGGATTTCTATTCTGGATTCATGAACCGGTCCTCCGAAATCAGCCTCAATAAAATCTCAAGAATGGAGGATCAAGAGGATCATTGTGTTGTACCTCAGTGAAGCCACTACACTTTTTATTTGGTGACTGAAAACTCCAAAAAATGTCACGATCCCCCCTCCCAATACAGTAGTGCATTTTTGCCTTGCTATTCTCACGGCCCCCCCCCTAAAAATTCATTTTGGCCCCACATTAAACCCGCACCCTACTCCATCACCATTTTCTCGCGACACAATCCCGCTCCATCTTGCAATCTAGAGAACAACCCCAGTCCGGCTGATTAAATCATCCAGACTGTTGACCTGACAGCGCAAAGCTTCGACACACGGGATTCAAACCTCTCGGCGACGTCAGCAGGACATTATGGAGATCTGAATGACTTCGGATGACGTCAACAAGACGTCGTAGAAAGTAGGTAGGGCTCCGGATGACGTCAGCAGGACGTCGTGAAAATTAGCAGGGCTTCAGATGACGTTATCAGGACGTCGTGGAAAACAGATAGGGCTTCAGATGATGTCGTCAGAACGTCGTGGAAAACAAATAGGGCTTCAGATGATGTCGTCAGAACGTCGTGAAAATCAGCAGGGCTCCAGATGACGTCAGCAGGACGTCGTGAAAATCAACAGAGCTTTAGATGACGTTATCAGGACGTCGTGTAAAACAAATAGGGCTTCAGATGATGTCGCCAGAACGTCGTGGAAAGTTTTTAGCACTCCAGATGACGTGGCCAGGATGCCGTGGAGAGTAGGTAGGGCTCTACATGACGTCGTCAGGACTTCGCGAAGATGATCGCTAGTAAGCTGATTGCGATAGTCGTTGAAGTAATCGCGCCCAGAACAACGCCTATCGCAGCGTCGCCGATTGTTGGAAACTTTCAAGCAAGACGCAAGCATCTTCTGTTTGTCGACTGGAATTTATGGCACTGCTATAAATATGGCTATGCCTCGTTGGTATGTGTACACGCTTGTGTGTTAGTGTATGTGTGTGCGCGCAGGCGTTGGTCACAGCGCGTGTGCATATGTGAACGACTTTGTGTGCGTGCTTGTACACGCGCGCGTGCACGCTCGTTTGTGCCAGCGCGTGTGTTTGCGCGAATGTCCTCGTAAGTGCGCGCAAGTTGCGTCTGTCCTCTGTTTCAGAGTCAAAATCATTTCTGTTTGTCGCGTGCGTCTGCTGTGTCTATTTCTCACCGCACTTTCTCACGGTCTCTGCCCTCGCTCCGCGCAAGCACGCGGAGAAACACAGCAAATTCGGTAACACCGATAACAGAGGATATGTGTGTTTTTGCGTGGATGCGTTTTTTTAAAGCGGGTAATTGTAGGCGTATGTGTATACGGATATGTATGTGCATTTGCGCGTGTCTGTTATTGAAAGTCGACAAGGATTACATTAATTCTTGGCATGCTTATTGTGCGTTACCTCAATTATATCATATGTGCACAGAGCTTGCGCCAACGCACAATAAAGATCGCGTAACAGTGCGACATCTGCTGACTGTACATAATAGTGCGCGGGAGTATGCGCGCGTGTTTGCGAATATGAATGTCATTATGCGTGCGTGTCACTCCATAGACACTGATTAGACAATCGTTCGAGCATGCGCGCGTGTTCTCGTGAACGGAATTGGATGATTGTGGTCCCATATATATGAATGCGTGCGTGTGTGTGCTAATTATCACTGCGCGCATGAGTGCAATTGTATACACACAAGGACGCAAGGAAGTGCTCGTTTTTCGTGTACGCGTATGCACCACTGTACATGTTCGCGCATGAGTATCCATGAATGCGTGTAGATTTCCAAGGGTTTTGCGCGTTTATGTATACGAGGCAGGTGTGTGCATATATACACTGGCACACGTGTACGTGCGCGTATACACGCGTAGGCGCGTGCATGCATTTTTAAAAATGCTCGTGAGTGTGCGTGTGGTGCGCGCATGCGGATGAGTGTGCTCCGATAAGGAGGTGTTCACACATTGCGCTACGAGTGACTACAACCATGCATATTAGTCATTTCGATTCTTGCAGATGTGGATGAAAAACACTCCATAGCGTCACTAATCGGACGAAGCTGAAAATGTATTTGAGCGCGAATAGGTTCGCGCGGTCCATCGCTGGAACAAGCGTAGAAGCGTGCGTACATGCGTTTTCTGTGACACTTCTTGATAGATTTTGAGAGGTGGCTAGTTTGCGGAAAATCTCGTAGTATGTGTCTGTTCATTCAACAGAGTAAACAAAAATCAAAAATTACGGAAAATTTTTAAGTTGATTTTTATTAATCAAAGATAATTGCGCTTCAACCGAAGATTATTGTGAAATTTCTGGTAAAAATCTGGTACGTTTCGGACCTGAGACCGTCCGTACTCTGTGGCGAAAGGTGAATATGCTGAGTTCTCAGGGAAGATCAGGCTCCTGGCGGAACACTCCAACCCTGAATTCGTCGCATGCATCCGGCATCAATTAGACTAGACACAGCCCTCGATCGTTATTGTTTGCTACAGCCAGCCGGGTGCCGCCAACCGTCTTCGCTCGGCTGACTTGGGTTTACTACGGGCCCTGGGCTCCTTTGAGTTGGGTGAACTGATAGCTTTTCCGACTACTCTAAAATCCGTAAGTATTTGATCATGCTGTAAATTTTTCAGTGGAATGAGGGGGAGGTGTTGGCGTATGTACATGTAGAAAAGAGGGTTGTCGGGTTTGGATCACTATTTGTCGAGGAGATTTGTTTCGCGGAAATCTTTTTGGCTAACACTTATCTTGTCCGTATACACGCATATGTGTGCCTTGGTTAATTACCTGTCATTTACCGTCATACCTCGAAAACAGTGATATCATCTTGATTGAACATTTTAGCCGTGTCTATTTGTTTTGTCTCTCGCTTAAAATCGTTCTTTCACCACCTCTCAAACGGTCAGTTCTTTCGACTTTATCATTCATTGGTGTTACTTGCAACTTCGCCATCATTAGGTTCACGAATCGTAAGTTTCGGTTTGAGACATGGATCAAAATTCAAATAGTCATCATCTCTCGAGCGCTGAAGGTAGTCATTCATTTTTCAATTGAAAAGTGTCGTAACACGAGTTTGCTTTCGAATTCTTTCCCGTAGATACTAGGAACGCTCATCCCGATCATAGTGATTTAATGTGCTTCTCGGGACCAAATTCCGGTCCGCAATTGCGTCTCGACACGCTTTGCGGCTACACGCCCCCGAGGCGGAAGAGTTGCCAGCGCCGCTGCCGCCGATATGTTGACTATCTGTGGGTTTTGGAAGCTAAAAACTGTATAAAAAGCCGCATCGAGCCGGCTATAGCGCTGGAAACTCCGACTCAAGCGCGTGCGGCCGCAAGGGTTCCGAGACGCAATTTCGTTCCGGTATTCAACCTCGAGAAGCACCGTATACTGTCATTCTCGATGTCAAGTTCCCGTCAGCATTTGCGTACTACAGTCGTGTCATCACGCACCATGATGATAATCGTGCCGTGAAAAATGCTAATCGTGCTGGGACAACATGGGCCCAGCATGATTACCAGCATGTTGCGAGATGCAAGATTCTGAGTGAATCCCCCGATCGCACGCGAGTAGAATCCCCTAGTTTTCTTGTAGGAGCCAAGAGGATACTAGCGTCGAGCTATCTCGAAACGATCGCGAGATTCTGCCAGTCTCAAACCGAGAGCGTAGCTCGTTCGTTTATCGATGCTCCCTCGATGCTCCATCGCGGAACCGCAAGGAATTGAGCAGGGGCTTCCGCGGAACGATCGCGAGATCCTGCCAGTCTCCACCCCTGATCGTACCGCATTCTATCATCCTACCAGCCGTCCTGCGGGCTCCGCCCGCCTGACGGCAGGCTGGGGTCTTTGTCCCCAAATCCCCGAATTTCCGCCTCCAGCAGAAATTATCGAATTGTCTTTGCATATATAGAATCGATTCGTAAATGAAATTTCCCCGATATATCTTGTTGTAGGAATGATGAATGCCTGCCGCACATGAAAAGGCAGACGGCGGCAATTTTACCTAGAATCGCAACAAATCTGCTCCAGTTAACCACGCGCGCAAAATCAATCCTAAGTGCGGCAAATGCTGTAGATTAGCGTTCTCGAGCTCTTTTCAAAGATATGCTGCTTTCGGCGGCGTCCTGTGCATTCCTACGTGGAACCGAACACTTTCTACGGCATCCGGCGCACTCCTACATGGATCCCGTACACTTTCTATTGCGCCCGGCGCACTCCTACATGGCCCCGCACACTTTCTATTGCGTTCGGCGCACTCCTACATGGGTCCCGTACACTTTTCTATGGCATCCGGCACACTCCTACTGGGTCCAGCGCACTTTCCATTGCGTCCGGCGCACTCCTACATGGCCCCACACACTTTATATGGCGTCCGACGCACTCCTACATGGGTCCCGTACACTTTCTATGGCGCCCGGCGCACTCCTACATTGGTCCCGCACACTTTCTATGGCGTCCGACGCACTCCTACATGGGCCACGTACACTTTCTTTGGCGTCCGGCGCACTCCTACTGGGTCCCGTACACTTTATATGGCGTCCGGTGCACTCTTTCATGGGTCCCGTACAATTTCCATGGTGTCCGGCGCATTCTTCAAGGGTCCCACACTTTTCTATGGCATCCGGCACACTCCTACTGGGTCCAGCGCACTTTCCATTGCGTCCGGCGCACTCCTACATGGCCCCGCACACTTTCTATTGCGTTCGGCGCACTCCTACATGGGTCCCGTACACTTTCTGTGGTGTCCGGCGCACTCTTACATGGGCCCCGCACACTTTATATGGCGTCCGACGCACTCCTACATGGGCCACGTACACTTTCATTGGCGTCCGGTGCACTCCTACATGGGCCACGTACACTTTCTTTGGCGTCCGGCGCACTCCTACTGGGTCCCGTACACTTTCCATGACGTCCGGCGCACTCTTTCATGGGTCCTACACACTTTCTATGACGTCAGGCGCACTCCTACATGGGTCCCGTACATTTTCTATAGCGTCCGTCGCTCTCTTACATAAGTTCCGTACACTTTCTACGGCATCCGGCGCACTCCTACATGGGTCCCGTACACTTTCAATGGCGTCCGGCGCACTCCTACATGGGTCCAGCACACTTTCTATTGCGTCCGGTGCACTCTTTCATGGGTCCCGTACAATTACCATGGTGTACGGCGCATTCTTCATGGGTTCCTTTATTTTTCTATGGCATCCGGCACACTCCTACTGGGTCCAGCGCACTTTCCATTGCGTCCGGCGCACTCCTCCATGGTCCCGCACACTTTCTATTGCGTTCGGCGCACTCCTACATGGGTCCCGCACACTTTATATGGCGTCCGACGCACTCCTACATGGGCCACGTACACTTTCTTTGGCGTCCGGTGCACTCCTCATGGGTCCCGTACACTTTCCATGACGTCCGGCGCACTCTTTCATGGGTCCTACACACTTTCTATGACGTCGGGCGCACTCCTACATGGGTCCCGTACATTTTCTATAGCGTCCGTCGCTCTCTTACATAAGTTCCGTACACTTTCTACGGCATCCGGCGCACTCCTACATGGGTCCCGTACACTTTCAACGGCGTCCGGCGCACTCCTACATGGGCCCAGCACACTTTCTATTGCGTCCGGCGCACTCCTACTGGGTCCCGTACACTTTCCATGACGTCCGGCGCACTCTTTCATGGGTCCTACACACTTTCTATGACGTCAGGCGCACTCCTACATGGGTCCCGTACATTTTCTATAGCGTCCGTCGCTCTCTTACATAAGTTCCGTACACTTTCTACGGCATCCGGCGCACTCCTACATGGGTCCCGTACACTTTCAACGGCGTCCGGCGCACTCCTACATGGGCCCAGCACACTTTCTATTGCGTCCGGTGCACCCTTTCATGGGTCCCGTACAATTACCATGGTGTACGGCGCATTCTTCATGGGTCCCGTACACTTTCCATGACGTCCGGCGCACTCTTTCATGGGTCCTACACACTTTCTGTGACGTCGGGCGCACTCCTACATGGGTCCCGTCCATTTTCTATAGCGTCCGTCGCTCTCTTACATAAGTTCCGTACACTTTCTACGGCATCCGGCGCACTCCTACTGGGTCCAGCGCACTTTCCATTGCGTCCGGCGCACTCCTACATGGCCCCGCACACTTTCTATTGCGTTCGGCGCACTCCTACATGGGTCCCGCACACTTTATATGGCGTCCGACGCACTCCTACATGGGCCACGTACACTTTCTTTGGCGTCCGGTGCACTCTTCATGGGTCCCGTACACTTTCCATGACGTCCGGCGCACTCTTTCATGGGTCCTACACACTTTCTATGACGTCGGGCGCACTCCTACATGGGTCCCGTACATTCTCTATAGCGTCCGTCGCTCTCTTACATAAGTTCCGTACACTTTCTACGGCGTCCGGCGCACTCCTACATGGGTCCCGTACATTTTCTATAGCGTCCGTCGCTCTCTTACATAAGTTCCGTACACTTTCTACGGCATCCGGCGCACTCCTACATGGGTCCCGTACACTTTCAACGGCGTCCGGCGCACTCCTACTGGGTCCCGTACACTTTCCATGACGTCCGGCGCACTCTTTCATGGGTCCTACACACTTTCTATGACGTCAGGCGCACTCCTACATGGGTCCCGTACATTTTCTATAGCGTCCGTCGCTCTCTTACATAAGTTCCGTACACTTTCTACGGCATCCGGCGCACTCCTACATGGGTCCCGTACACTTTCAACGGCGTCCGGCGCACTCATACATGGGCCCAGCACACTTTCTATTGCGTCCGGTGCACCCTTTCATGGGTCCCGTACAATTACCATGGTGTACGGCGCATTCTTCATGGGTCCCACATTTTTCTATGGCATCCGGCACACTCCTACTGGGTCCAGCGCACTTTCCATTGCGTCCGGCGCACTCCTACATGGCCCCGCACACTTTCTATTGCGTTCGGCGCACTCCTACATGGGTCCCGCACACTTTATATGGCGTCCGACGCACTCCTACATGGGCCACGTACACTTTCTTTGGCGTCCGGTGCACTCTTCATGGGTCCCGTACACTTTCCATGACGTCCGGCGCACTCTTTCATGGGTCCTACACACTTTCTATGACGTCGGGCGCACTCCTACATGGGTCCCGTACATTTTCTATAGCGTCCGTCGCTCTCTTACATAAGTTCCGTACACTTTCTACGGCATCCGGCGCACTCCTACATGGGTCCCGTACACTTTCAACGGCGTCCGGCGCACTCCTACATGGGCCCAGCACACTTTCTATTGCGTCCGGCGCACTCCTACATGGGCCCGTACACTTTCTTTGGCGTCCGGTGCACTCCTCATGGGTCCCGTACACTTTCCATGACGTCCGGCGCACTCTTTCATGGGTCCTACACACTTTCTATGACGTCGGGCGCACTCCTACATGGGTCCCGTACATTTTCTATAGCGTCCGTCGCTCTCTTACATAAGTTCCGTACACTTTCTACGGCATCCGGCGCACTCCTACATGAGTCCCGTACACTTTCAACGGCGTCCGGCGCACTCCTACATGGGCCACGTACACTTTCTTTGGCGTCCGGCGCACTCCTACTGGGTCCCGTACACTTTCCATGACGTCCGGCGCACTCTTTCATGGGTCCTACACACTTTCTATGACGTCAGGCGCACTCCTACATGGGTCCCGTACATTTTCTATAGCGTCCGTCGCTCTCTTACATAAGTTCCGTACACTTTCTACGGCATCCGGCGCACTCCTACATGAGTCCCGTACACTTTCAACGGCGTCCGGCGCACTCCTACATGGGCCCAGCACACTTTCTATTGCGTCCGGTGCACTCTTTCATGGGTCCCGTACAATTTCCATGGTGTACGGCGCATTCTTCATGGGTCCCACACTTTTCTATGGCATCCGGCACACTCCTACTAGGTCCAGCGCACTTTCTATTGCGTCCGGCGCTCTCCTACATGGCCCCGCACACTTTCTATTGCGTTCGGCGCACTCCTACATGGGTCCCGTACACTTTCTGTGGTGTCCGGCGCACTCTTACATGGGCCCCGCACACTTTATATGGCGTCCGACGCACTCCTACATGGGCCACGTACACTTTCTTTGGCGTCCGGTGCACTCTTCCTGGGTCCCGTACACTTTCTATGACATCCGGCGCACTCTTTCATGGGTCCTACACACTTTCTATGACGTCGGGCGCACTCCTACATGGGTCCCGTACATTTTCTATAGCGTCCGTCGCTCTCTTACATAAGTTCCGTACACTTTCTACGGCATCCGGCGCACTCCTACATGGGTCCCGTACACTTTCAACGGCGTCCGGCGCACTCCTACATGGGCCCAGCACACTTTCTATTGCGTCGGGCGCACTCCTACATGGGTCCCGTACATTTTCTATGGCGTCCGTCGCTCTCTTACATAAGTGCCGTACACTTTCTACGGCATCCGGCACACTCCTACTGGGTCCCGTACACTTTATATGGCGTCCGGTGCACTCCTACATGGGTCCCGTACATTTTCTATGGCGTCCGTCGCTCTCTTACATAAGTGCCGTACACTTTCTACGGCATCCGGCACACTCCTACTGGGTCCCGTACACTTTATATGGCGTCCGGTGCACTCTTCATGGGTCCCGTACACTTTCCATGACGTCCGGCGCACTCTTTCATGGATCCTACACACTTTCTATGACGTCAGGCGCACTCCTACATGGGTCCCGTACATTTTCTATAGCGTCCGTCGCTCTCTTACATAAGTTCCGTACACTTTCTACGGCATCCGGCGCACTCCTACATAGGTCCCGTACACTTTCAACGGCGTCCGGCGCACTCCTACATGGGCCCAGCACACTTTCTATTGCGTCCGGTGCACTCTTTCATGGGTCCCGTACAATTTCCATGGTGTCCGGCGCATTCTTCATGGGTCCCACACTTTTCTATGGCATCCGGCACACTCCTACTGGGTCCAGCGCACTTTCCATTGCGTCCGGCGCACTCCTACATGGCCCCGCACACTTTCATTGGCGTCCGGTGCACTCCTACATGGGCCACGTACACTTTCTTTGGCGTCCGGCGCACTCCTACTGGGTCCCGTACACTTTCCATGACGTCCGGCGCACTCTTTCATGGGTCCTACACACTTTCTATGACGTCAGGCGCACTCCTACATGTGTCCCGTACATTTTCTATAGCGTCCGTCGCTCTCTTACATAAGTTCCGTACACTTTCTACGGCATCCGGCGCACTCCTACATGGGCCACGTACACTTTCTTTGGCGTCCGGTGCACTCTTCATGGGTCCCGTACACTTTCCATGACGTCCGGCGCACTCTTTCATGGGTCCTACACACTTTCTATGACGTCGGGCGCACTCCTACATGGGTCCCGTACATTTTCTATAGCGTCCGTCGCTCTCTTACATAAGTTCCGTACACTTTCTACGGCATCCGGCGCACTCCTACATGGGTCCCGTACACTTTCAACGGCGTCCGGCGCACTCATACATGGGCCCAGCACACTTTCTATTGCGTCCGGTGCACCCTTTCATGGGTCCCGTACAATTACCATGGTGTACGGCGCATTCTTCATGGGTCCCACATTTTTCTATGGCATCCGGCACACTCCTACTGGGTCCAGCGCACTTTCCATTGCGTCCGGCGCACTCCTACATGGCCCCGCACACTTTCTATTGCGTTCGGCGCACTCCTACATGGGTCCCGCACACTTTATATGGCGTCCGACGCACTCCTACATGGGCCACGTACACTTTCTTTGGCGTCCGGTGCACTCTTCATGGGTCCCGTACACTTTCCATGACGTCCGGCGCACTCTTTCATGGGTCCTACACACTTTCTATGACGTCGGGCGCACTCCTACATGGGTCCCGTACATTTTCTATAGCGTCCGTCGCTCTCTTACATAAGTTCCGTACACTTTCTACGGCATCCGGCGCACTCCTACATGGGTCCCGTACACTTTCAACGGCGTCCGGCGCACTCCTACATGGGCCCAGCACACTTTCTATTGCGTCCGGCGCACTCCTACATGGGTCCCGTACATTTTCTATGGCGTCCGTCGCTCTCTTACATAAGTGCCGTACACTTTCTACGGCATCCGGCACACTCCTACTGGGTCCCGTACACTTTATATGGCGTCCGGTGCACTCCTACATGGGTCCCGTACATTTTCTATGGCGTCCGTCGCTCTCTTACATAAGTGCCGTACACTTTATATGGCGTCCGACGCACTCCTACATGGGCCACGTACACTTTCTTTGGCGTCCGGTGCACTCTTCATGGGTCCCGTACACTTTCCATGACGTCCGGCGCACTCTTTCATGGGTCCTACACACTTTCTATGACGTCGGGCGCACTCCTACATGGGTCCCGTACATTTTCTATAGCGTCCGTCGCTCTCTTACATAAGTTCCGTACACTTTCTACGGCATCCGGCGCACTCCTACATGGGTCCCGTACACTTTCAACGGCGTCCGGCGCACTCCTACATGGGCCCATCACACTTTCTATTGCGTCCGGCGCACTCCTACTGGGTCCCGTACACTTTCCATGACGTCCAGCGCACTCTTTCATGGGTCCTACACACTTTCTATGACGTCAGGCGCACTCCTACATGGGTCCCGTACATTTTCTATAGCGTCCGTCGCTCTCTTACATAAGTTCCGTACACTTTCTACGGCATCCGGCGCACTCCTACATGGGTCCCGTACACTTTCAACGGCGTCCGGCGCACTCCTACATGGGCCCAGCACACTTTCTATTGCGTCCGGTGCACTCTTTCATGGGTCCCGTACACTTTATATGGCGTCCGACGCACTCGTACATGGGCCACGTACACTTTCTTTGGCGTCCGGTGCACTCGTACATGGGCCACGTACACTTTCTTTGGCGTCCGGTGCACTCTTCATGGGTCCCGTACACTTTCAACGGCGTCCGGCGCACTCATACATGGGCCCAGCACACTTTCTATTGCGTCCGGTGCACCCTTTCATGGGTCCCGTACAATTACCATGGTGTACGGCGCATTCATCATGGGTCCCACATTTTTCTATGGCATCCGGCACACTCCTACTGGGTCCAGCGCACTTTCCATTGCGTCCGGCGCACTCCTACATGGCCCCGCACACTTTCTATTGCGTTCGGCGCACTCCTACATGGGTCCCGCACACTTTATATGGCGTCCGACGCACTCCTACATGGGCCACGTACACTTTCTTTGGCGTCCGGTGCACTCTTCATGGGTCCCGTACACTTTCCATGACGTCCGGCGCACTCTTTCATGGGTCCTACACACTTTCTATGACGTCGGGCGCACTCCTACATGGGTCCCGTACATTTTCTATAGCGTCCGTCGCTCTCTTACATAAGTTCCGTACACTTTCTACGGCATCCGGCGCGCTCCTACATGAGTCCCGTACACTTTCAACGGCGTCCGGCGCACTCCTACATGGGCCCAGCACACTTTCTATTGCGTCCGGTGCACTCTTTCATGGGTCCCGTACAATTTCCATGGTGTACGGCGCATTCTTCATGGGTCCCACACTTTTCTATGGCATCCGGCACACTCCTACTGGGTCCAGCGCACTTTCCATTGCGTCCGGCGCACTCCTACATGGGCCCAGCACACTTTCTGTTGCGTCCGGCGCACTCCTACATGGGTCCCGTACATTTTCTATGGCGTCCGACGCACTCCTACATGGGCCACGTACACTTTCTTTGGCGTCCGGTGCACTCTTCATGGGTCCCGTACACTTTCCATGACGTCCGGCGCACTCTTTCATGGGTCCTACACACTTTCTATGACGTCGGGCGCACTCCTACATGGGTCCCGTACATTCTCTATAGCGTCCGTCGCTCTCTTACATAAGTTCCGTACACTTTCTACGGCATCCGGCGCACTCCTACATGGGCCCAGCACACTTTCTATTGCGTCCGGCGCACTCCTACATGGGTCCCGTACATTTTCTATGGCGTCCGTCGCTCTCTTACATAAGTGCCGTACACTTTCTACGGCATCCGGCACACTCCTACTGGGTCCCGTACACTTTATATGGCGTCCGGTGCACTCCTACATGGGTCCCGTACATTTTCTATGGCGTCCGTCGCTCTCTTACATAAGTGCCGTACACTTTATATGGCGTCCGACGCACTCCTACATGGGCCACGTACACTTTCTTTGGCGTCCGGTGCACTCTTCATGGGTCCCGTACACTTTCCATGACGTCCGGCGCACTCTTTCATGGGTCCTACACACTTTCTATGACGTCGGGCGCACTCCTACATGGGTCCCGTACATTTTCTATAGCGTCCGTCGCTCTCTTACATAAGTTCCGTACACTTTCTACGGCATCCGGCGCACTCCTACATGGGTCCCGTACACTTTCAACGGCGTCCGGCGCACTCCTACATGGGCCCCGCACACTTTATATGGCGTCCGACGCACTCCTACATGGGCCATGTACACTTTCCATGACGTCCGGCGCACTCTTTCATGGGTCCTACACACTTTCTATGACGTCGGGCGCACTCCTACATGGGCCCAGCACACTTTCTATAGCGTCCGTCGCTCTCTTACATAGGTTCCGTACACTTTCTACGGCATCCGGCGCACTCCTACATGGGTCCCGTACACTTTCAACGGCGTCCGGCGCACTCCTACATGGGCCCAGCACACTTTCTATTGCGTCGGGCGCACTCCTACATGGGTCCCGTACACTTTCTGTGGTGTCCGACGCACTCCTACATGGGCCACGTACACTTTCTTTGGGGTCCGGTGCACTCTTACATGGGCCACGTACACTTTCTATGGCGTCCGTCGCTCTCTTACATAAGTGCCGTACACTTTCTACGGCATCCGGCACACTCCTACTGGGTCATGTACACTTTATATGGCGTCCGGTGCACTCTTTCATGGGTACCGTACAATTTCCATGGTGTCCGGCGCATTCTTCAAGGGTCCCACACTTTTCTATGGCATCCGGCACACTCCTACTGGGTCCAGCGCACTTTCCATTGCGTCCGGCGCACTCCTACATGGCCCCGCACACTTTCTATTGCGTTCGGCGCACTCCTACATGGGTCCCGCACACTTTATATGGCGTCCGACGCACTCCTACATGGGCCACGTACACTTTCTTTGGCGTCCGGTGCACTCTTCATGGGTCCCGTACACTTTCCATGACGTCCGGCGCACTCTTTCATGGGTCCTACACACTTTCTATGACGTCGGGCGCACTCCTACATGGGTCCCGTACATTTTCTATAGCGTCCGTCGCTCTCTTACATAAGTTCCGTACACTTTCTACGGCATCCGGCGCACTCCTACATGGGTCCCGTACACTTTCAACGGCGTCCGGCGCACTCCTACATGGGCCCAGCACACTTTCTGTTGCGTCCGGCGCACTCCTACATGGGTCCCGTACATTTTCTATGGCGTCCGTCGCTCTCTTACATAAGTGCCGTACACTTTCTACGGCATCCGGCACACTCCTTCTGGGTCCCGTACACTTTATATGGCGTCCGGTGCACTCCTACATGGGTTCCGTACATTTTCTATGGCGTCCGTCGCTCTCTTACATAAGTGCCGTACACTTTATATGGCGTCCGACGCACTCCTACATGGGCCACGTACACTTTCTTTGGCGTCCGGTGCACTCTTCATGGGTCCCGTACACTTTCCATGACGTCCGGCGCACTCTTTCATGGATCCTACACACTTTCTATGACGTCAGGCGCACTCCTACATGGGTCCCGTACACTTTCAACGGCGTCCGGCGCACTCCTACATGGGCCCATCACACTTTCTATTGCGTCCGGCGCACTCCTACTGGGTCCCGTACACTTTCCATGACGTCCGGCGCTCTCTTTCATGGGTCCTACACACTTTCTATGACGTCAGGCGCACTCCTACATGGGTCCCGTACATTTTCTATAGCGTCCGTCGCTCTCTTACATAAGTTCCGTACACTTTCTACGGCATCCGGCGCACTCCTACATGGGTCCCGTACACTTTCAACGGCGTCCGGCGCACTCCTACATGGGCCCAGCACACTTTCTATTGCGTCCGGTGCACTCTTTCATGGGTCCCGTACAATTACCATGGTGTACGGCGCATTCTTCATGGGTCCCACATTTTTCTATGGCATCCGGCACACTCCTACTGGGTCCAGCGCACTTTCCATTGCGTCCGGCGCACTCCTACATGGCCCCGCACACTTTCTATTGCGTTCGGCGCACTCCTACATGGGTCCCGCACACTTTATATGGCGTCCGACGCACTCGTACATGGGCCACGTACACTTTCTTTGGCGTCCGGTGCACTCTTCATGGGTCCCGTACACTTTCCATGACGTCCGGCGCACTCTTTCATGGGTCCTACACACTTTCTATGACGTCGGGCGCACTCCTACATGGGTCCCGTACATTTTCTATAGCGTCCGTCGCTCTCTTACATAAGTTCCGTACACTTTCTACGGCATCCGGCGCACTCCTACATGGGTCCCGTACACTTTCAACCGCGTCCGGCGCACTCCTACATGGGCCCAGCACACTTTCTATTGCGTCCGGCGCACTCCTACATGGGTCCCGTACATTTTCTATGGCGTCCGTCGCTCTCTTACATAAGTGCCGTACACTTTCTACGGCATCCGGCACACTCCTACTGGGTCCCGTACACTTTATATGGCGTCCGGTGCACTCCTACATGGGTCCCGTACATTTTCTATAGCGTCCGTCGCTCTCTTACAAAAGTTCCGTACACTTTCTACGGCATCCGGCGCACTCCTACATGGGTCCCGTACACTTTATATGGCGTCCGGTGCACTCTTCATGGGTCCCGTACACTTTCCATGACGTCCGGCGCACTCTTTCATGGGTCCTACACACTTTCTATGACGTCGCGCGCACTCCTACATGGGCCCAGCACACTTTCTATAGCGTCCGTCGCTCTCTTACATAAGTTCCGTACACTTTCTACGGCATCCGGCGCACTCCTACATGGGTCCCGTACACTTTCAACGGCGTCCGGCGCACTCCTACATGGGCCCAGCACACTTTCTATTGCGTCCGGTGCACTCTTTCATGGGTCCCGTACAATTTCCATGGTGTCCGGCGCATTCTTCATGGGTCCCACACTTTTCTATGGCATCCGGCACACTCCTACTGGGTCCAGCGCACTTTCCATTGCGTCCGGCGCACTCCTACATGGGCCACGTACACTTTCTTTGGCGTCCGGTGCACTCCTACATGGGCCACGTACACTTTCTTTGGCGTCCGGCGCACTCCTACTGGGTCCCGTACACTTTCCATGGCGTCCGGCGCACTTTTTCATGGGTCCTACACACTTTCTATGACGTCAGGCGCACTCCTACATGGGTCCCGTACATTTTCTATAGCGTCCGTCGCTCTCTTACATAAGTTCCGTACACTTTCTACGGCATCCGGCGCACTCCTACATGGGCCACGTACACTTTCTTTGGCGTCCGGTGCACTCTTCATGGGTCCCGTACACTTTCCATGACGTCCGGCGCACTCTTTCATGGGTCCTACACACTTTCTATGACGTCGGGCGCACTCCTACATGGGTCCCGTACATTTTCTATGGCGTCCGTCGCTCTCTTACATAGGTGCCGTACACTTTCTACGGCATCCGGCACACTCCTACTGGGTCCCGTACACTTTATATGGCGTCCGGTGCACTCCTACATGGGTCCCGTACATTTTCTATGGCGTCCGTCGCTCTCTTACATAAGTGCCGTACACTTTATATGGCGTCCGACGCACTCCTACATGGGCCACGTACACTTTCTTTGGCGTCCGGTGCACTCTTCATGGGTCCCGTACACTTTCCATGACGTCCGGCGCACTCTTTCATGGGTCCTACACACTTTCTATGACGTCGGGCGCACTCCTACATGGGTCCCGTACATTTTCTATAGCGTCCGTCGCTCTCTTACATAAGTTCCGTACACTTTCTACGGCATCCGGCGCACTCCTACATAGGTCCCGTACACTTTCAACGGCGTCCGGCGCACTCCTACATGGGCCCAGCACACTTTCTATTGCGTCCGGTGCACTCTTTCATGGGTCCCGTACAATTTCCATGGTGTCCGGCGCATTCTTCATGGGTCCCACACTTTTCTATGGCATCCGGCACACTCCTACTGGGTCCAGCGCACTTTCCATTGCGTCCGGCGCACTCCTACATGGGCCACGTACACTTTCTTTGGCGTCCGGTGCACTCCTACATGGGCCACGTACACTTTCTTTGGCGTCCGGCGCACTCCTACTGGGTCCCGTACACTTTCCATGGCGTCCGGCGCACTCTTTCATGGGTCCTACACACTTTCTATGACGTCAGGCGCACTCCTACATGGGTCCCGTACATTTTCTATAGCGTCCGTCGCTCTCTTACATAAGTTCCGTACACTTTCTACGGCATCCGGCGCACTCCTACATAGGTCCCGTACACTTTCAACGGCGTCCGGCGCACTCCTACATGGGCCCAGCACACTTTCTATTGCGTCCGGTGCACTCTTTCATGGGTCCCGTACAATTTCCATGGTGTCCGGCGCATTCTTCATGGGTCCCACACTTTTCTATGGCATCCGGCACACTCCTACTGGGTCCAGCGCACTTTCCATTGCGTCCGGCGCACTCCTACATGGGCCACGTACACTTTCTTTGGCGTCCGGTGCACTCCTACATGGGCCACGTACACTTTCTTTGGCGTCCGGCGCACTCCTACTGGGTCCCGTACACTTTCCATGACGTCCGGCGCACTCTTTCATGGGTCCTACACACTTTCTATGACGTCAGGCGCACTCCTACATGGGTCCCGTACATTTTCTATAGCGTCCGTCGCTCTCTTACATAAGTTCCGTACACTTTCTACGGCATCCGGCGCACTCCTACATGGGCCACGTACACTTTCTTTGGCGTCCGGTGCACTCTTCATGGGTCCCGTACACTTTCCATGACGTCCGGCGCACTCTTTCATGGGTCCTACACACTTTCTATGACGTCGGGCGCACTCCTACATGGGTCCCGTACATTTTCTATAGCGTCCGTCGCTCTCTTACATAAGTTCCGTACACTTTCTACGGCATCCGGCGCACTCCTACATGGGTCCCGTACACTTTCAACGGCGTCCGGCGCACTCCTACATGGGCCCAGCACACTTTCTATTGCGTCCGGCGCACTCCTACATGGGTCCCGTACATTTTCTATGGCGTCCGTCGCTCTCTTACATAAGTGCCGTACACTTTCTACGGCATCCTGCACGCTCCTACGGGGGCCCGTACACTTTGTATGGGGGCCGGGGCTCTCCTACATGGGTCCCGTACATTTTCTATGGCGTCCGTCGCTCTCTTACATAAGTGCCGTACACTTTATATGGCGTCCGACGCACTCCTACATGGGCCACGTACACTTTCTTTGGCGTCCGGTGCACTCTTCATGGGTCCCGTACACTTTCCATGACGTCCGGCGCACTCTTTCATGGGTCCTACACACTTTCTATGACGTCGGGCGCACTCCTACATGGGCCCCGTACATTTTCTATAGCGTCCGTCGCTCTCTTGCATAAGTTCCGTACACTTTCTACGGCATCCGGCGCACTCTTACATGGGTCCCGTACACTTTCAGCGGCGTCCGGCGCACTCCTACATGGGCCCAGCACATTTTCTATTGCGTCCGGCGCACTCCTACATGGGCCATGTACACTTTCCATGACGTCCGGCGCACTCTTTCATGGGTCCTACACACTTTCTATGACGTCGGGCGCACTCCTACATGGGCCCCGTACATTTTCTATAGCGTCCGTCGCTCTCTTGCATAAGTTCCGTACACTTTCTACGGCATCCGGCGCACTCCTACATGGGTCCCGTACACTTTCAACGGCGTCCGGCGCACTCCTACATGGGCCCAGCACACTTTCTATTGCGTCCGGTGCACTCTTTCATGGGTCCCGTACACTTTCTGTGGTGTCCGGCGCACTCCTACATGGGCCACGTACACTTTCTTTGGCGTCCGGTGCACTCTTCATGGGTCCCGTACACTTTCCATGACGTCTGGCGCACTCCTACATAGGTCCCGTACACTTTCAACGGCGTCCGGCGCACTCCTACATGGGCCCAGCACACTTTCTATTGCGTCCGGTGCACTCTTTCATGGGTCCCGTACAATTTCCATGGTGTCCGGCGCATTCTTCATGGGTCCCACACTTTTCTATGGCATCCGGCACACTCCTACTGGGTCCAGCGCACTTTCCATTGCGTCCGGCGCACTCCTACATGGCCCCGCACACTTTCTATTGCGTTCGGCGCACTCCTACATGGGTCCCGTACACTTTCTGTGGTGTCCGACGCACTCCTACATGGGCCACGTACACTTTCTTTGGCGTCCGGTGGACTCTTCATGGGTCCCGTACATTTTCCATGACGTCCGGCGCACTCTTTCATGGGTCCTACACACTTTCTATGACGTCGGGCGCACTCCTACATGGGTCCCGTACATTTTCTATAGCGTCCGTCGCTCTCTTACATAAGTTCCGTACACTTTCTACGGCATCCGGCGCACTCCTACATGGGTCCCGTACACTTTCAACGGCGTCCGGCGCACTCCTACCTGGGCCCAGCACACTTTCTATTGCGTCGGGCGCACTCCTACATGGGTCTCGTACATTTTCTATGGCGTCCGTCGCTCTCTTACATAAGTGCCGTACACTTTCTACGGCATCCGGCACACTCCTACTGGGTCCCGTACACTTTATTTGGCGTCCGGCGCACTCTTTCATGGGTCCCGCACAATTTCCATGGTGTCCGGCGCACTCTTACATGGGCCCCGCACACTTTATATGGCGTCCGACGCACTCCTACATGGGCCACGTACACTTTCTTTGGCGTCCGGTGCACTCTTCCTGGGTCCCGTACACTTTCTATGACATCCGGCGCACTCTTTCATGGGTCCTACACACTTTCTATGACGTCGGGCGCACTCCTACATGGGTCCCGTACATTTTCTATGGCGTCCGTCGCTCTCTTACATAAGTTCCGTACACTTTCTACGGCATCCGGCGCACTCCTACATGGGTCCCGTACACTTTCAACGGCGTCCGGCGCACTCCTACATGGGCCCATCACACTTTCTATTGCGTCCGGCGCACTCCTACTGGGTCCCGTACACTTTCCATGACGTCCGGCGCACTCTTTCATGGGTCCTACACACTTTCTATGACGTCAGGCGCACTCCTACATGGGTCCCGTACATTTTCTATAGCGTCCGTCGCTCTCTTACATAAGTTCCGTACACTTTCTACGGCATCCGGCGCACTCCTACATGGGTCCCGTACACTTTCAACGGCGTCCGGCGCACTCCTACATGGGCCCAGCACACTTTCTATTGCGTCCGGTGCACTCTTTCATGGGTCCCGTACAATTTCCATGGTGTACGGCGCATTCTTCATGGGTCCCACACTTTTCTATGGCATCCGGCACACTCCTACTGGGTCCAGCGCACTTTCCATTGCGTCCGGCGCACTCCTACATGGCCCCGCACACTTTCTATTGCGTTCGGCGCACTCCTACATGGGTCCCGCACACTTTATATGGCGTCCGACGCACTCCTACATGGGCCACGTACACTTTCTTTGGCGTCCGGTGCACTCTTCATGGGTCCCGTACACTTTCCATGACGTCCGGCGCACTCTTTCATGGGTCCTACACACTTTCTATGACGTCGGGCGCACTCCTACATGGGCCCCGTACATTTTCTATAGCGTCCGTCGCTCTCTTGCATAAGGTCCGTACACTTTCTACGGCATCCGGCGCACTCCTACATGGGTCCCGTACACTTTCAGCGGCGTCCGGCGCACTCCTACATGGGCCCAGCACATTTTCTATTGCGTCCGGCGCACTCCTACATGGGTCCCGTACATTTTCTATGGCGTCCGTCGCTCTCTTACATAAGTGCCGTACACTTTCTACGGCATCCGGCACACTCCTACTGGGTCCCGTACACTTTATATGGCGTCCGGTGCACTCCTACATGGGTCCCGTACATTTTCTATGGCGTCCGTCGCTCTCTTACATAAGTGCCGTACACTTTCTACGGCATCCGGCACACTCCTACTGGGTCCCGTACACTTTATATGGCGTCCGGTGCACTCTTCATGGGTCCCGTACACTTTCCATGACGTCCGGCGCACTCTTTCATGGGTCCTACACACTTTCTATGACGTCAGGCGCACTCCTACATGGGTCCCGTACATTTTCTATAGCGTCCGTCGCTCTCTTACATAAGTTCCGTACACTTTCTACGGCATCCGGCGCACTCCTACATGGGTCCCGTACACTTTCAACGGCGTCCGGCGCACTCCTACATGGGCCCAGCACACTTTCTATTGCGTCCGGTGCACTCTTTCATGGGTCCCGTACAATTTCCATGGTGTCCGGCGCATTCTTCAAGGGTCCCACACTTTTCTATGGCATCCGGCACACTCCTACTGGGTCCAGCGCACTTTCCATTGCGTCCGGCGCACTCCTACATGGGTCCCGTACACTTTCTGTGGTGTCCGGCGCACTCTTACATGGGCCCGCACACTTTATATGGCGTCCGACGCACTCTACTGGGTCCCGTACACTTTCCATGGCGTCCGGCGCACTCTTTCATGGGTCCTACACACTTTCTATGACGTCAGGCGCACTCCTACATGGGTCCCGTACATTTTCTATAGCGTCCGTCGCTCTCTTACATAAGTTCCGTACACTTTCTACGGCATCCGGCGCACTCCTACATGGGCCACGTACACTTTCTTTGGCGTCCGGTGCACTCTTCATGGGTCCCGTACACTTTCCATGACGTCCGGCGCACTCTTTCATGGGTCCTACACACTTTCTATGACGTCGGGCGCACTCCTACATGGGTCCCGTACATTTTCTATAGCGTCCGTCGCTCTCTTACATAAGTTCCGTACACTTTCTACGGCATCCGGCGCACTCCTACATGGGTCCCGTACACTTTCAACGGCGTCCGGCGCACTCCTACATGGGCCCAGCACACTTTCTATTGCGTCCGGCGCACTCCTACATGGGTCCCGTACATTTTCTATGGCGTCCGTCGCTCTCTTACATAAGTGCCGTACACTTTCTACGGCATCCGGCACACTCCTACTGGGTCCCGTACACTTTATATGGCGTCCGGTGCACTCTTTCATGGGTCCCGCACAATTTCCATGGTGTCCGGCGCACTCTTACATGGGCCCCGCACACTTTATATGGCGTCCGACGTACTCCTACATGGGCCACCTACACTTTCTTTGGCGTCCGGTGCACTCTTCCTGGGTCCCGTACACTTTCCATGACGTCCGGCGCACTCTTTCATGGGTCCTACACACTTTCTATGACGTCGGGCGCACTCCTACATGGGTCCCGTACATTTTCTATAGCGTCCGTCGCTCTCTTACATAAGTTCCGTACACTTTCTACGGCATCCGGCGCACTCCTACATGGGTCCCGTACACTTTCAACGGCGTCCGGCGCACTCTTTCATGGGCCCCGCACACTTTATATGGCGTCCGGCGCACTCTTTCATGGGTCCTACACACTTTCTATGACGTCAGGCGCACTCCTACATGGGTCCCGTACATTTTCTATGGCGTCCGTCGCTCTCTTACATAAGTTCCGTACACTTTCTACGGCATCCGGCGCACTCCTACATGGGTCCCGTACACTTTCTATGGCGTCCGGCGCACTCCTACATGGGTCCCAGCACACTTTCTATTGCGTCCGGTGCACTCTTTCATGGGTCCCGTACAATTTCCATGGCGTCCGGCGCACTCTTACATGGGTCCCGTACACTTTCTATGGCATCCGGCACACTCCTACTGGGTCCCGTACAATTTCCATTGCGTCCGGCGCACTCCTGCATGGCCCCGCACACTTTCTATTGCGTTCGGCGCACTCCTACATGGGTCCCGTACACTTTCTGTGGTGTCCGGCGCACTCTTACATGGGCCCCACACACTTTATATGGCGTCCGACGCACTCCTACATGGGCCACGTACACTTTCTTTGGCGTCCGGTGCACTCTTCCTGGGTCCCGTACACTTTCTATGACATCCGGCGCACTCTTTCATGGGTCCTACACACTTTCTATGACGTCGGGCGCACTCCTACATGGGTCCCGTACATTTTCTATAGCGTCCGTCGCTCTCTTACATAAGTTCCGTACACTTTCTACGGCATCCGGCGCACTCCTACATGGGTCCCGTACACTTTCAATGGCATCCGGCGCACTCCTACATGGGTCCAGCACACTTTCTATTGCGTCCGGCGCACTTCTTCATGGGTCCCGTACACTTTCCATATGGCGTCCGGCACTCCTACTGGGTCCCGTACACTTTCTATTGGCGTCCGGCGCACTCTACATGGGTCCCGCACACTTTCTATTGCGTTCCGGCGCACTCTACATGGGTCCCGTACACTTTCTGTGGTGTCCGGCGCACTCTCTACATGGGTCCACACTTTATATGGCGTCCGACGCACTCCTACATGGGCCACGTACACTTTCATTGGCGTCCGGTGCACTCCTACATGGGCCACGTACACTTTCTTTGGCGTCCGGCGCACTCCTACTGGGTCCCGTACACTTTCCATGACGTCCGGCGCACTCTTTCATGGGTCCTACACACTTTCTATGACGTCAGGCGCACTCCTACATGTGTCCCGTACATTTTCTATAGCGTCCGTCGCTCTCTTACATAAGTTCCGTACACTTTCTACGGCATCCGGCGCACTCCTACATGGGTCCCGTACACTTTCAATGGCATCCGGCGCACTCCTACATGGGTCCAGCACACTTTCTTTTGCGTCCGGTGCACTCTTTCATGGGTCCCGTACAATTTCCATGGTGTACGGCGCATTCTTCATGGGTCCCACACTTTTCTATGGCATCCGGCACACTCCTACTGGGTCCAGCGCACTTTCCATTGCGTCCGGCGCACTCCTACATGGCCCCGCACACTTTCTATTGCGTTCGGCGCACTCCTACATGGGCCCCGTACATTTTCTATGGCGTCCGACGCTCTCTTACATGGGCCACGTACACTTTCTTTGGCGTCCGGTGCACTCTTCATGGGTCCCGTACACTTTCCATGACGTCCGGCGCACTCTTTCATGGGTCCTACACACTTTCTATGACGTCGGGCGCACTCCTACATGGGTCCCGTACATTCTCTATAGCGTCCGTCGCTCTCTTACATAAGTTCCGTACACTTTCTACGGCATCCGGCGCACTCCTACATGGGTCCCGTACACTTTCAACGGCGTCCGGCGCACTCCTACATGGGCCCAGCACACTTTCTATTGCGTCCGGCGCACTCCTACATGGGTCCCGTACATTTTCTATGGCGTCCGTCGCTCTCTTACATAAGTGCCGTACACTTTCTACGGCATCCGGCACACTCCTACTGGGTCCCGTACACTTTATATGGCGTCCGGTGCACTCCTACATGGGTCCCGTACATTTTCTATGGCGTCTGGCGCACTCTTACATAGGATCCGTACACTTTCTATGGCGTCCGGCGCACTCCTACATGGGCCACGTACATTTTCTATGGCGTCTGGCGCACTCTTAATTGGGGCCCGTACACTTTCCATGACGTCCGGCGCCCTCTTACATGGGTCCCGTACATTTTCTATGGCGTCTGGCGCAATCCTATATGCAAGGTCCCGTACACTTTCTATGACGTCCTGCGCACTCCTAGGTAGGTCCCGTACACTTTATATGGCGTCCGGTGCACTCTTTCGTGGGTCCCGCACAATTTCCATGGTGTCCGGCGCACTCTTACATGGGCCCCGCACACTTTATATGGCGTCCGACGCACTCCTACATGGGCCACGTACACTTTCTTTGGCGTCCGGTGCACTCCTACATGGGCCACCTACACTTTCTTTGGCGTCCGGCGCACTCCTACTGGGTCCCGTACACTTTCCATGACGTCCGGCGCACTCTTTCATGGGTCCTACACACTTTCTATGACGTCAGGCGCACTCCTACATGGGTCCCGTACATTTTCTATAGCGTCCGTCGCTCTCTTACATAAGTTCCGTACACTTTCTACGGCATCCGGCGCACTCCTACATGGGTCCCGTACACTTTCAATGGCGTCCGGCGCACTCCTACATGGGTCCAGCACACTTTCTATTGCGTCCGGTGCACTCTTTCATGGGTCCCGTACACTTTCTACGGCATCCGGCGCACTCCTACATGGGTCCCGTACACTTTCAATGGCATCCGGCGCACTCTTACATGGGTCCCGTACACTTTAAATGACGTCCGGCGCACTCTTAAATGGGTTCCGCAAACTTTCTTTGGCGTCCGGCGCACTCCTACATGAATTCCGTTCACTCTGTATGGCTTCAGGCGTACTCTTACATGGGTCCCGTACACTTTCTATGGCATCCGGCGCACTCGTACATTGGTTCCGTACACTTTATATGGCGTTCGACGCACTCTTACAGAGGTCCCGCACATTTTCTATGACGTCCGTCGCACTACTAAATGGGTTCCGTACACTTTCAATGGCGTCCGGCGCACTCTAACATGGGTCCCGTACACTTTCTATGGCGTCCGGCGCACTGTTACATGGGTCCCGTACACTTTCCATGGCGTCCGGCGCACTCTTACATGGGTCCCGGACATTTTCTATGGCGTCCGGCGCACTCCTACATGAGTCCCGTACACTTTCTATGGCGTCCGGCTCACTCCTACATGGGTTCCGTACACTTTCTATGGCGTCCGGCGCACTCCTACGTAGGTCATGTACACTTTCTATGGCGTCCGGCTCACTCCTACATGGGTCCCAGCACACTTTCTATTGCGTCCGTCGCACTCTTTACATGGGTCCCGTACACTTTCCATGGCGTCCGGCGCACTCTTCATGGGTCCCACACTTTCTATGGCGTCCGGCGCACTCCTACTGGGTCCCGTACACTTTCTATTGCGTCCGGCGCACTCCTACATGGGTCCCGTACACTTTCTTTGGCGTCCGGCGCACTCCTACATGGGTCCCGTACACTTTCTATGGCGTCCGGCGCACTCCTACTGGGTCCCGTACACTTTCCATGGCGTCCGGCGCACTCTTTCATGGGTCCTACACACTTTCTATGACGTCAGGCGCACTCCTACATGGGTCCCGTACACTTTCTATGGCGTCCGTCGCACTCTTACATGGGTTCCGTACACTTTCTACGGCATCCGGCGCACTCCTACATGGGTCCCGTACACTTTCTATGGCATCCGGCGCACTCCTACATGGGTCCAGCACACTTTCTATTGCGTCCGGCGCACTCTTACATGGGTCCCGTACACTTTCTACGGCGTCCGGCGCACTCTTCATGGGTCCCGTACACTTTCTATGGCGTCCGGCGCACTCCTACATGGGTCCCGCACACTTTCCATTGCGTCCGGCGCACTCCTACATGGGTCCCGTACACTTTCTATGGCGTCCGGCGCACTCCTACATGGGTCCCGTACACTTTCTTTGGCGTCCGACGCACTCCTACATGGGCCATGTACACTTTCTTTGGCGTCCGGTGCACTCTTTCATGGGGCCTACACACTTTCTATGACGTCGGGCGCACCCCTACATGGGCCCCGTACATTTTCTATAGCGTCCGGCGCCCTCTTACATGGGTTCCGTACACTTTCTACGGCGTCCGGCGCACTCCTACATGGGTCCCGTACACTTTCTATGGCGTCCGGCTCACTCTTACTTGGGTCCCGTACACTTTCTACGGCATTCGTCGCACTCTTACATGGGTCCCGCACATTTTCCATGGCGTCCGGCGCACTCCTACATGGGTCCCGTGCACTTTCTATGGCGTCCGGCTCACTCCTACATGGGTCCCGTACACTTTCTATGGCGTCCGGCGCACTCCTACATAGGTCCCGTACATTTTCCATGGCGTCCGGCGCACTCCTACATGGGTCCCGTGCACTTTCTATGGCGTCCGGCGCACTCTTACATAGGTCCCGTACACTTTCTACGGCATTCGTCGCACTCTTACATGGGTCCCGTACACTTTCTACGGCGTCCGGCGCACTCCTACATGGGTCCCGTACACTTTCTATGGCGTCCGGCGCACTCCTACATGGGTCCCGTACACTTTCTATGGCGTCCGTCGCACTCTTACATGGGTGCCGTACACTTTCTATGGCGTCCGGCGCACTCCTACATGGGTCCCGTACACTTTCTATGGCGTCCGGTGCACTCTTCATGGGTCCCGTACACTTTCCATGACGTCCGGCGCACTCCTTCATGGGTCCCACACACTTTCTTTGACGTCCGGCGCACTCCTACATGGGTCCCGTACACTTTCTATTGCGTCCGGCGCACTCTTACATGGGTCCCGCACACTTTCTACGGCGTCCGGCGCACTCCTACATGGGTCCCGTACACTTTCTGTGGCGTCCGGCGCACTCCTACATGGGTCCCGCACACTTTCTATGGCGTCCGGCGCACTCCTACATGGGTCCCGTACACTTTCTATGGCGTCCGGCGCACTTCTTACATGGGTCGCGCACATTTTATATGACGTCCGGCGCACTCTTAGATGGGTCCCGCACACTTTCTATGGCGTCCGGCTCACTTATGCAAGAGTCCCGCACATTTTCTATGGCGTCCGGCGCACTCCTACATGGGTCCCGTACATTTTCCATGGCGTCCGGCCCACTCCTGCATCGGCCCCGTACACTTTCTATGGCGTCCGGCGCACTCCTACATGGGTCCCGTACACTTTCTATGGCTTCCGGCTCACTCCTACATCGGTCCCGTACACTTTCTATGGCGTCCGGCTCACTCTTACATGGGTCCCGTACACTTTCTATGGCGTCCGGCGCACTCCTACATAGGCCCCGCACATTTTCTATGGCGTCCGGCGCACTCCTACATGGGTCCCGTACATTTTCCATGGCGTCCGGCGCACTCTTTCATGGGTCACGCACACTTTATATGGCGTCTGGCGCACTCTCAGATGGGTCCCGCACACTTCCTATGGCGTCCGGCTCACTATTACATGGGTCCCGCACACTTTCTATGACGTCCAGCGCACTCCTACATGGGTCCCGTACTATTTCTATGGCGTCCGGCGCACTCTTTCATGGGTCCCGCACACTTTCTATGGCGTCCGGCGCACTCCTACATGGGTCCCGTACACTTTCTACGGCATCCGGCGCACTCCTACATGGGTCCCGTACACTTTCAATGGCATCCGGCGCACTCCTACATGGGTCCAGCACACTTTCTGTGGTGTCCGGCGCACTCTTACATGGGCCCCGCACACTTTATATGGCGTCCGACGCACTCCTACATGGGCCACGTACACTTTCATTGGCGTCCGGTGCACTCCTACATGGGCCACGTACACTTTCTGTGGTGTCCGGCGCACTCTTACATGGGCCCCACACACTTTATATGGCGTCCGACGCACTCCTACATGGGTCCCGTACATTTTCTATAGCGTCCGTCGCTCTCTTACATAAGTTCCGTACACTTTCTACGGCATCCGGCGCACTCCTACATGGGTCCCGTACACTTTCAACGGCGTCCGGCGCACTCCTACATGGGTCCCGTACATTTTCTATGGCGTCCGTCGCTCTCTTACATAAGTGCCGTACACTTTCTACGGCATCCGGCACACTCCTACTGGGTCCCGTACACTTTATATGGCGTCCGGCGCACTCTTTCATGGGTCCCGCACAATTTCCATGGTGTCCGGCGCACTCTTCATGGGTCCCACACTTTTCTATGGCATCCGGCACACTCCTACTGGGTCCAGAGCACTTTCTATTGCGTCCGGCGCACTCCTACATGGCCCCGCACACTTTCTATTGCGTTCGGCGCACTCCTACATGGGTCCCGTACACTTTCTGTGGTGTCCGACGCACTCCTACATGGGTCCCGTACACTTTCAACGGCGTCCGGCGCACTCCTACATGGGCCCAGCACACTTTCTATTGCGTTCGGCGCACTCCTACATGGGTCCCGTACACTTTCTGTGGTGTCCGACGCACTCCTACATGGGTCCCGTACACTTTTCTATGGCATCCGGCACACTCCTACTGGGTCCAGCGCACTTTCTATTGCGTCCGGCGCACTCCTACATGGCCCCGCACACTTTCTATTGCGTCCGACGCACTCCTACATGGGCCACGTGCACTTTCTTTGGCGTCCGGTGGACTCTTCATGGGTCCCGTACATTTTCCATGACGTCCGGCGCACTCTTTCATAGGTCCCACACTTTTCTATGGCATCCAGCACACTCCTACTGGGTCCAGCGCACTTTCCATTGCGTCCGGCGCACTCCTACATGGCCCCGCACACTTTCTATTGCGTCCGGCGCACTCCTACATGGGTCCCGTACACTTTCTGTGGCGTCCGGCGCACTCCTACATGGGTCCCGTACACTTTCTATGGCGTCCGGCGCACTCCTACATGGGTCCGTACACTTTCTATGGCGTCCGGCGCACTCCTACATGGGTCCCGTACACTTTCTATGGCGTCCGGCGCACTCCTACTGGGTCCCGTACACTTTCCATGGCGTCCGGCGCACTCTTTCATGGGTCACACACTTTCTATGGCGTCCGGCGCACTCCTACATGGGTCCCGCACTTTTCTATGGCGTCCGGCGCTCTCTTACATGGGTTCCCGTACACTTTCTACGGCATCCGGCGCACTCTACATGGGTCCGTACACTTTCTATGGCGTCCGGCGCACTCCTACATGGGTCCCGTACACTTTCTATGGCGTCCGGCGCACTCCTACATGGGTCCCGCACAATTTCCATGGCGTCCGGCGCACTCTTCATGGGTCCCACACTTTCTATGGCATCCGGCACACTCCTACTGGGTCCCGTACACTTTCTATGGCGTCCGGCTCACTCCTACATGGGTCCCGTACACTATCTATTTTGTCCGGCTCACTCTTACATGGGTCCAGCACATTTTCTATGGCGTCCGGCGCACTCTTACATGGGTCCCGCACATTTTGTATGGCGTCCGGCGCACTCCTACATGGGTCCCGTACACTTTCTTTGGCGTCCGGCGCACTCCTACATGGGTCCCGTAGACTGCTTATGGCTTCCGGCTCACTCTCACATGAGTCCCGTACAATTTCCATGGTGTCCGGCGCACTCTTCATGGGTCCCACACTTTCTATGGCATCCGGCGCACTCCTACATGGGTCCCGTACACTTTCTATTGCGTCCGGCGCACTCCTACATGGTCCCGCACACTTTCTATTGCTTCTGGCGCATTCTTACATGGGTCCCGTACATTTTCTGTGGCGTCTGGCGCAATCCTATATGCAAGGTCACGTACATTTTCTATGGCGTCTGGCGCACTCTTACATAGGTCACGTACACTTTCTAAGCCGTCTGGTGCACTCCTAGATGGGTCCTGTAAATCTTCCACGGCGTCTGGCGCACTCTTAATTGGGGCCCGTACACTTTCTATGGCGTCTGGCGCACTCTTTCATGGGTCCTACACACTTTCTATGACGTCAGGCGCACTCCTACATGGGTCCCGTACATTTTCTATAGCGTCCGTCGCTCTCTTACATAAGTTCCGTACACTTTCTACGGCATCCGGCGCACTCCTACATGGGTCCCGTACACTTTCAATGGCGTCCGGCGCACTCCTACATGGGTCCAGCACACTTTCTATTGCGTCCGGTGCACTCTTTCATGGGTCCCGTACAATTTCCATGGTGTACGGCGCATTCTTCATGGGTCCCACACTTTTCTATGGCATCCGGCACACTCCTACTAGGTCCAGCGCACTTTCTATTGCGTCCGGCGCTCTCCTGCATGGCCCCGCACACTTTCTATTGCGTTCGGCGCACTCCTACATGGGTCCCGTACACTTTCTGTGGTGTCCGGCGCACTCTTACATGGGCCCCGCACACTTTATATGGCGTCCGACGCACTCCTACATGGGCCACGTACACTTTCTTTGGCGTCCGGCGCACTCCTACTGGGTCCCGTACACTTTATATGGCGTCCGGTGCACTCTTTCATGGGTCCCGTACAATTTCCATGGTGTCCGGCGCATTCTTCAAGGGTCCCACACTTTTCTATGGCATCCGGCACACTCCTACTGGGTCCAGCGCACTTTCTATTGCGTCCGTCGCTCTCTTACATAAGTTCCGTACACTTTCTACGGCATCCGGCGCACTCCTACATGGGTCCCGTACACTTTCAATGGCGTCTGGCGCGCTTTTACATGCGTCCCGCACACTTTCTATGGCGTCTGGCGCAATCCTATATGCAAGGTCACGTACATTTTCTATGGCGTCTGGCGCACTCTTACATAGGTCCCGTACACTTTCCATGACGTCCGGCGCCCTCTTAAATGGGTCCCGTACATTTTCTGTGGCGTCTGGCGCACTCCCACATGGGCCCCGTACACTTTCTATGGCCTCCGGCTCACTCTTACATGGGTCCCGTACACTTTCTATGGCGTCCCGCTCACTCCTACAAGGGTCCCGCACACTTTTGTATGGCGTCCGGTGCACTCTCACATGGGTCCCGCACACTTTCTACTGCATTCGACGCACTCCTACATGGGTCACGTACACTTTCTATGGCGTCCGGCGCACTCCTACATGGGTCCCGTACACTTTCTATGGCGTCCGGCTCACTCTTACACGGGTCCCGTACACTTTCCATGGCGTCCGGCGCACTCTTCATGGGTCCTACACACTTTCTATGGCGTCCGGCGCACTCCTACATGGGTCGCGTACATTTTCTGTGGCGTCTGGCGCACTCTTACATACGTTCCGTCCACTTTCTACGGCATCCGGCGCACTCCTACATGGGTCCCGTACACTTTCTGTGGTGTCCGGCGCACTCCTACATGGGCCACGTACACTTTCTTTGGCGTCCGGCGCACTCCTACTGGGTCCCGTACACTTTCCATGACGTCCGGCGCACTCTTTCATGGGTCCTACACACTTTCTATGACGTCAGGCGCACTCCTACATGGGTCCCGTACATTTTCTATAGCGTCCGTCGCTCTCTTACATAAGTTCCGTACACTTTCTACGGCATCCGGCGCACTCCTACATGGGTCCCGTACACTTTCTGTGGTGTCCGGCGCACTCTTACATGGGCCCCGCACACTTTATATGGCGTCCGACGCACTCCTACATGGGCCACGTACACTTTCTTTGGCGTCCGGCGCACTCTTACTTACATGGGTCCCGTACACTTTCTATGGCATCCGGCGCACTCCTACATGGGTCCAGTACACTTTCTATTGCGTCCGGCGCACTCTTACATGGGTCCCGCACACTTTCTATTGCGTTCGGCGCACTCCTACATGGGTCCCGTACACTTTCTGTGGTGTCCGACGCACTCCTACATGGGTCCCCGTACACTTTCCATTGCGTCCGGCGCACTCCTACATGGGCCCAGCACACTTTCTGTTGCGTCCGGCGCACTCCTACATGGGTCCCGTACATTTTCTATGGCGTCCGTCGCTCTCTTACATAAGTGCCGTACACTTTCTACGGCATCCGGCACACTCCTTCTGGGTCCCGTACACTTTATATGGCGTCCGGTGCACTCTTTCATGGGTCCCGCACAATTTCCATGGTGTCCGGCGCACTCTTACATGGGCCCCGCACACTTTATATGGCGTCCGACGCACTCCTACATGGGCCACCTACACTTTCTTTGGCGTCCGGCGCACTCCTACTGGGTCCCGTACACTTTCCATGACGTCCGGCGCACTCCTACATGGGTCCCGCACACTTTATATGGCGTCCGACGCACTCCTACATGGGCCACGTACACTTTCTTTGGCGTCCGGTGCACTCCTTCATGGGTCCCGTACACTTTCTATGACGTCCGGCGCACTCTTACATGGGTCCCGTACACACTTCTATGGCGTCCGGCGCACTCTACATGGGTCCCGTACACTTTCTACGGCGTCCGGCGCACTCCTACATGGGTCCCGTACACTTTCTACGGCGTCCGGCGCACTCCTACATGGGTCCAGCACACTTTCTATTGCGTCCGGCGCACTCCTACATGGGTCCCGCACACTTTCTATGGCGTCCGGCGCACTCTTACATGGGTCCCGTACACTTTCTATGGCGTCCGGCGCACTCTTACATGGGTCCCGCACACTTTCCATGGCGTCCGGCGCACTCTTACATGGGTCCAGCACACTTTATGGCGTCCGGCGCACTCCTACATGGGTCCCGTACACTTTCTATGGCGTCCGTCGCTCTCTTACATGGGTCCCGTACACTTTCTACGGCATCCGGCGCACTCCTACATGGGTCCCGTACACTTTATATGGCGTCCGGTGCACTCTTTCATGGGTCCCGTACACTTTCCATGGCGTCCGGCGCACTCCTACATGGGTCCCGCACACTTTCTATGGCGTCCGGCGCACTCCTACATGGGTCCCGTACACTTTCTATTGCGTCCGGCGCACTCTTTCATGGGTCCCGCACTTTTCTATGGCGTCCGGCGCACTCTTACATGGGCCCGTACACTTTTCTATGGCGTCCGGCGCACTCCTACATGGGTCATGTACACTTTCCATGGCGTCCGGCGCACTCCTACATAGGTCCCGTACACTTTCTATGGCGTCCGGCTCACTCCTACATGGGTCCCGTACACTTTCTATGGCGTCCGGCGCACTACTACATAGGTCCCGTACACTTTCTTTGGCGTCCGGCGCACTCCTACATAGGTCCCGTACACTTTCTATGGAGTCCGGCTCACTCCTACATGGGTCTCGCACACTTTCTATGGCGTCCGGCGCACTCTTACATGGGTCCCGCACACTTTATATAGCGTCCGGCGCACTCTTACATGGGTCCCGCACCCTTTAAATGCCGTCCGGCGCACTCCTTCATGGGTCCCACACTTTCTATGGCATCCGGCGCACTCCTACATGGGTCCCGCACACTTTCTATGGCGTCCGGCGCACTCCTACATGGGTCCCGTACACTTTCTATGGCGTCCGGCGCACTCTCTTACATGGGTCCCGTTCCGTACACTTTCTATGGCGTCCGGCGCACTCCTACATGGGCCACGTACACTTTCTATGGCGTCCGGCGCACTCCTACATGGGTCCCGTACACTTTCTATGGCGTCCGGCGCACTCTTACTGGGTCCCGTACACTTTATATGGCGTCCGGCGCACTCTTTCATGGGTCCTGCACACTTTCTACGGCGTCCGGCGCACTCTTACATGGGTCCCGTACACTTTCTATGGCGTCCGGCGCACTCTTACATGGTCCCGTACACTTTCTATGGCGTCCGGCGCACTCTTACATGGGTCCCGTACACTTTCTATGGCGTCCGGCGCACTCCTACATGGGTCCCGTACACTTTCTGTGGCGTCCGGCGCACTCTTACATGGGTCCCGCACACTTTCTATGGCGTTCGGCGCGCCCTTACAAGAGTCCCGTACACTTTCTAAGGCGTCCGGCGCACTCTTACATAGGTCCCGTACACTTTATAAGGCGTCCGGCCCACTCTTACATGGGTCCCGTACATTTTATATTGCGTCTGACGCACTCTTACATAGGCCCCGTACACTTTCCATGACGTCCGGCGCACTCTTCATGGGTCCTACACACTTTCTATGACGTCCGGCGCACTCCTACATGGGTCCCGCACACTTTCTATAGCGTCCGGCGCTCTCTTACATAAGTCCCGTACACTTTCTACGGCGTCCGGCGCACTCCTACATGGGTCCCGTACACTTTCTGTGGCGTCCGGCGCACTCTTACATGGGCCCAGCACACTTTCTATTGCGTCCGGCGCACTCCTACATGGGTCCCGTACACTTTCTTTGGCGTCCGGCGCACTCTTACATGGGTCCCGCACACTTTCTATGGCGTCCGGCGCACTCCTACATGGGTCCCGTACACTTTCCATGGCGTCCGGCGCACTCTTACATGGGTCCCGTACACTTTCTATGGCGTCCGGCGCACTCCTACATGGGTCCAGTACACTTTCCACGGCGTCCGGCGCACTCTACATGGGTCCCGTACACTTTCTATGGCGTCCGGCGCACTCCTACATGGGTCCCGTACATTTTCTATGGCGTCCGTCGCTCTCTTACATAAGTCCCGTACACTTTCTACGGCATCCGGCGCACTCTCCATGGGTCCTGCACACTTTATATGGCGTCCGGTGCACTCTTTCATGGGTCCCGCACAATTTCCATGGTGTCCGGCGCACTCTTACATGGGCCCCGCACACTTTATATGGCGTCCGACGCACTCCTACATGGGCCACCTACACTTTCTTTGGCGTCCGGCGCACTCCTACTGGGTCCCGTACACTTTCCATGACGTCCGGCGCACTCTTTCATGGGTCCTACACACTTTCTATGACGTCAGGCGCACTCCTACATGGGTCCCGTACATTTTCTATAGCGTCCGTCGCTCTCTTCCATAAGTTCCATACACTTTCTACGGCATCCGGCGCGCTCCTACATGAGTCCCGTACACTTTCAACGGCGTCCGGCGCACTCCTACATGGGCCCAGCACACTTTCTATTGCGTCCGGTGCACTCTTTCATGGGTCCCGTACAATTTCCATGGTGTACGGCGCATTCTTCATGGGTCCCACACTTTTCTATGGCATCCGGCACACTCCTACTGGGTCCAGCGCACTTTCCATTGCGTCCGGCGCACTCCTACATGGGCCCAGCACACTTTCTGTTGCGTCCGGCGCACTCCTACATGGGTCCCGTACATTTTCTATGGCGTCCGTCGCTCTCTTACATAAGTGCCGTACACTTTCTACGGCATCCGGCGCACTCCTACATGGGTCCCGTACACTTTCAACGGCGTCCGGCGCACTCTTCATGGGTCCCGTACACTTTCCATGGCGTCCGGCGCACTCTTTCATGGGTCCTACACACTTTCTATGGCGTCCGGCGCACTCCTACATGGATCCAGTCCTTTTTCTATGGCGTCCGGCGCACTCCTACATGGGTCCCGTAAACTTTCGACGGCATCCGGCGCACTCCTACATGAGTCCCGTAAACTTTCTGCGGCATCCGGCGCACTCCTACATGGGTCCCGTACACTTTCCATGGCGTCCGGCGCACTCCTACATGGGCCACGTACACTTTCTATGGCGTCCGGTGCACTCTTTCATGGGTCCCGTACACTTTCTATGACGTCCGGCGCACTCTTACATGGGTCCCACACTTTCTATGGCGTCCGGCGCACTCTTACATGGGTCCCGTACACTTTCTATGGCGTCCGGCGCACTCCTACATGGGTCCCGCACACTTTCTATGGCGTCCGGCGCACTCTACATGGGTCCCGTACACTTTCTTTGGCGTCCGGCGCACTCCTACATGGGTCCCGTACACTTTTCTATGGCGTCCGGCGCACTCTTTCATGGGTCCTACACACTTTCTATGACGTCCGGCGCACTCCTACATGGGTCCCGTACATTTTCTATGGCGTCCGTCGCTCTCCTACATGGGTCCCGTACACTTTCTGTGGTGTCCGACGCACTCCTACATGGGTCCCGTACACTTTCAACGGCGTCCGGCGCACTCCTACATGGGCCCAGCACACTTTCTATTGCGTCCGGCGCACTCCTACATGGGTCCCGTACAGTTTCTATGGCGTCCGACGCACTCTTACATGGGTCCCGTACACTTTCTATGGCGTCCGGCGCACTCTTACATGGGTCCCGTACACTTTTATGGCGTCCGGCGCACTCTTTCATGGGTCCCACACTTTATATGGCGTCCGGCGCTCTCCTACATGGCTCCGCACACTTTCTATTGCGTTCGGCGCACTCCTACACGGGCCCAGCACACTTTCTATTGCGTCCGGCGCACTCCTACATGGGCCACGTACACTTTCTTTGGCGTCCGGCGCACTCCTACATGGGTCCCGTACACTTTCAACGGCGTCCGGCGCACTCCTACATGGGCCCAGCACACTTTCTATTGCGTCCGGCGCTCTCTTACATAAGTGCCGTACACTTTCTACGGCATCCGGCACACTCCTACTGGGTCCCGTACACTTTATATGGCGTCCGGTGCACTCTTTCATGGGTCCCGCACAATTTCCATGGTGTCCGGCGCACTCTTCATGGGTCCCACACTTTTCTATGGCATCCGGCACACTCCTACTGGGTCCAGAGCACTTTCTATTGCGTCCGGCGCACTCCTACATGGCCCCGCACACTTTCTATTGCGTTCGGCGCACTCCTACATGGGTCCCGTACACTTTCTGTGGTGTCCGGCGCACTCTTACATGGGCCCCGCACACTTTATATGGCGTCCGACGCACTCCTACATGGGCCACGTACACTTTCTTTGGCGTCCGGCGCACTCCTACTGGGTCCCGTACACTTTCCATGACGTCCGGCGCACTCTTTCATGGGGCCCGTACACTTTCCATGACGTCCGGCGCCCTCTTACATGGGTCCCGTACATTTTCTATGGCGTCTGGCGCACTCTACATGGGTCCCGCACACTTTCTATTGCGTCCGGCGCACTCCTACATGGGTCCCGTACATTTTCTATGGCGTCTGGCGCACTCTTAGGTAGGTCCCGTACACTTTCTATGACGTCCCGCCCACTCCTACATGGGTCCCGCACACTTTCTTTGGCGTCCGGCGCACTCTTACATGGGTCCCGTACACTTTCCATGGCGTCCGGCGCACTCCTTCATGGGTCCCACACTTTCTATGGCGTCCGGCGCACTCCTACATGGGTCCCGCACTTTCCATGACGTCCGGCGCCCTCTTACATGGGTCCCGTACATTTTCTATGGCGTCTGGCGCACTCTTACATGGGTCCCGTACATTTTCTATGGCGTCTGGCGCAATCCTATATGCAAGGTCACGTACATTTTCTATGGCGTCTGGCGCCCTCTTACATGGGTCCCGCACTCTTTCTATGGCGCCTGGTGCACTCTTACATGGGCCCCCACCCTTTCTACGGCGTCGGGCGCACGCTTACTTGGGCCCCGTACACTTTCTGTGGTGCCCGGCGCACTCTTTCATGGGTCCCGTACAGTTTCTCTGGTGCCCGGCGCACTCCTACATGGGTCCAGCACACTTTCTATTGCGTCCGGCGCACTCTACATGGGTCCCGTACACTTTCTATGGCGTCCGGCTCTCTACATGGGTCCCGTACACTTTCTACGGCGTCCGGCGCACTCCTACATGGGTCCCGTACACTTTCTGTGGTGTCCGGCGCACTCTTACATGGGTCCCGCACACTTTATATGGCGTCCGACGCACTCTACATGGGTCCACGTACACTTTCTTTGGCGTCCGGTGCACTCTTCATGGGTCCCGTACACTTTCCATGACGTCCGGCGCACTCTTTCATGGGTCTTACACACTTTCTATGACGTCGGGCGCACTCCTACATGGGTCCCGTACATTTTCTATAGCGTCCGTCGCTCTCTTACATAAGTTCCGTACACTTTCTACGGCATCCGGCGCACTCCAACATGGGTCCCGTACACTTTCAACGGCGTCCGGCGCACTCTTAAATGGGTCCCGTACATTTTCTGTGGTGTCCGGCGCACTCTTACATGGGCCCCGCACACTTTCTTTGGCGTCCGGCGCACTCCTACTGGGTCCCGTACACTTTATATGGCGTCCGGTGCACTCTTTCATGGGTCCCGCACAATTTCCATGGTGTCCGGCGCACTCTTCATGGGTCCCACACTTTTCTATGGCATCCGGCACACTCCTACCGGGTCCAGAGCACTTTCTATTGCGTCCGGTGCACTCTTTCATGGGTCCCGCACAATTTCCATGGTGTCCGGCGCACTCCTACATGGGTCCCGTACACTTTCTGTGGTGTCCGGCGCACTCTTACATGGGCCCCGCACACTTTATATGGCGTCCGACGCACTCCTACATGGGCCACGTACACTTTCTTTGGCGTCCGGTGCACTCTTCCTGGGTCCCGTACACTTTATATGGCGTCCGGTGCACTCTTTCATGGGTCCCGTACAATTCCCATGGTGTCCGGCGCATTCTTCAAGGGTCCCACACTTTTCTATGGCATCCGGCACACTCCTACTGGGTCCCGTACATTTTCTATAGCGTCCGTCGCTCTCTTACATAAGTTCCGTACACTTTCTACGGCATCCGGCGCACTCCTACATGGGTCCCGTACACTTTCAATGGCATCCGGCGCACTCTACATGGGTCCCGTACACTTTCTATGGCGTCCGGCGCACTCCTACATGGGTCCCGTACACTTCTCATGGCGTCCGGCGCACTCCTACATGGGCCGTACACTTTCTGTTGCGTCCGGCGCACTCCTACATGGGTCCCGTACATTTTCTATGGCGTCCGGCGCACTCTTACATGGGTCCCGTACACTTTCTACGGCATCCGGCACACTCCTTCTGGGTCCCGTACACTTTCTATGGCGTCCGGCGCACTCTTTCATGGGGTCCCGTACACTTTATATGGCGTCCGGTGTACTCTTTCATGGGTCCCGCACAATTTCCATGGTGTCCGGCGCACTCCTACTGGGTCCAGAGCACTTTCTATCGCGTCCGGCGCACTCCTACATGGCCCCGCACACTTTCTATTGCGTTCGTCGCACTCCTACATGGGTCCCGTACACTTTCTGTGGTGTTTGGCGCACTCTTACATGGGCCCCGCACACTTTATATGGCGTCCGACGCACTCCTACATGGGCCACGTACACTTTCTTTGGCGTCCGGCGCACCCCTACTGGGTCCCGTACACTTTATATGGCGTCCGGTGCACTCTTTCATGGGTCCCGTACAATTTCCATGGTGTCCGGCGCACTCTTCATGGGTCCCACACTTTTCTATGGCATCCGGCACACTCCTACTAGGTTCAGCGCACTTTCTATTGCGTCCGGCGCTCTCCTACATGGCCCCGCACACTTTCTGTGGTGTCCGGCGCACTCTTACATGGGCCCCGCACACTTTATATGGCGTCCGACGCACTCCTACATGGGCCACGTACACTTTCTTTGGCGTCCGGTGCACTCTTCATGGGTCCCGTACACTTTCCATGACGTCCGGCGCACTCTTTCATGGGTCTTACACACTTTCTATGACGTCGGGCGCACTCCTACATGGGTCCCGTACATTTTCTATAGCGTCCGTCGCTCTCTTACATAAGTTCCGTACACTTTCTACGGCGTCCGGCGCACTCCTACATGGGTCCCGTACACTTTCTGTGGTGTTTGGCGCACTCTTACATGGGTCCAGCACACTTTCCTGGCGTCCGGCGCACTCTTTCATGGGTCCCGTACACTTTCTATGACGTCGGGCGCACTCCTACATGGGTCCCGTACATTTTCTATGGCGTCCGTCGCTCTCTTACATAGGTGCCGTACACTTTCTACGGCATCCGGCACACTCCTACTGGGTCCCGTACACTTTATATGGCGTCCGGTGTACTCTTTCATGGGTCCCGCACAATTTCCATGGTGTCCGGCGCACTCTTCATGGGTCCCACACTTTTCTATGGCATCCGGCACACTCCTACTGGGTCCAGCGCACTTTCTATTGCGTCCGGCGCACTCCTACATGGCCCCGCACACTTTCTATTGCGTTCGGCGCACTCCTACATGGGTCCCGTACACTTTCTGTGGTGTCCGGCGCACTCTTACATGGGCCCCGCACACTTTATATGGCGTCCGACGCACTCCTACATGGGCCACGTACACTTTCTTTGGCGTCCGGTGCACTCTTCATGGGTCCCGTACACTTTCCATGACGTCCGGCGCACTCTTTCATGGGTCCTACACACTTTCTATGACGTCGGGCGCACTCCTACATGGGTCCCGTACATTTTCTATAGCGTCCGTCGCTCTCTTACATAAGTTCCGTACACTTTCTACGGCATCCGGCGCACTCCTACATGGGTCCCGTACACTTTCAACGGCGTCCGGCGCACTCCTACATGGGCCCAGCACACTTTCTGTGCGTCCGGTGCACTCTTCATGGGTCCCGCACATTTTCTATGGCGTCCGGCGCACTCTTCATGGGTCCCACACTTTTCTATGGCATCCGGCACACTCCTACCGGGTCCAGAGCACTTTCTATTGCGTCCGGTGCACTCTTTCATGGGTCCCGCACAATTTCCATGGTGTCCGGCGCACTCTTCATGGGTCCCACACTTTTCTATGGCATCCGGCACACTCCCACATGGGCCACGTACACTTTCTTTGGCGTCCGGCGCACTCCTACTGGGTCCCGTACACTTTATATGGCGTCCGGTGCACTCTTTCATGGGTCCCGTACAATTTCCATGGTGTCCGGCGCACTCTTCATGGGTCCCGTACACTTTCTACGGCGTCCGGCGCACTCCTACACGGGCCCCGCACACTTTCTATTGCGTCCGGCGCACTCTTACATGGGCCCCGCACACTTTATATGGCGTCCGACGCACTCCTACATGGGCCACGTACACTTTCTCTGGCGTCCGGTGCACTCCTACATGGCCCCGCACACTTTATATGGCGTCCGACGCACTCCTACTGGGTCCCGTACACTTTATATGGCGTCCGGTGCACTCTTTCATGGGTCCCGTACAATTTCCATGGTGTCCGGCGCACTCTTCATGGGTCCCACACTTTTCTATGGCATCCGGCACACTCCTACTGGGTCCAGCGCACTTTCTATTGCGTCCGGCGCACTCCTACATGGCCCCGCACACTTTCTATTGCGTTCGGCGCACTCCTACATGGGTCCCGTACACTTTCTGTGGTGTCCGGCGCACTCTTACATGGGCCCCGCACACTTTATATGGCGTCCGACGCACTCCTACATGGGCCCCGCACACTTTATATGGCGTCCGACGCACTCCTACATGGGCCACGTACACTTTCTTTGGCGTCCGGCGCACTCCTACTGGGTCCCTTACACTTTATATGGCGTCCGGTGCACTCTTTCATGGGTCCTACACACTTTCTATGACGTCCGGCGCACTCTTACATGGGTCCCTCACATTTTCTATGGCGTTCGGCGCACTCTTACATGAGTCCCACACACTTCCTACGGCGTCCAGCGCACTCCTACATGGGTCCCGTACACTTTCATTGGCGTCCGGCGCACTCCTACATGGCCCCGCACACTTTCTATTGCGTTCGTCGCACTCCTACATGGGTCCCGTACAATTTCCATGGTGTCCGGCGCACTCTTCATGGGTCCCACACTTTTCTATGGCATCCGGCACACTCCTACTAGGTCCAGCGCACTTTCTATTGCGTCCGGCGCTCTCCTACATGGCCCCGCACACTTTCTATTGCGTTCGGCGCACTCCTACATGGGTCCCGTACACTTTCTGTGGTGTCCGGCGCACTCTTACATGGGCCCCGCACACTTTATATGGCGTCCGACGCACTCCTACATGGGCCCCGCACACTTTATATGGCGTCCGACGCACTCTTCCTGGGTCGTACACTTTCTATGGCGTCCGGCGCACTCTTTCATGGGTCCTACACACTTTCTATGGCGTCCGGCGCACTCCTACATGGTCCCGTACATTTTCTATGGCGTCCGGCGCTCTCTTACATAGGATCCCGTACACTTTCTATGGCATCCGGCGCACTCCTACATGAGTCCAGTACACTTTCAACGGCGTCCGGCGCCTCCTACATGGCCCCGCACTTTTTCTATTGCGTCCGGCGCACCCTACATGGGTCCTGTACACTTTTCTATGGCGTCCGGCGCTCTCTTACATAAGTGCCGTACACACTTTCGGCGGCATCCGGCGCACTCCTACATGGGTCCCGTACACTTTATATGGCGTCCGGCGCACTTGGCGTCCGGCTGCACTCTACATGGGTCCACACTTTCTATGGCATCCGGCGCACTCCTACTGGGTCCCGTACACTTTATATGGCGTCCGGTGCACTCTTTCATGGGTCCCGCACAATTTCCATGGTTGTCCGGCGCACTCTTCATGGGTCCCACACTTTTCTATGGCATCCGGCACACCTCTTACTGGGTCCAGCGCACTTTCTATTGCGTCCGGCGCTCTCCTACATGGCTCCCGCACACTTTCTATTGCGTTCGGCGCACTCCCTACATGGGTCCCGCACAATTTCCATGGTGTCCGGCGCACTCTTACATGGGCCCCGCACACTTTATATGGCGTCCGACGTACTCCTACATGGGCCACCTACACTTTCTTTGGCGTCCGGCGCACTCTTCCTGGGTCCCGTACACTTTCCATGGCGTCCGGCGCACTCTTTCATGGGTCCCGTACACTTTCTATGACGTCCGGCGCACTCTCTACATGGGTCCTGCACACTTTCTATAGCGTCCGTCGCACTCTTACATAAGTCCCGCACACTTTCTACGGCATCCGGCGCACTCCTACATGGGTCCCGTACACTTTCTACGGCGTCCGGCGCACTCCTACATGGGCCCAGCACACTTTCTATTGCGTCCGGCGCACTCCTACATGGGTCCTGTACATTTTCTATGGCGTTCTTTCCTGCTGGGGTCCCACACATTTTTTCGGCGTCCGGCGCTCCTAAATGGACCCTATACACTTACACAGCGCTCGGCGCACTGCCAATGGGGTCCCGCACGATTTCTTTGGCGTCCGGCGTGCTCCTACTTGGGCCCCGCTCACTTTCTATGGCGTCCCGTTCGGTTGTTTCGGGCGTATACCTTCTAAAACAGAAAAGTGCAAATTACAGAATGCACACCTTTGAGCTTCAGAGTGACTGACGGACGGACGGACGCCACTCTCTTTTATTGTATAGAAGGATGTCTGGGTGTTTGACCCGAACGGGTGTTGCCTATCAGATTAACACGAAGCTACAGTGCGTTTCATTATATGCTTCCACCCTAGATTTCTATGATATCGCTCTCCAGAATTGTGCTGGGCCATTTCTACCAATATTGGCTGATTCAGGGTGTTAGAAAAAAAAAAAAAACAGCTATATATCCGTGTTTACAGGAGTTCATTTTTTTCAAGAACTTTTTTATTGCATTTTTTCGATTTTCCTCAATTTACGATCGTATAATAATATACTTCCACTCAGTCTAAAAAAAAAGAAATAATCTGTCAACTGAAACAATTTCACACTAATCTGCTATCTACATGTGCTCCAAACATTGTATATAATCCAAGAAGTCGATTTGACGAGATCTTCGTTGAGCTGTGAGCACTGAGTAGTCTAAATTGCTCCGAATGTAGAGGATCGCTGTTTTCAGCTCATCAGTTGAGTACAACTGTCTGTAGCTCGTGTCAGCCTTACTTGTGATGATCTTCCAGAAATTCTTCCTGCCGAACAAACCGGTGTTAACTTCTAGCCAGACCAAAACTTTAATATTGTGTGCCATAGCCATGGTGTAGGGGATCTCCTGCCGTGTATTCTGTCGTGACTTTAGTCAATCCGGGGTCCAGTCCTCTCTTAAGAGGAGAGTTGGATGCTGCAACACGGGTTCGGCGTGAGATATGATGTATCACAGAGGGGGTGGGGTCCGGACCCATCGACGTTCGGTAGAGGGGGTCGGACCTTCGACCACCCAAAACCAACATGGACTTCTATCAGGGGCGAAGGGGAGCTGAGAGCCATACCGTTAGTATAAAAATCGACGGCAAACTGAGGCGGCAAAGTGGGATCCACAATAAGATGTCAAAGGTATGAAAACAAAACTGGAGATAAAAAAGAAACAGAAGTGTGAGCGAAACAACTGCTCAAAACAAATGAGGCAGGATATGAAGTGGAGATGTAGTAATGAGGCAGAAACTCTCAAGAATAGGTGACAATTCACTGGTGGGGAAAGCATGCAGGGCAATATGCGACAGTAGCATGGCCATCGTCAATAGGCGACAGTAGCATGGCCTAAGATGCATTTCTAGGCGATTTAGGTTTCACAGGTTCTATACCGCCAAAGGAAACAAGTTTCTGCAAGGCTGTGAAATGATGGATAGCCGACTGTAACAAAAGAGCATTGTTCACTGTGGTCTCTTCCAATTTCCTTCATGAAATCGCCTTGTTAGGCCACAAACATGGTGTGATCCCACTTGGAGAATAAGACTTTTGGTGCCCTGAGGGCACATAGGTGCGATTTCGGGCATGAAATCCACATTTAGTATATGGGTGTCTGGATGTGAAAACACATCCAAGATTTTATGAATGCAGCTTCAAGCCGAAAAGCACTACATAGGGCGGGGTCCATGAAAAAAATATTCCGCGATTGTTGAGAGAAATATTTACAAGTATTTATCGACCTGTCTGGCGAGCCTGTACAAGGATCGACGAATGCCAGTTAAAATCTTCTATCGCCTAGAATTCCCTTTTTGTCATCAAAGGTCCACCGCTGAGCATGGGCCGACAGAGGTTTTCGGTTGTCCCTCCAAGTCACGGCGGCAGGTCTTCTTTCAATTTGATGCGTCTAAATTGGCACTCTTCTTGTCGGGAAAGATCACGTGAACATCACAAACCAACTTTTATTGAGTATTTCCTGCTCTCATCTTGACCCCAACCTAGAGTCTCTCATCATTCAAATCGGCTGTTCTGTTCCTAGGCACAGCTTGACGAACAGCGGCTTTGCGAGCGCCTGCTAAGTATAGGGACTCTTGAGTCACTTCTCTAGTAATGCTATCGATGCCTTTTGACGCCCTTCAGACGGCGAATGGCGACGTGAGCAGGCCAAATTTATCCCAGATTTGGTGAAAGCTTGTCGTTGTGCTGAATTTGCGCTTTCAAATTTGCCACTCATCTTTTCCAGAGAGGTGCTACGCATGCCTCAAGGCAGCATTCTGACCGCAAGTGTTCTCATTACCCAAAAAATTAGGAAGGGCGCAGTGGCTTCCCTCATTTCGACAAAGGATGCGATACTCGTTCATACCGGCGTTCTGGGAGGCTCAGGTCGGAGATTCGTCCACCCTGGACAGTTTGGGACTACGATCCATATAGATACGGAATATTTTTGTCAATTTCGATGCAAACATTCAGTTTGGTCGGAACTTGAAAATGTTTCAATCGCTATTTATGCAAGGTGGATGTATATAAGGAAACACCTGAAAATGGAAAAAAGTGTTATAAAAAAGTTCTTGGTACGGTGTTTTTTTTCTGAAAACACGGATATATAGGTTTTTCAACACCCTGAACCTGCTCATGGTGGTAGAAAAGGCGCAGCTCAAACATGGAGAGCAATATCATCAAAATATGGGGTGGAAGTATATAATGAAACACACTGTATAAGGTAATTTCTAGAGTATGTCAACGAATATTCAGCCGAATAAACGCATAATGGAATATTCGAATTTTTCGTTTATTCGGAAAAGTCAAATTTTCGAATAATTCCTTTATTCGACTTTTCGAGAAAGTCAATTTTTCGAATAATCCGTTTATTCGACTATTCAGAAAAGTCAATTTTCCGAATAATTCGTTTATTCGAATATTCGAGTAAGTGAAATTTTTGAGAAATTCGTTTATTTGAATACACGAAAGGTCCAATATTCGCATATTCGGCCGAATAAACGAATGATTTTAGAAAAAAAAATGGGAGACAGAGTCTCGGGCACAAGACCATTTTTGCTGTCTAGAGGTTATATGTCTTCATTCGAGCTGATAGAAAGTTCGAAATAGTCAGAATACTCCAATATTCAAAATAAGATATTCAGAAACCTTATGGTGAAGTATCTCGTTCAGCGCCGAATTTTAGGTGTTGGTCGTAATGTTCCCTCTGGTTCCGGGCCCGATTTAGTGTGTGAAATTGCGGACTTGCGTCGTGGGGGCGCGCCGCATCGCTTTCGTACCAGCTTCTGCGCCCGCCCCTCGTCAGCTGATCATGCTGGATTTTCCTTGACTTTCCCTGCTTTTTTCTTGATTCTCACTTCTTTCTCAGCTCTCACGAAAGCGATGCGTCGCGCCTCAACGACGCAAGTTCCCAATTACACACACTAAATCGGGCCCGGAACCAGAGGGTTTGTACTCCAACCGCTAGAGAGGTGGGGAAACGGGGGATGAGCGCGTGATGGGAAAGAACACGGAGTTTTCCCCTGAGTAATCGATACTGTTTTCCGTCTGCTCGAGTAGGTTCCAAACAGATTCGGGCGATATTCCAGGAACTTTGCTAGTTTCAATACTTGCATGCTATATAATGTAGGATGTCTCCTTCGTGGAAGTTCATTGGCATAGCTTTGATCTATACCATACTATGACTTGACTTACTCGACTTAATCGGTTGGCTTTCGCCTGACGCGGTCATTCCGCATCGGCACCGAGGTGTGCCGTCCTAGTACTCAGCCGTGTCCATTTTTCACGGTCTTCAGCCACAATTTGAACACATTCCATCCAGCTGTCACTATTCCATTTGCTGCGGAACGAAACATCGCGCCTAAACTGTCTTTCGATACCGAGTGACTTCAAATCCTCTCTAACCACATCCGTCCAGAACTTTCGCCTACGCCCAGGTGGCCGTTTCCAGACAGGATTTGGAAGCATTCTTAAAGCGTGTTGTACAAGACGATCCGGCGTTCTTCTTAGTATATGCCCAAGCAGTCGAAGTCGACTTTCCATTGCTGCTTGAGATGGCGTTGGTAGATGCTGGTACCTCCCTCGTGTCAAGCTTTGATGTACTGCGTTGATTTCCTTGTAAAGGTCTTCGTTATGGCATACACGCGGCCAGAAATATCCAAGCAAACGCCCAAAAAGCTTGCTCTCCGTGCAATCCAATCTTTCCATCTGAGTCTTCGGTGCTGCCCACGTCTCGGATCCGTACATCATCATAGGGCAAATATCGGATAGGTAGACGCGCAACTTGACTTCCTTCGCGATGGTGGTAGACCACAAACACTTGGTTAGAGAATTGAATGCAGACGTAGCTTTCGCACATCGTTGTCGAATATCCGCTGCATAACTACCATCATTCTTTAGCAAACAGCCCAAATAACAGAAATCGTCCACCAGTTCGATACGTTGTCCGTCCACACAAACTCCCGTTGAAGGCCTCTGAGAGACCCACATCTGCTTGCGTTTGTCGGGACAAAGACGAAGTCCATAGGCTGCGGCATACTTCGAAACGAGGTTCACAATCCTTTGCAGTTTTGCGTTGTTTTCAGCGAATAGCACAATGTCGTCGGCGTACTCCAGGTCGACAACGGAGCGTCCTGATGGTGTTAGGATCACATCCGCAGGAAACTGTTCTGCAACTCTACACATTATGTTATCAACGGCGAAGTTGAAAAGAAAAGGTCCTGCAACGGCTCCTTGCCTTACTCCTGTTTTCACCTCGAAAGCTGACGTAAATCCGACAGGTGTACGAACTGCTGCTGTTGTTCCTTAGTTCATGTCCTCGATTAACCGAAAATACTTTTCCGGGACTCCATCTGCTCGCAAAGCACTGAGCGATCGATCACGATGAGGAGAGTCGAACGCGGCTTCAAAGTCCAAAAAAGCAAGCTGTAATGGATTGGAATACCGCTGCCACGATTCAATTACTCTTCTCACGACGAACACTTGGTCGATGGTTGATCTTCGCGGTCGAAAACCGGCTTGCTCATCTCTGGTCGTTCCTTCACGATGTTTGATAAGTTGCTCGAGAATGATACCTTCTAAAATCTTGTACATGACACGAAGTAGAGAGATTCCTCTGTAATTCTTAGGATCCGTGACGGATAGCTTCTTGTGAAGAGGTACGATGATCGCATGTCTCCACGAGTCGGGTATCCTTTCGCTCATCCATATGGCACGGATGGTGTTGGTCATTTCACGAATCCCAGACGGAGGAAGAGCTTTCAGCATTTCAGCAGTCATGTTGTCATCTCCACCTGCCTTTTCATTCTTCATTTTCCGGACACAATTCGAAACTTCAGCCTCAGTCGGCGGTTCCTCACTGACATCGTAATGTGCTCTCTGAACATTCGGGAGCTCAGGTACTGATGGCGCTGGACGATTCAGTAGTGAACTGAAGTAATCCTTCCATATTGGCAGCGTCGCATCACCAACTGCAACTCCATTGGTAGTGTTGAGGACAGCAGAACATCTCTTCATCTTGCCGCTATACTGTCGTAACAACGTGTAGGCTTTCCCCGGATTCTTCTCCTCCCAAGCCTTCTCAAACTCCTTAGCTCTACACGTCCATTCTCGTTCGCGGTCATTTTCAAGCTGCCGACGCAACTTCCTCCTGAGACGCTTCTCATCCACGAAGTTTCCTGCAGTTTGGAGAGCACATACTCTGTTGTAGGTGGATGTTGTTTCTTCTGAGACGTAGGCAAACTTCTTCTTAGGCTGTGCAACCGGGAGTGCCTCTTTCGAAGCGTCCTGGATGCAATTGACAAAAGAGTCCGCGTCGCAAAATTTCTTCTTAGTCCGTAGTCCGATGTGAACAGAAACCCGTTGTCGAAAATTCCTTCTGCACTCTTCATCTCTGAGACTTGTCATGTCAATCCTCTGGAGAGGCTGAGCCCCTCGCTTCCTCTTATGAATCCTCGCAGTGAAGTTCAACAGAACTGGACGGTGATCCGAATCGAATGCGACATCCCACACAGCTCTAGATCTTTGAATGTCCGAAACTGGAATATTCCTCGTCAGAACATAGCCGAGCTGTAGTTTCAAAGTTGTCATCTTCCGCTTCCGCTGCTCTTCTGGAGATAGCTGGGTTGGTCCCTGCCACGAGCTGATAGCGGCGATGATTCCTCTTGAATGTCGATGCAATAATCAGACCACTGCGTTCACAAAAGTCGACAAGGCGGTAGCCATTGTCCGATGTTTGCTCCACTGGGAAGAACCATTTACCGAGTACTTCGGATTCCTGATCAAGTCCCATCTTCGCGTTTGCGTCGATTCCCACGACAACAGCATGTTGACAAGGTATCCTGGCCAGCAACGTATTGAGTTCCTCATAAAACGCATCCTTCGAATTGTCTTCGGCGGTTTCAGTGGGCGCATGAACACTCACTATCCACAGATTGAATCCTCCGTGATCCCGCAGTCGTACGAATGCATTCCGGCACGACGTTGAACCGAACTCCTTGACCATACCATCGAAATCCTTTCTTACAGCTATTGCACAGCCTCCCACTCTCCTATCGTCAGCGTTACCGCAGTATATGGTGTACTCTCCGACGCTGATGACGGGCCGGTCCTTAAGGCGGGTTTCCTGCAAAGCAGCAAACGGTGCATGGAAATAGCTCAGAAGTCTGGATAGCGCAGTTTTTTGGATATCACTCGACAGCGATCGAAAGTTCAGGGTGGCGAAACTGTGGCTTGTGGCCAAAGATTCCATGAACTCCTTAGGTACGGATCTTAAGGTGTTATAGACCAGAGGCCTAAGTGTGCCGGACGGCGACACCTTTATACAATGTATGGGATACTTTCGCGATATAGTTGTGCACGTTATATCGCTCGAACGTTCCCTGTGTACACTCAAACGTCTGCTGGGTTCAGTAGAAGCAGGGGCACCAACGAGCAGGTACCAACAGACTTGTATACACACCCCCACCATACTATACAAAAAAATGTCAAGAAATTTGGTGGTGCCGCGAATGGGGATCAGATTATGCGGACTCGGTCCGTACTTCTAATTCGAATACTCGCGATTTTGACCAAATATTCGATTTATTCGTATTCGAATCATTCGAATAATTCCATTATTCGGAAAAGTCAAGTATTCGAAGAATTCGTTTTTTCGACTATTCAGAAAAGAAAGTCAAATTTTCAAATAATTCGTTAACTTGTCTATTCAAAAAAGTCATTTTTTCGATTAATTCGTTTATTCGACTATTCGAAAAAGTCAAATTTCCGAATAATTCGTTTATTTGACTATTCGAAAAAGTCAATTTTTTGAATAATTTGTTTATTTGAATATTCGAAAAATTTTTTTCGTTCGATATATTCTAGCATTTGCCCGTGCCGAAGTTTGCGCTTCTTTACAAATCTGCACATCATGAGAGCGCGGAACCGGGAGGAAACAATCACGGTACCAGCGCGGATCGCGGGAGCATCACGGTACGAGCGCGAAGATTCTCTCAGAGTAGCCGTAGTCCGCAAACGCGGACCGGAATTTCGCCCCGAGAACGACTGTATATACATACACGAAATATGTGTGCACTCAAATCCTGCCATCACAGACTGAGTGCTTGTGATATTATTAAAACGTTTGTGCAGGCACACTTGGTGTGCTTTACGAAGCTACAACAGTTTTTTCTGAATGATCTGAGCCCAAATTCTGTCAATCTACATGTAGTCGACGCGGCATGGTTCGCCGGACCGGTGTAAACTTAAACAATCTGCGTCTCTGCAAGTCTACATGCTCATACATGCAGCGTGAAGCGCTCAATTTCTATCACTTCGGCTGAAGACACCGATCCAGCGAACTTTTCTTTTTCGACCATATATCTTCGAAAAATGCCGACTCCTCTGTACCCACGATGAGGAAATGGAGCTTCCGGAATATCGGTTCGAAAGAAGAAGTTTTGTAGCGTCCGACTGAGCTGTTTCCGATATCGGGGGGAAGTGGAAAAAAGCCGCAGCCGTCTCAAATTTTCGCCCTTCTCCGAAAGGGTTCCAACCCTCTGGGAAAATCACGGAACCTTTCATACCCAAGTTGCTTACGGACTTCGCTTTTCTACCCAAGTTCTTTACATATAACAATTGGTAGGCCTTGTGAAAGCTCTATCTTCAATGCATAACTGGGAGTGGTGGGGCGTCGTCTTTTATCACGCCATTATCAGATACACTTGCGAAATTGACTGCTATACTGTTCCCATCTGAAATATTGCACTTTTACAACGAGGTAAAACTCTGAATGCCCGTATAAATACAAATTCTCATGCTTAAACAACTTCATGATTGCAGAAGGGTTCCAATACGACCCAGCTCTTTAACTAACTGTTATAAAGGAAATATTTTACAAAGCCTTCTGAAAGACCACTGGCCTGTATGTCTTCCTTTTTGATCACCTCATCCGCCTCTTGTATTCCCTTTCATCCAAGCAGCTCAATTTGGACTGGTTAGTCCCTTTCTTGCATGTTGTTCAGCCTGTGTATTTTAGACATACTTCCTCGGTAAAAATAGAAATTCCCATAACCCATCGAGCGTGCGTGCACGATGCTGCTCCCTGCCCCCTGCACGCGAAGTAGCGATTGATTCAGATGATCGCCTGTTGCAAACGGTGGTTTTTGTTCAAACATCCTTATCATCTAAGAAATGATTGTGCTATCCCCGAGCCTTATTTTCGTTCACAGTAAACACAATACACATCAAGAGACTGCAAAGGTTTTTTTAAAGTTTTGAAAATCTTCAAAAACTCCAAAATAGAGTCTCCAGAAGTTCGAAACTTCCTTGCAGTTAGCTTTCGGCTCGTAGAGCCTTCATCAGACCTAAAAGTACAAGCATTACACCGGAGCAGCGTAGCAGATGAACCAACCCGCTTTCTTCTTCTTCTTCTTCCCTAAAAGAGCTAGAAACCACGATTGTCGTGGTCCTACTCTATTCCTGCTTTTAAATACTCTGCGATGAGGACTATTGTTCCTATCATCTCTTATCATGCTACAGTAACCCCACATTAGTTTTCACTTGAGCAGTGAGCTGGAGTGCATCACGCAGTTCTTCTCTATTGTTGCTTTCGGGTGATACACGCTTTATCTCAATGGCCTCCATCATTTTCCTCTCTACCAAACTGTTTAGTGACCGGTGGAGTACTGTAACAACAGTCGAGGGAGATCTTCCTGGGTGTGCCTCAACGTTCTGTGCCTAGAGAATCCGTTATTAGGATATGATGCTGGGTTGTTAAGCCCCCTCCGGTGTTCATCCAGGCGTCCGAAGAGGGGGCTCATCGTTCCTCCCACATACTTTTCTCCCCAACCATCGCGTTCTATCTGATAAACAGTTCCTTTTATTTGGCAAATTTTAGAGTCACTACAGTATACGCAGCCTTGTTTTCCGCACCTCTATTCGTAAGGTCTTGAAAAAGTGAGCATGGGTTCCAGATTCGGAGGTGGATGGAAAATGAGACGTACGGGTAGCAAGGAGGCTTTTGCGACACGGTTCACTCATTGTGCCACGTCTTCATTCACGTAAGGCAATACTGTCCAAATACCAGCTGCAGTGGTATGAGGTCTCCATGGGTGCACGTGTGTTGTATTGTAGCCATTTTCGCTAAGAATACGCTCTACCATCGAATCCACTCCGTCTGACCTACTCGTATAAACTCTCTCTTTTGTTTTTATTTGATTGCGGACTACACTGGCGTTCATATACACTGGGTGGCAACTTCTGGAGTGCAACAATACATTTCTTGACGTAGGCTTTTTGTACCACGTTAGATCTTTGGTCCCACCGCTAATTCTAACCTTTGTGTTGAGAAACGGGACGAATTTTTCGCTATCAGGCCCCTCTACAGTGAACTTAATATCGGGGCTCTGAGAGTTCAACCTTAACAAGAAAATCTTCTAAACTTACGGGTGAAGAGCCAATTATGAACACATCGTCAATGTATCGTTTTATAAAACGCAATTCCTGTAGCCGACGAACATCGTTCTATGTGATCAAGGTAAACAATGGCTAATAGTGGCGCAAACCTCAATCCCATAGCAAGTCCACGATGTTGCTTGTAGAAGTCCTTATCGAACTGGAAAACGTTGCACTGCATAGTTGCCTCCAACAGAGTGCGTAGTTCGGTTTCTTTTAGATCAAGTGTGTACCCCTCTTCTGTGCTGCCTTCAAAGCAACATCAAGGAGTCTATTGCGTCCTTGGTACTCACATTGGCGTACAAGGACACCACGTCGAAACTAGCATAGCAGGCTTCCAGTGCTATTTGACATTCACTCAGCGATGTCATGAACTCCTCAGTGTTAACAATGTGAGACTGTGCATATCGCAATAGTGGGGAGAGAAGCCTAACTAGGAGCCAACTTATCTTATCCGACAGCGATAGTGCGACGATTCTTAACATCATCAAGCATTCCTACTTACTACTCGCTGGTCAAAACGCACAAGTTTGGAGACATTCGACGACATCAAGACACATCCAATAATCTCCTCTTGTGGTGGACCGTCGGATAAGATAAGTTGGCTGCTAGTTAGGCTTCTCTCCCCACTATTGCGATATGTACAGTCTCACATTGTAAACCCTGAGGAGTTCATTACATCGCTGAGTGAATGTCAGATACCACTGGAAGCCTGCTAAACAGGCACAAACGTGTCACCACACACCAGTAGTACTACGGACCAGGGCTGTGCGTAACTGAACTTTGTAATTTCGTAAATCGTGAATCGTAATTTTTGAAATTCCTCGTAATTCGTAAATCGTAATTCGTAATTCGTAACTGATAATGAGTAATAATCCCACACATAGCCCAAACCTCACTCGATGTAGGAACGTCTCAGAAGTTTAGTGATGAAGTGTTTCTATATAGAAAGGTTTGAGGTTGAGGTTCAAAATGAAACTGTCTTAAACAGTGCTCGAAGAGATTTTACAGTATACATAAGTGGGATAGAAATACCAATAAAATAGACAAAACTGAAACTCTACGCGTATTCAAAGTGCCAAACCTGCGCCACGTCTGCCAAGGATTTGAAATACACAGAGAAGCACCGAAAAACATAAAAAGAATCATCGCCTCACTAAACACAGTTCAATCCAAGCTAAGGAGGTCAACACTGTGGAGTGAAGAAAAAATCGCGGTTCAATAGTTTTAGTACACGATCGATCAAGGAAAGGAGACATGGGCAAGGTGCTTATTTTCAGAAGGGGATTTATGTATGTTTTCCAAAACCACTTTCTGAAACATTTGAGTCTACCTCTACATTTGCGAAGTGTTACTCCGAATGAATTTTATTAGCGTTCCTTTCCATATATATATAAGTTTTTTTAATGGTAGAGATAGCGATTCGCGATGTTTAGGTTGCTTAGGAATCTGTAATGCAAAAAGGTGAAGGTTCCCTTCAAATCTCTGATTCCAAATATGACAAAATTCTTACTCCTCTTTTTTTCTTTGCATTTGCTTTGAATTTGCTTGAACCCCAACTTTAAAAACATGTAATAAACTTTTCGAAAATATGATAGACTCCAGTCATAACTTTTCTTGACACTTTCCTCATCAAGTCGAGAAATTATCGCTTTTTCTCGTGATCTATGAAATCTTATTTCAGGGATCTCCTAAAAACTCTCCATCGAATAATGTTTTCAGGTTAGAAAAATATTTCCCTGATCCTTCAACAGATTTAAATTCACGAAATAACAGTTTTCGCCCGTAAATTTTAAACCGCTGAACATTCACGGTGAAGGTTGTGGGTTCCGAACTTTATTTGCTTCATAAGCCGGCTAGGCCTTCAGAACTGAACCCCGTATCTAATTTCTATAGCGGTATGGAGCTCTGGTCCGCAGCTGCAGACGATTGCTTTTGCGGACGATAAACGTGCTGGGACGAAGACTAATCGTGGCAGGACCTCGTAGTCCCAGCATGCTCCTGTTTGCAATAAGTGTTGCAAGAGCGGTTGACTGCAACTACGGACCGGAATATCGCTCCAATATAGGCGGTAGCTCTACCATATGTCTGCGTCTCTCGTGTTCATTATGGCGGATGAGAGCATTCCATGGAGATAAACAACTGTGGAGCTCGGCTCAGCCGACCTGGCTCGTATGTGAAACAAGTCAAGGTTGGAACCCTTCAATACTTTTGAGTCGACCAGCGTGAGAAGCAGAGCGGTCGGTCATACCTGACTCTCATTTTCAACTATTATATTACGCCATGTCATGTTGTCTACGATCGGCTGGGAATAACAAGATTCAACCGAAAATAGAGATTGGAAAGAATAATCAAATATCAGGAATGTGAAAGAAGTGCTACATTTATCAATGCTTTGGACCGCAAACTTATAGTGTTCTTTCAACCGCGTTTTCACAATTTGTTACGATTTGTTACGATTCGTTACGATTTTGGGCCGAAATTTCGTAAATCGTTAATCGTAAAAAAATTGCCAAAAACACCCGTAATTCGTAAATCTTAAACCGTAATTCTTAATTACGCACAGCCCTGCTACGGACGCAATAGACGCCTTGATGTCACTTTGGAGGCAGCACAGAAGAGAGCTATACACACTTGATCTAGAAGAAAACAAACTACGCATTCTGTTGGAGGCAACTATGCAGTGCAACGTTTTCCAGTTCGATAAGGACTTCTACAAGCAACATCGTGGACTTGCTATGGGATTGAGGTTTGCGCCACTATTAGCCATTGTTTACCTTGATCACATAGAACGATGTTCGTCGGCTACAGGAATTGCGTTTTATAAAACGATACATTGACGATGTGTTCATAATTGGCTCTTCACCCGTAAGTTTAGAAGATTTTCTTGTTAAGGTTGAACTCTCAGAGCCCCGATATGATAATGGATTCTACTGTAGAGGGGCCTGATAGCGAAAAAATTCTGTCCCGTTTCTCAACACAAAAGGTTAGAGATTAGCGGTGGGACCAAAGATCTAACGTGGTACAAAAAGCCTACGTCAAGAAATGTATTGTTGCACTCCAGAAGTTGCCACCCAGTGTATATGAAAGCCAGTGTAGTCCGCAATCAAATAAAAACAAAAGAGAGAGTTTATACGAGTAGGTCAGACGGAGTGGATTCGATGGTAGAGTGTACTCTTAGCGAAAAAATGGCTACAATACAACACACACGTGCACTCCATGGAGACCTCATACCACTGCAGCTGGTATTTGGACAGTATTGCCTTACGTGAATGAAGACGTGGCACAATGAGTGAACCGTGTCGCAAAAGCCTCCTTGCTACCCGTACGCCTCATTTTCCGTCCACCTCCGAATCTAAAACCCATGCTCACTTTTTCAAGACCTTACGAATAGAGGTGCGGAGGACAAGGCTGTGTATACTGTGGTAACTCTAAAATTTGCCGAATAAAAGGAACTGTTTATCAGATAGAACGCGATGGTTGTGGTGAAAAGTATGTGGGAGAGACGATGAGGCCTCTCTTCGGACGCCTGGATGAACACCGGAGGACGCATAACAACCCAGCATCGCATCCTAATAACGGATTCTCTCGGCACAGAACGTTGAGGCACACCCAGGAAAATCTCCCTCGACTGTTGTTACAGTACTCCACCGGTCACTAAACAGTTTGGTAGAGAGGAAAATGATGGAGGCCATTGAGATAAAGCGTGTATCACCCGAAATCAACAATAGAGAAGAACTGCGTGATGCACTCCAGCTCACTGCTCAAGTGAAAACTAATGTGGGGTTACTGTAGCATGATAAGAGATGATAGGAACAATAGTCCTCATCGCAGAGTATTTAAAAGCAGGAGTAGAGTAAGACCACGTTAATCGTGGTTTCTAGCCCTTTTCGGGAAGAAGAAGAAGAAGGCGAGTTGGTTCATCTGCTATGCTGCTCCGATGTGATGCTTGTATTTTTAGTTCTGTAGAATGCTCTACGAGCCGAAAGCTAACCGGAAGGAAGTTTCGAACTTTTGTAGACTCTATTTTGGAGTTTTTGAAAATTTTTGAAACTTTAATGAACGTTTTGCAGCCTGTTAATGTGTATTGTGTTTACTGTGATCCTTATCATCAGTTATGTTATTGCCCACCCAAACGCTGCTGATTGTGATTGAAATCAAGAGCTCTTCATAAATGCCCGAGAGATTACATATGTGCCTAAGCTCTAGTATCATACTTATCGCGAAATCCGCTTGAAGCATAATTGCTAGCTAGATATGTATCTGAGATTTTTCAGTTATCCGAAAGATTTCGAGTTTGGTGTGCGGGTATTATCGGTGGATAGAAGGACGCCATGTCTAAAATTGTACCATCCGAATGCTACACTCCACCAATTTTTGTCATTGATGAGAGGCGGCGGGTTTTCCCGTCGACGCGATTTCTGATGGCAATTATACTTTCACTATGCTTTATTGCTCTGTCAGTTGCCACATCGAATCTAGCGCAGGCAATGGTTTGCATGGTTCGTCAGCTTTCACAATCCTCATCTCCATCTGACAATTTTAAAGTGGAAAACCAAGAACGAATGTTGAACCGACGAGATCTTACCGTTATAAGGAATCCATTGAAGAATGGAAACTCGTCCTTGACGATGGCTCCCTGCAGTCAAGGATCTCAGTCGAGTTCTGATGTCCATATCAAACCTTGTCAACAAAACACGTTCTTCTCATGGTCTTCGGAACAGCAAGGTAACCGGAACTATTCTCTCCATTACATATCTATTTTTTCGTTACCGAAAGTTTTTCTACCGTGAACTAGTCATTCACTCGACGCAAAACTGTTCCTTATCTCTGTGCATTTTGCTCCTGTATATAACCACAAGGTGTACACCCACGCCGCTTCGCGGCGTACTTGTGGGCGTGTATACTCATAGAATAATCCAATCATTGCAAAATGAGAAGTTAATTATTATCGTTCCTCAAAACCCAGTTAGGCCCCTTGATTCCCCTGGCGCCTGGCACACTCCCAGCTGAGTCCCGCAAACTTAACACGGCGCGTGGCGCACTTCTAGTCGGGTCCCTCACACTTCCCATGGCGCGTGGCTCACTTCCAGTTGGGTCCCGCACACCTTCCACGGCGCGTGGCGCTTCCAATCGGATCTCGCACACTTTCCACGGCGCGTGGCGCACTTCCAGTCGGATCCCGCACACTTCCCGCGGCGCGTGGGGCACTTCCAGTTGGGTCCCGCACACTTTCCACGGCGCGTTGCGCATCTCCTTTTGGGTCGCGCACACTTCCAGCGGCGCTTGGCGCACCTCAAATTGGGTTGCGCACACTTCCCACAGCGCGTAGCGCACTTCCAGCCGGATCCCTCACACCTTCCCGCGGTGCGTGGCGCACCTCCAGTTAGGTTGCGTAACCTTACAGCGGCGCTTGGCGCACCTCAAGTTGGGTTGCGCACACTTTCTACGGCGCATGGCGCACTTCCAGTCGGGTTCCACACACTTTCCACGGCGCATGGCGCACATCCAGTCGGATCCCGCACACTTCCCGCAGCGCGTGGCGCACTTTCAGTTGGGTCCCGCACACTCTTCACGGCGCGTGGCGCACATCCAGTTGGGTCCCGCACACTTTCCACGGCGCGTGGCGCACCTCTAGCTGGGTCGTGCAAACATTCCACGGCGCGTGGCGTGCTTACAATCGGGTTCCGCATGCTTTCCACGGCGCGTGGCGCACTTCTAGTTGGGTCCCACAAACGTTCCACGGCGCGTGGCGCGCTACCAATTGGGTCCGCACACCTCCCACGGCGCGTATCGCACATCCAGTTAGATCCCGTACACTTTCCACGGCTCGTGGCGCACTTCCAATCGGGTCCCGCATGCTTTCCACGGCGCGTGGCGCACTTCCAGTTGGGTCCCACAAACTTTCCACGGCGCGTGGCGCACTTCCAATTAGATCCCGCACACTTCCCGCGGCGCGTAGCGTACTTCCAGTTAGATTGCCGACTTTCAGCGGCGCGTGGCGCGCTATTGAGGTCCGTGCACCTTCCCACAGCGCGTGGCACCTGCCCAGCTCCATTGGGTCGCGCACACTTTGCACGGCGCGTGGCGCACATCCAGCCGATCCCTCACACTTTCAACGGTGCGTGGCGCACTTCCAGTCTAATTCCGCACACTTCCCGCGGCGCGTGGGGCACTTCCAGTTGGGTCCCGCACACTTTCCACGGCGCGTTGCGCATCTCCTTTTGGGTCGCGCACACTTCCAGCGGCGCTTGGCGCACCTCAAATTGGGTTGCGCACACTTCCCACAGCGCGTAGCGCACTTCCAGCCGGATCCCTCACACCTTCCCGCGGTGCGTGGCGCACCTCCAGTTAGGTTGCGTAACCTTACAGCGGCGCTTGGCGCACCTCAAGTTGGGTTGCGCACACTTTCTACGGCGCATGGCGCACTTCCAGTCGGGTTCCACACACTTTCCACGGCGCATGGCGCACATCCAGTCGGATCCCACACACTTCCCGCAGCGCGTGGCGCACTTTCAGTTGGGTCCCGCACACTCTTCACGGCGCGTGGCGCACATCCAGTTGGGTCCCGCACACTTTCCACGGCGCGTGGCGCACCTCTAGCTGGGTCGTGCAAACATTCCACGGCGCGTGGCGTGCTTACAATCGGGTTTTACGCATGCTTTCCACGGCGCGGGGCGCACTTCTAGTTGGGTCCCACAAACGTTCCACGGCGCGTGGCGCGCTACCAATTGGGTCCGCACACCTCCCACGGCGCGTATCGCACATCCAGTTAGATCCCGTACACTTTCCACGGCTCGTGGCGCACTTCCAATCGGGTCCCGCATGCTTTCCACGGCGCGTGGCGCACTTCCAGTTGGGTCCCACAAACTTTCCACGGCGCGTGGCGCACTTCCAATTGAATCCCGCACACTTCCCGCGGCGCGTAGCGCACTTCCAGTTGGGTCCCGCACACTTTCAACGGCGCGTGGCGCGCTTCCAATCAGGTCCGTACACCTCCCACAGCGCGTGGCGCAACTCCATTTGGGTCGCGCACACTTTACACGGCGCGTGGCGCACATCCAGCCGATCCCTCACACTTTCAACGGTGCGTGGCGCACTTCCCGTCTAATTCCGCACACTTTCCACGGCGCGTGGCGCACTTCCAATCGGGTCCCGTATGCTTTCCACGGCGCGTGGCGCACTTCCAGTTGGGTTCCGCACACTTTCCACGGCGCGCGGCGCACACAATCGATTCACGCATGCTTTCCTGCGCGTGGCGCGCTTCCAGTCGGATCCCGTACGCTGCGGCGCGTGGCGCACTTCGAATCGATTCCCTGCCGCGCCACGGCGCGTGGCGCCGCTTCAAATTGCGATTACAACGCGGCGCGGCCGGCGCACGCCAGTTGAATCCCGCACACTTCCGCGGCGCGTAGCGCACTTCCAGTTGGGTCCCGCATACTTTCAACGGCGCGTGGCGCGCTTTCAATCAGGTCCGCACACCTCCCACAGCGCGTGGCGCAACTCCATTTGGGTCGCGCACACTTTACACAGCGCGTGGCGCACATCCAGCCGATCCCTCACACTTTCAACGGTGCGTGTGCACTTCCATCTAGTTCACACACTTTCCACGGCGCGTGGCGCACCCCAATCGGGTCCCGTGTGCTTTCCACGGCATTAGCGCACGCCAGTTGGGTTCACACACTTTCCACGGCGCGCGGCGCAATTTCCGTCGGGTCCCGCATGCTTTCCACGGCGCGTGGCGTACTTCGAGTCGGATACCGTACGCTTTCCACGGCGCGTGTGCGCACTTCCAATCAGATTGCATGCTTTCCACGGCGCGTGGCGCACTTCCAGTTGGGTCCCTAAACTTTCCACGGCGCGTGGCGCAGCAATTGGATCCCACACACTTCCCGCGGCGCGTGGCTCACTTCGAACGGGTCCCGCACACTTTCAACGGCGCGACGCGCTTCCAATCAGGTCCGTACACCTCCGGCGCGTGGCGCATCTCCATTTGGGTCGCGCACACTTTACACAGCGCGTGGCGCACTTTATCCCTCACACTTTCAACGGTGCGTGGCGCACGCCAGGTCGAATTCCGCCACACTTTCCACGGCGCGTGGCGCATTCCAATCGGGTCCCGTATGGCACCGGCGCGTGGCGCACTTCCAGTTGGGTCCCACGAACTTTCCACGGCGCGTGGCGCACTTCCAGTTGGGTCCCACGAACTTTCCACGGCGCGTGGCGCACTTCCAGTTGGGTCCCGCACACTTTCCACGGCGCGTGGCGCACTTCCAATCGGGTCCCGCATGCTTTCCACGGCGCGTGGCGCACTTCCAGTTGGGCCCCGCACACTTTCAACGGCGCGTGGCGCGCTTCCAATCAGGTCCGTACACCTCCCACGGCGCGTGGCGCATCTCCATTTGGGTCGCGCACACTTTACACGGCGCGTGGCGCACTTCCAGCCGATCCCTCACACTTTCAACGGTGCGTGGCGCACTTCCAATTGAATCCCACACACTTCCGCGGCGCGTAGCGCACTTCCAGTTAGGTCCCGCACACTTTCCACGGCGCGTAGCGTACTTCCAGTTGGGCCCCGCACCCTTTCAACGGCGCGTGGCGCGCTTCCAATCAGGTCCGTACACCTCCCACGGCGCGTGGCGCATCTCCATTTGGGTCGCGCACACTTTACACGGCGCGTGGCGCACTTCCAGCCGATCCCTCACACTTTCAACGGTGCGTGGCGCACTTCCAATTGAATCCCACACACTTCCGCGGCGCGTAGCGCACTTCCAGTTGGGCCCCGCACACTTTCAACGGCGCGTGGCGCGCTTCCAATCAGGTCCGTACACCTCCCACGGCGCGTGGCGCATCTCCATTTGGGTCGCGCGCACGCGGCGCGTGGCGCACTTCCAGCCGGTCCCTCGCACTTTCAACGGTGCGTGGCGCACTTCCAATTAGATCCGCACTTCCGCGGCGCGTAGCGCACTGGTCGGGCCCCGCACACTTTCAACGGCGCGTGGCGCGCTGTCAGGTCATGCGCCTCCCACGGCGCGTGGCGCATCTCCATTTGGGTCGCGCACACTTTACACGGCGCGTGGCGCACTTCCAGCCGATCCCTCACACTTTCAACGGTGCGTGGCGCACTTCCAGTCCAATTCCGCACACTTTCCACGGCGCGTTGCGCATTCCAATCGGGTCCCGTATGCTTTCCACGGCGCGTGGCGCACTTCCAGTTGGTTCCCACGAACTTTCCACGGCGCGTGGCGCACTTCCAATCGGGTCCCGCATGCTTTCCACGGCGCGTGGCGCACTTCCAGTTGGGTCCCACAAACTTTCCACGGCGCGTGGCGCACTTTCAGTTGGGTCCCGCACACTTTCCACGGCGCGTGGCGCACTTCCAATCGGGTCCCGCATGCTTTCCACGGCGCGTGGCGCACTTCCAGTTGGGTCCCGCACACTTTCCACGGCGCGTGGCGCACTTCCAATCGGGTCCCGCATGCTTTCAACGGTGCGTGGCGCACTTCCAATTGAATCCCACACACTTCCGCGGCGCGTAGCGCACTTCCAGTTAGGTCCCGCACACTTTCCACGCCGGGTAGCGTACTTCCAGTTGGGGCCCGCACCCTTTCAACGGCGCGTGGCGCGCTTCCGTCAGGTCCGGGTACACTCTCCCACGGCGCGTGGCGCATCTCCCATTTGGGTCGCGCACACTTTACACGGCGCGTGGCGCACTTCCAGCCGATCCCTCACACTTTCAATAACGGTGCGTGGCGCACTTCCAAATTGGAATCCCACACACTTCCGCGGCGCGTAATATTGCCGGATGGACCCCGCACACTTTCTTTGAAGCGGCGGCGTGGCGCGCTTCCAATCAGGTCCTGGTACACCTCCCACGGCGCGTGGCGCGCATCTCCGATTTGAGTCTTTACTTTACACGGCGCGCGTGACGCACTTCCGACCAGGATCCTCACGCGCAACGGTGCGTGGCGCACTTCCAATTGAATCCCACGCATCTTCCGCGGCGCGTAGCTCACTTCCAGTTGGGTCCCCGCACACTTTCAACGTGGCGCGTGGCGCTGGTTCCAATCAGATCCGTACACCTCCCACGGCGCGTGGCGCACATCTCCATCCATTGGGTCGCGCGCACTTACACGGTGCAGTGGCGCACTTCCAGCCGATCCCTCACACATCTTCAACGGTGCGTGGCGCACTTCCAGTTGGTTCCCACGAATCCTTTCCACGGCGCGTTGCGCATTCCAATCGGGAATCCCGTAATAACTTGTCCACGGCGCGTGGCGCACGCCCGGTTGGTTCCCACGAACTTTCCACGGCGCGTGACGCACTTCCAATCGGGTCACGTAACCACGGCGCGCGCGCACTTCAAGTTGGGTCCTACAAACTTTCCACGGCGCGTGGCGCAGATTCAGTTGGGTCACGCACACTTTCCACGGCGCGTGGCGCCACTTCCAATCAGGTCCACGCATGCTTTCCACGGCGCGTGGCGCGCTTCCAGGTCGGGTCCCGAACACTTTCCACGGCGCGTAGCGTACTTTGGTGGATCCCGCACACTTTGCGGCGCGTGACGCGCGCTGGATGGATTACGGCTTTTCCACGATGCGCCAGCGCACTTCCAGTCGGCTCCCGCACACTTTCCACGGCGCGTAGCGTACATGAATTGGACCCCCACGCTTTTTGCGGGACGTGGCGCACTTCCAGTTGGGACGGCGGCGCTGAGGCGCACGAGGGACTAGGGAGGATCCTGCGATGGAGTTGGCGGCGCGAGGCTGCGTGATCAGGTCCTGGTTTGGGCGGAGGGATCGGGTCACCGCACAGATCCTGATGCGTGGCGCACCTCCAGTTGGGTCGCGCACACTTTCAGCGGAACGTGGCGCACCTCCATTCGGATCCCGCATACTTCCAACGAAGCGTAGCGCACTCCCAGTTGGGTCCCGTACACCCTCACCGGCGTTTGGCGAACTCCTAACTGGATCCCACACATTCTCCGGTCAACGGTCAACTGTCAACTCTTAGCCGTTTATTATTATGTATGATTTCTGTGGAGTCTCTATGCCTGTCAGTGATTGCGGTATTGTACGTTGAGGTGAGGAACAGTTCTGCGTCCACTGCACATTTTATTTGATAGCCACCTTTAGTGTGCATATTAGCCTAATCGGGACTGTGTTTCCATTCATTGTTTGTCCCTGTATTCAGAGCGATTACACGTTTCCGGTTTGTATATGGACCTATGACCTCAGTATAGGAGTTACAGCCCTCTTCTGCTTAATTGGGGTTCATCGGAAGGTCCGAAGTTTATTGCAACCATAATGCCGAAAAAGCGCTCCAAACGAGTTAGAGATAGCCATATACGACTCCCAAACTTAAATGCGGTACACCCACGTCCACATACCCGGCGACCGGTGAATAGGTGGGCGGATCAAGCATACCAAGTTCAAATTCTGGAGCCGTAAAGGGCTACTTACGAATCTTCTTTTGTCGTTTCTCCGACATTTTGTTGCAACGGTTTCCGGAACTCTCCTATTTTCGGTGAAAACTCGAAGACCCTCTTTATTGTGAACCCATAAAAGGCGCGAAACCAGCTAAAATGAAGCCACGCTTGATCGTTATTAACTAGAAAAAAATCGTTCTGATCTTAAATCAGCGGTTCAAAGCTCTCTTGAGCAGATTAGGCCTCTTTCATAGTGCGATCGCTGATCGCCGCTATGACATGTTTTGAATACAGATCGATGTGCGACTCGATCTCGATCGATGCTCATGTTTATCAACCCATCGCGGCACTCGGCGACCGAACTCCGAAAGAGGTCTTACAGTTCGCGGCAACGGAAAAAGGCGGCGCTGCGGTCGCGTATTCCTTTTAGGCTCCGTCTACAGCAAACGACTCGTGGCAAGCGTCAAGAACGTCAGCGCTGAAACG
>JAPDOI010001401.1:0-184422 GCA_029168955.1 Aplectana chamaeleonis | reverse complement strand
CGACTTAACAGGTTCAAGGCTACGACTCGGCAGATTCGATGGCGCCGGCTGCCGAGATGTCGTGTACGTTCGTGCCGTGGCAGTGTGGAGGAAAGAAGACCACTTCCGTGCAAATCGACGTCAATCCCTTCGCGGAGAGTTTTTGTCATGGAGAGGTGCTGGCTGGCCGCAGCTCTCTGAAGACCCTACTACAAAGAGCCGGCGTCGAGAGGAACCAGGTAGGCACGAGGTTCGCGGTAGGTTCACGGCTCATTCCCCGGCGAGTTTTCTCGGCACCTTCCGCTCTCCGATTTTCTGCAAGAAGGAAGTGGCTCCTGGGTTCATTTCATACCAGTTTGATGCTCAAATCACCAAATAGGGCCTTCAGAGTGGTGTTGCTGCGAAACTTAGCTGCCAGTGTAGGAACATTAGGGAGTTCTACGCAGTGAAAACCGAGCCGAGCGATGGCGAAGGGCTGTGATTTGGGGCGTCTTCGCCAGTGGCGACGAACACTGCGAAGCGCGGGCAGACAAGAGGGAAGGGCTGATCTCAGCTATTGGTCGTAGCCACTGGGCGTCCAATAGAGCTGCTTAGTCCTTCCCTCTTATCTGCCCACCTTTTCTCACTGTTCGTCGCCATGAGACGACACCCCACGATTGACGGTAGCCGGCGTACTCTCCAATCACGGCCCTTCGCTCCACACTCGCCCTTTTCGCGGTTGGACACATTACGACCACCACCCGAATCTCTGAGGCCTGTCCAAAACAGTGAGAGATCCCATGGTACAGGGGAGGACGGAGTACGGTGGCGCCGGCGCCAGCCGGCTGGCAACGGTGCTCGCTCTCGGCCGAGTCACCCTGACAGCGAGATCGATGGCTCGCTCGCTCGTTGATTGGCGATCGGCGGAGATCACGCACGCGAGATCAGGGCCTGTGCGTGAAAGGCAATCGTTTACAAACAAAAAGGGTGAAGATTTCCTATATCAAAGCTACGCAGCCCCTAAGCATTTTTAGGGGTTGAAGTCTTTTTGCCGGAGGGGACCCAATCTTCGAATTTTCCCCGATTTTTCAGGGTTGGAACCCCGGGTGGGCGAAATTCTGACATGAGTGCGAAGTTTTCCTGATTTTTTTAGGAAGGAGTTGGAATCCCCGGGTGGGCGCAATTCTGACATGAATGCGAAGTTTTCCCGATTTTTCAGGGGTTGGAACCCTGGGTGGGCGAAATTCTCACATGAGTGCGAAGTTTCTCTGATTTTCTTCAGGGGGTTGGAACCCTGGTGGGCGAGATTCTGACATGAGTGCGAAGTTTTCCTGGATTCTTTTCAGGGGGTTGGAACCTGGGTGGGCGAAATTCTGACATGAATGCGGAAGTTTTCCTGATTTTTTTCAGGGGTTGGAACCCCGGGTGGGCGAAATTCTTGACATGGGTAAAGTTTTCCTCAGATTTTTCAGGGGGTTGATCCTGCGGGCGAAATTCTACATGAATGCGAAGTTTTCCCTGATTTTTTCAGGGGGTTGGATCCCCGGGTGGGCGAAATTCTGACATGAATGCGAAGTTTTCCCCGATTTTTTTCAGGGGGTTGGAACCCCGGGTGGGCGAGATAATGACATGAGTGCGAAGTTATCCTGATTTTTCAGGGGGGGTTGGAACCCTGCGTGGGCGAGATTCTGGCATGAGTGCGAAGTTTTCCCGGGATTTTCAGGGGGCTGGAACCCCGGGTGGGCGAGATACTGACATGAGGCGAAGTTTTCCCTGATTTTCAAGGTGTTGTAACCCCGGGTGGGCGAGATACTGACATGAGTGCGAAGTTTTCCTGATTTTTCAGGGGCTGGAACTCCCGGGTGGGCGAGATTCTGACATGAGTGCGAAGTTTTCCCTGATTTTTTCAGGGGTTGGAACTCCGGGTGGGTGAGATTCTGGACACGAGTGCGAAGCTTTCCCTGATTTTCTTTCAGGGGCTGGAATCCCCCGGGTGGGCGAGATTCTGACATGAGTGCGAAGTTTTCCCCTTATTTTTCAGGGGTTGGAACCTGGCGGGCGAAATTCTGACATGAGTGCGAATCATTCTACGCTTTCGTCGAGACAACTGGAGATCCAATATCGGTACCATATATGTTATATTATTCATGATAATTCATTTAAACAACAATTTTGGAAAATACAATTTACAAATAAAAAACGATTATGACACCGGGTATTGCTTGACAATGTGGGCAATTAAAACCATGAACATACGTTCGGCAGGATACCCACGGCGGAAGACAAATTCACCAACGGCATAAGGGAAGCACCGTGCGCGCAGTGCCGTACCTCGCCTTATGAGGAGCTTTCAGCTTTTGCCAGAGGGGATTCAATCCCTTGAGTGTGCGCGCCACTCAAGGGATCGACAAAGTTCTGGCTGTGATTGACTTTGTGATGGATATAGCCATTGGGGAGGAAGCGATTGCGTCATAGGCCTTCCAGCAGTCTGGAGAAAATAGTTGAACCCGCTTTTATGTGTTTTTCAACAAGAGGCAACAGTGTCGCGGTACTTCGATCGGGAACGAGAACTGCGAAACATCTACGACGGTTTTTCCGCTCCTTGCCTCCGAACAGCCATTGCTGCTTAGCAATAAGTCGGCCTAAAACACGCCGTGATACGATTTTCTAGTTTTTTCACTGAGGGAAGTTGTGAAATTACCCTTTTTCGTATTTTCGCTTTGTAATGACAGTCTCATCTATCTCCACTCTCTATCCCGGGGCCTCCTATTGGCTCCAGGTTCTCAACAGCTAGGAGGCAGACTTCTCGGAAGAAGCTGAAAATCGTAAGTTTCAGAAGAACCAATAATTTTTGAGGAGTGTTTTTAAGGTATTTACCTAATAAAGTATGTAACGGTCTTCTGTGAGATTGTAGTGCCGTTTGGTCTCCTCAGCTGATGCTGTACTTCCAGAGCGCTTGTAGGAGTCTCTGGAGAAGGAGTAGAGAAGTTTCTCAACACCATTCGCGAGGATCCAACTTTGAATTTAGGAAGAACGTCCCTTTTAGGGGGTTCATGAGTGGTATTACAATAGTTCCTATTGCAGCGGAAACGAAATCCTGCGAAGTTTTTTCCACAAGTGACTTTACCCATTGTTGCGAAGCATTTCGGGCGTACATCGTCTTGTGAATAAGTTTCCAGTCTTGCAGCTTCTTGACTAAGTCGGCGTTCGAGCACCTCAGAATATCAACAAGATCTTTGAGCTGTAATCCACGCAGTTCGTCCAGAAAATCCGGGATACGGAGACAGACCAGAGATCATCAAAAAGGTTCTCCAAGCCATTTCGCTGGGAGAAAAAGAATATGAAATTTTGGCGTCTCTCACTAACTCAGCCTAATAGGTGATCTACTAGTTCAATAGGCTCATTCCATAGATATATTTGTAGCAAAGCTTCCCATGTTCATTAAAGACTCTCTAATAGCAAAGGACTTTAACTCCTCAAAGAATTCAGGGGCTGTTTGCTTTCATAAAAATGAATGAAATCTTAACCCTTTTTGTTTTGTAAACGATTGCTTTCCACGCCAAGGCTCTGATCTCGCGTGCGTGACCTCCGCCTATCGCCAACGAGCGAACGAGCCACTCCAACCATTTCTGCACAGGAAGAAAAAAGAATATATGAAATTTTGGCGTCTCTCACTAACTCAACCTAATGAGTGATCTACTAGTTCAATAGGCTCATTCCATAGATATATTTGTAGCAAAGCTTCCCATGTTCGTGCAAAGACTCTCTAGCAAAGGACTTTCAACTCCTCAAAGAATTCAGGGGCTGTTTGCTTTCTATAAAACTGAATGAAATCTTAACCCTTTTTGTTTGTAAACGATTGCTTTCCACGCCAAGGCTCTGATCTCGCGATGCGTGACTCCCGCCCTATCGCCAACGAGCGAACGAGCCATCGATCTCGCTGTCAGGGCGACTCGGCCGAGATCGGTGACTGCTGCCAGCCGGTTGGCGCCCAGCGCCACCCGCACGGCGTACTCCGTCCTCCCCCAGCTCCGATCCCATATTTTACTCCAGCCGATTCGCAGACACAAAACTACTACGCCATCCATGCTGGCTCGCTGAACCCAGCGTGAGCTTTGCTAATGCCCCCTGCACGTACCTCATTATTGCTCCCTCCATCTTCTTTTTCTCCCTAACTACTCTCATTCTTGCAGCTTCCTTCACGATCTCCCCTTCCTCTCTTCCAGTCTCCCACTTTTTCTTCTTCTGTGACCTTCTTGCCGCCGTTCTCATTCCTACTTTTTGATTTTTTTTTGCCTTTTCACAAAACTGTGCCAATACCCTTCAAAAAATGCACCCTAAATATGCATTCATCTTTGTCTTCTCCCCAACAACAGCCAAGGTCCTGAAAAGATCGACCGCTGGTGAACGCTCAGGCATCTTTCATTGTGCGGCGCGCGCGTGACGTGCGGAACGTGTGATGGACTACGAGTTTTCACCACCGCGGGACTGGCTGTGTTCCAGCACCAAATCATGGCGGCGGGGCCCAAACCGCAGTGGCGGTTTCACCGACTTAAATCACTCCTCTATTCTCCAGCGCGGTGAAAAATTCCGTGATTCAACGCCCACGCGCGCGCCGCACTTGGGGGATGACTATGAAAGATGCCTTAATCTAATGACAGCACCCTAAACGTATTTTCTACGGGCTGAAGCGTCTGATTTATAAGAACGGGGGGAATTCAGCTGTGTGTATCCCGTAATCCAATTCTTGTCTTGTCTTCCAGGTCTCTTCATCATCGATCCTAAAGGAATTCTGGGCGGACAGATCACCGTGAACGACCTTTTCCTGTGGGGACGTTCCTTGTGGACGAGACCCTTCTGTCTTGTCCAGGCTTTTCAGTTCGTCCGACCAGGAATAAAACTACATCGGAAGATATGGTCTCATTTGCGAGTGTAGCCAGATTTGATTCAGCACGGCCATGAGGTATGTCCTGCTGGCTGGACTCCCCGGAAAAACCACAATCAAGCTTCTGGTGTCAAGGACAGCAAAGAATGTTCCAGCAAAACCAACTGATTTCCCTTTGCATTTATTTAAATGTGCAAAAAAATTTCTATTTACACATTATGCATGTTTAAAGTATTGCCCTGTGAGTTTCGATGAAGTATAGCCATGAAATCGTAGCCACACACAAAGTCTTTACCAAGTGATTCAGTAGAAATTTCTGATAGAAATCACACGTCCGAATGGCGCCTTGCGATGAGCTCTTATCATTCCACTTCTAATCAATCGTCTGTATTCATTGGAAATACACAGTTTGCAAGATGTAACATTGAGACCAGTCGTTGTCACGCAACGCAAACGCTGGTTTATGCATAATCGTTGAAGGGACCACCAATTGTTCTAATTACACTTCTTGGCGAAGGAAATAACGGCTCCGTGCATGGAAAACAAAATTAAGAAAGGCTAAGGACTTCTCCCCATTGGAAGAGGGCATGTTGTTTCGCCCATCAGGGAATACATTTTGATTTGTGAAAAATCGGTTAAGTTCAATTTCACCAGATTGAAGTCACAACCTCCGGCGTTTTACCACCGGTTATGATGATTGAAAGATCTATTTCCCCTCAAATTGTGTAGAAAAAGATTGAACTTACCGAATGGTGCCGTAGCTAGTTGTGCGCTTGGATGTCACGCTCGCGCTTCCACAGCAAGAGCATGGTTTCCACCAAGATTTTCTATTTGGTTTTCCTTCTAACTTCAGGACCCCTTTTTTCTAGGTATTTTCCGTGTGCAATAAAGATTTACGCTGAGACAAACCAAACAACCCCATGTTTCAATCTAACTCGAGTATGATGTTCATCGTGAACACTGCTTTCAATTCATCAGAAGTCGATTTCTCCATCTTTCAAGAGACTTTACGCGTAAATCTTTGCGCACAGGAAAATACACCCTAGAAAAAGGGTCCCTGGTTGTGAAGGAAAACCAAATAGGAAAAATCTTGGTGGGCCATGCTCTTTATTAGGTCCTGCACAGGTGAGTGTGAGACATCCAAGCACACATGCTTCAACTTTCCATTTGGTATATTCAATCTTTTCTCTACATAATTTGAGGGGAAATAGATCTTTCCAATCATCATAACCGGTGGTAAAACGCCGGAGGCTCGGCGCACTCCCAGTTGAGCTCCACACTGGCCCCACACTTTCTCAGGCGCTCTGCACTCCTAGTTGGGTCCAACACGCCATTCTCTCGCTCGCTCGGCACACCTCCCAGTTGGGTCCAACACACTTTTCTCCGGGGCTCGGCACGCATTCTAGTTGGGTCGGAACACACTTCTTCTCGGCGCACTCGGTGGGGGTTCCACACACTTTTCCGGCGCTCAGCGCAGTCCCAGTTGGGTCCCACACACCATTCCGTTCTCGGCGCACTCCCGGTTGGGCCCACATACTTTTTCTGCTCGGGGGCTCGGCGCACTATCAGTTGGGTCCGACACATTTTCCCGCGTCCCTGGGTCAACACTTTTCCCGGACGCTCAGCGCACTCTGCAGGTGGGTCGAACACACTTTTCTCGGCTTGCACTCCCGGTTGGTTCCCACACACTTCTTCTCGGCGCCAGGAGCACCCCCAGTTGGGTCCAAACACACTTTTCTCAGGCGCTCGGCACGCACTCCCAGTTGGGTCCTGAAAACACTTTCTCCCGGCGCTCGGCGCCAGTCAAGCATTTGGGTCCAACACACATTTCTCGGCGATCCGGCGCACTCCCCAGTTGGGTCCAACACAGTTTTCCCGGCGCTCGGCGCAGTCACATTTGGGTCCAACACACTTTCCTCGGGGCTCGGCGCACTCCCAGTTGGAGTTCAACACACTTTTACCGAAGGCGCTCGGCGCCAGTCACAATTTGGGTCCAAACACACTTTTCCGGGGCTCGGCGCAGCTCACATTGCAGTCCAATACACTTTTCGCTCGGCGCACCCCATGCTGGGTCCAACACATTTTTCCGGCGTCATGCAGTCAAATTGGTCCAAACATACTTTTTCTCGGGGTTTCATACCTCTGTGCTGGGTCCAACACACTTTCCGGCGCTCGGCGCAGTCACATTTGGGTCCAACACACTTTTCTCGGCGCACCAGTTGGTCCAACACACGCGCTCATGCAGTTACATTTGGGTCCAACATTATCTTTCCGGCGCTCGGCGCAGTTACATTTGGGTCCAACACACTTTCTCGGCACGCACTCCCAGTTGGGTCCAACACACTTTTCTCCTCAAGCGCTCGGCGCAGTCACATTTGGGTCCAACACACTTTTTCTCGAGGCTCGGCGCACTCAGTTGGGTCCGACACACCCTTTTCCCGGCGCGTACACCTTTACAGCGCTCAGCGCACATTGCTGGGTCGAACACACTTTTCTCCGGCGCACTCGGAAGCTGGTTCCCACATTCTTTCTCGGCGCCAGAGCACCTCCCGGTTGGGTCCAACACACTTTTCCCGGCGCTCGGCGCGCGGTTACATTTGGGTCCAACACACTCTTTCTCGGCGCTCGGCGCAGTTACATTTGGGTCCAACACACTTTTCTCGGGGCTCATGCACTCCCAGTTGGGTCCAACACACACTTTTCCCGGCGCCTCGGCGCCAGTCACATTTGGGTCCAACACATTTTCCTCGGGGGCTCGGCGCACTACCAGTTGGGTCCGACACATTTTTCCCGTCCCGTACACAGGCGCTCGGCGCAGTCACATTTGGGTCCAACACACTTTTCTCGGCGCTCGGCGCACTCCCAGGATTGGGTCGAACACACTTTTCTCGGCGCTCGGTGCAGTTACATTTGGGAAGTCCGTCAATTCTTTCTGGCACACTCCCAGTTGGGTCCAACATACTTTTCCTTGGCGCCAGGCGCAGTCACATTTGGGTCCAACATTATATTTCGGCGCTCGGCGCACTCCCAGTTGGGTTCAACACACTTTACCGGTGCCGGCGCAGTCACACTGGTCCAACACACTTTTCTCGGCGCTCGGCGCAGTCACATTTGGGTCAACACACACTTTTCTCGGCGCTCAGCGCACTCCAAGCGGCTGGTTCACACTTTCTCATACCTGGCTGGTTCTCACACACTTTTCGGCGCCAGGAGCACCCCCCAGTTGGGTCAACACACACTTTTCCCGGCGCTCGGCGCACTCATTTGGGTCAACACACACACTTTTTCACTGGCGGACTCGGCGCACTACCAGTTGGGTCCAACACATTTTCCTCGGGGCTCGGCGCGATCAACAGCTTTGGGTCCGACACATTTTTCCTGTCCCGTACACTTTTCGCGGCACTCGGCGCCAGTCACATTTGGGTCCAACACATTTCTCGGCGCTCGGCGCACTCCCAGTTGGGTCCAACACACTTTTCCCGGCGCTCCGGCGCAGTTACATTTGGGGTCCAACACACTTTTTCTCGGTGCACATGGCTCAGTCAGTTGGGTCCAACACACTTTTTCTCGGCGCTCGGCGCACTCCTACATTTGGGTCCAACACACTTTTCTCCGGGGCTTGACGCGTTTCCAGTTGGGTCCTGCCACACTTTTCGGCTCGGCGCACCCCAGCCGGGTTCAACACACTTACCGGCGCTCGGCGCACTCCCAGTTGGGTCCAACACGCACTTTTCTCGGCGCTCGGCGCAGTCCACAATTGGGTCCAACACACTTTTCTCGGCGCTCGGCGCACTCCCAGTTGGGTCCATAAACACCTTTTCCTAGCTCGGCGCAGTCAAATTTGGGTCCAACACACTTTTCTCGGGCTCGGTACCTGAAGTTAATCCAACACACTTTTCCCGGCGCTCGGCGCACTCACATTTGGGTCCAACACACTTTTCTCGGCGCACTCCCGGTTGGGTCCAACACACTTTTCTCGGCGCTCGGCGCACTCCCATTTGGGTCCAACACACTTTTCCCACGGCGCTCGGCGCACTTACATTTGGGTCCAACACACTCCTTTCCCGGCGCTCGGCGCAGTCACATTTGGGTCCAACACACATTTCTCCGGGGCTCGGCGCACTACCAGTTAAGGGTCCGACACATTTTCCCGTCCCGGGTACACTTTCCCGGCGCTCAGCGCACTCACAAGTTGGGTCGAACACACTTTTCTCGGCGGCGCACTCCTGGTTGGTTCCCACACACTTTTCGTGTACGTGAGCCCCCAGTTGGGTCCAACACACATTTTCCCGGCGCTCGGCGCACTCCAGTTGGGTCCCACACACTTCTTCTCGGCGCTCGGCGCAGTCACATTTGGGTCCAACACACTTTTTCTCGGCGCTCGGCACCACTCACATTTGGGTCCAACGACACTTTTCCATCCGGGGGCTCGCGCACTCCTAGTTAGGTCCAACACACTTTCCTCGGGGCTCGGCGCACTTCCATGTTGGGTCCAACACACTTTTCTCGTCCTGCACACTTTTCCTCATGCCTGGCGCACTCACATTTGGGTCCAACACACTTTTCTCGGCGCACTCTCCAGTTAACCAACATACTTTCCGGCGCAGTCTGCAGGTACATTAACCAACACTTTTCTCGGCGCTCGGCGCAGTCACATTTGGGTCCAACACACTTTTCTCGGGAATCGGCGCACTCCCAGTTGGGTCCAACACACTTTCCCCTGGCGCTCGGCGCAGTTGATCACATTTGGGTCAACCACACTTTTCTCGGGGGCTTGGCGCACTCCCAGTTGGGTCCAACACACTTTTCCTGTCCCGTACCCCTCTTCCCCCGCTGGCGTCAGCGCACTCACATTTGGGTCCAACACACTTTTCTCGGCGCACTCCCAGGTTGGGTCCTCACGACACTTTTTCTCGGCGCTCGGCGCACTCCCAGTTGGGTCTCAACACATGACTTTTCTCGGCGCTCGGCACCACTCCCAGTTGGGTCCAACACACTTTTCCCGGCGCTCGGCGCAGTCACAGTTTGGGTCCAACACACATTTCTCGGGGGCTCGGCGCACTACCAGTTGGGTCTGACACATTTTCCCGTCCGACATTTTCCCGTCCCGTACACTCTTCCCCTGGCGCTCAGCGCACTCCAAGTTGGGTCGAACACACTTTTCTCGGCGCACTCCCGGTTGGTTCCTACACACTTTTTCTCAGGGCGCAGGCTCCCAGTTGGGTCCAACACACTTTTTCCCGGCGCTCGGCGCACTCCCATTTGGGTCCCACACACTTTTCTCGGCGCTCGGCGCAGTCACATTTGGAGTCCAACACACTTTCTCGAGGCTCGGCGCACTCCCTAGTTGGGTCCAACACACACTTTTCCCGGCGCTCGGCGCAGTCGAAGGGTACATTTGGGTCCAACACACATTCCTCGAGGCTCGGCGCACTACCAGTTGGGTCTCGACACACATTTTCCCCGTCCGTACATCTTTTCCGGCGCTCGGCACCAGTCCACATTTGGGTCCAACACACTTTTCTCGGCTATGCACGGCGCAGTCCCAGTTGGGTCCAACACACTTTTCTCGGCGCTCGGCGCACCCCAGTTGGCACGGTCCAACACGCACTTTTTCCCGGCGCTCGGCGCACCGGATTACATTTGGGTCCCACACACTTTTCCCGGAACGCAGCGCACTCCCAGTTGGGTCCAACACACTTTTTCCCGGCGCTCGGCGCAGTCACATTTGGGTCCAACACACATTCTTCTCGGGGCTCGGCGCACTACCAGTTGGGTCCGACACATTTTCCTGGCGCTCGGCGCAGTCACACTTGGGTCCAACACATCTTCCGGCGCTCATGCGCACTCCCAGTTGGGTCCGAACACACTTTTCTCGTCCCGCACACTTTTCCTGGCGCTCGGCGCACTCCCGGTTGGGATCCTCACACACTTTTCTCGGCACGCGCGGAGCACTCCCAGTTGGGTCCAACACACTTTTTCCCGGCGCTCGGCGCACTCCCAGTTGGGTCCAACACACTTTTCTGGCGCTCGGCGCAGTCACATTTGGGTCCAACACACTTTCCTCGGGGCTCGGCGCACTACCAGTTGGGTCCGACACATTTTTCCCCGTCCCGTACACTTTCCTGGCGCTCGGCGCAGTCACATTGGGTCTCAACACACATACTTCTCGGCGCTCGGCAAGCACTCCCAGTTGGGTCCAACACACTTTTCCCGGCCCGCACTTCCGGCGCCCAGTCAGCGCATTTGGGTCCAACACACTTCTTCTCGGCGCTCGGTTGGTTCACTGATGCCAGAGCACCCCATTTGGGTCCAACGATTGACTTTTCTCCTGGCGCTCGGCGCACTCCTAGTTTGGTCCCAACGACGACTTTTTTCCGGCGCTTGACGCAGTTTCCAGTTGGGTCCAACTTCACACTTTTCTCGGGGCTCGGCGCACTCCCTCAGTTGGGTCCCACACACTTTTCCCGGCCCGTACATCTTTTTCCTGGCGCTCGGCGCACTCACATTTGGGTCCAACACACTTTTCTCGGCGCTCGGCGCAGTCGCAGTTCTGGGTCCAACACACTTTTCTCGGCGGCTCGGCGCACTCCTAGTTGGGTCCAACACGCACATTTCGGCGCTCGGCGCACTCCCAGTTACTGGGGTCCCACCCACACTTTTCCCGGCGCGCAGCGCACTCCCAGTTGGGCCCAACACACACTTTTTCCTCTGGCGCTTCGGACGCGTTTCCATTTGGGTCCAACACACTTTTCTCAGGGCTCGGCACGCACTCCTGAAAGTCGGGTCCCACACACATCTTCCTGGGCGCTCGGCGCACTTCCCAGCTGGAGTCCAACACTTTCCCCGCGCTGGCGCAGCCCATCAACCAACCACACTGTTCTCCGGCGCTCTGCGCACTCCCAGTTGGGTCCAACACACTTTTTCCCGGCGCTCGGCGCACCTCCCCAGTTGGGCTCCAACACACTTTTCCCGGCGCTCAGCGCAGTCACATTTGGGTCCAACACACACTTTTCTCGGGGCTCGGCGCAGTCACATTTGGGTCCAAACACACTTTTCTCGGGGCTCATGCGCACTCCTAGTCGGGTCCAACACACATTTCGGCGCACCTCCCAGTTGGGTCCAACACATTGCTTTCCTACGGCGCTCGGCGCACTCCCAGTTGGGTCCAACACACTTTTCTCGGCAGCTCGGCGCACTCCCAGTTGGGTCCAACACACTTCTTTCCCGGCGCTCGGCGCAGTCACATTTGGGTCCAACACACTTTTCTCGGGGGCTCGGCGCAGTCACATTTGGGTCCAACACACACACTTTTCTCGAGGCTCGGCGCACTTAGTCGGGTCCAACACACATTTCGGCGCACCCCTAGTTGGGTCCAACACACTTTCCGGGGCGCTCGACGCGTTTCCAGTTGGGTCCACCACACACTTTTCTCGGCGCTCGGCACGCACTCTCAGTTAGGTCCCACACACTCTTCCTGGCGCTCGGCGCACCCTCCCAGTTGGGTCCAACACACTTTTCTCGGCGCCTCGGCGCAGTCACATTTGGGTCCAACACACTTCTTCTCAGGGCTCGGCACGCACTCCTAGTTTGGCCCAACACACACATTTCCTTCCGGGGCTTGACGCACTCCCAGTTGGGTCCCACACACTGTTCTCGGCGCTCTGCGCACTTCCTCAGTTCGGTCCCACACACTTTTCCCCCGGCGCGCAGCTACTCCCAGTTGGGTCCAACACTTTCGGCGCTCGGCGCAGTCACATTTGGGTCCAACACACTTTTCTCGGGGCTCGGCGCACTCCTCTAGTTGGGTCCAACACACTTTTTCTGGCGCTCGGCGCACTCCCAGTTGGGTCCAACACACTCTTTTCACGGCGCTCGGCGCAGTCACATTTGGGTCCAACACACTTTTCTCGGGGGCTCGGCGCACTCCTAGTTGGGTCCCAACACACTTTTCCTGGCGCTCGGCGCACTCCCAGTTGGGTCCCACACACTTTTCCTCGGCGCTCTGGCGCAGTCACATTTGGGTCCAACACACTTTTCTCAGGAGCTCCGGCGCACTCCCAGTTGGGTCCAACACACATTTTCCCGGCGCTCGGCATGCAGTCACATTTGGGTCCAAACACACTTTTCTCGGGGCTCGGCGCACTACCAGTTGGGTCCCAAATACACTTTTCCCTGGCGTCACGCAGTCAAACATTGGGTCCACCACACCTCGGGGCTCGGCGCACTACCATTTGGGTCCCGTACACATTTTTCCCGCCCGTACACTTTTCATGGCGCTCGGCGCTATGATCACCATTTGGGTCCAACACACTTTTCCTTCGCTCGGCGCACTCCCCAGTTGGGCCCAACACACTTTTCCCGGCGCTCGGCGCAGTTACATTTGGGTCCAACACACTTTTCCGGGCGCTCTGGTGCAGTTTTCACATTTGGGTCCAACACTTTTTCTCGGCACACTCCCAGCTGGGTCCCAACACACTTTTCCCGGCGCTCTCGGCGCAGTCACATTTGGGTCCAAATACACACTTTTCTCGGCGCTCGGCGCACTCCCAGTTGGGTTCTAACACACTTTTACCGGCGCTCGGCGCAGTCACAATTGTGTCCAACACACTTTTCTCGGGGCTCGGCGCAGTCACATTTGGGTCCAACACATCACACTTTCTCGGCGCTCAGCGCACTCCCGCTGGGTCGAACACACTTCTTCTCGGCGACTCCCGGTTGGTTCCAACACATCTTTTTCTCGGCGCCAGGAGCAACCCCAGTTGGGTCCAACACACTCTTTTCCTGGCGCTCGGCGCACTTGTGCCACTGCTGGGTCCAACACACTTTTTCCCGGCGCTCTGGCGCAGTCACATTTGGGTCCAACACACATTCCTCGGGGCTCGGCGCACTACCAGTTGGGTCCGACACATTTTCCCGTCCTCCGTCCCGTACACTTTTCCCCGGCGCTCGGCGCAGTCACATTTGGGTCCAACACACATTTTCTCGGCGCTCGGCGCACTCCCAGTTGGGTCCAACACATCTTTTCCCGGGCGCTCGGCGCAGTCACTATTTGGGTCCAACACACTTTTCTCGGCGCTCGGCGCAGTCACATTTGGGTCCAACACACTTTCTCTCCGGGGCTCGGCGCACTCCTAGTTGGGTCCAACACACTCTTTTTCCGGGGGCTTGACGCGTTTCCAGTTGGGTCCCACACACTTTTCTCGAGGGCTCGGCGCACTCCCAGTTGGGTTCAACACACCTTTACCGGCGCTCGGCGCAGTCACAATTCTGGTCCAACACACTTTTCTTCGGGGCTCGGCGCAGTCAACATTTTGGGTCCAATACACTTTTCTCGGGGCTCGGCGCACTCCCAGTTGGGTCTCAACACACTTTTCTCCGGCGCTCGGCGCAGTCAAATTCTGGGTCCAACACACTTTTCTCGGGGCTCGGCGCACTCCCAGTTGGGTCCAACACACTTTTCTCCCGGCCCTCGGCGCCCAGTCACATGTTGGGTCCAACACTACTTTTCTATCGGCGCACTCCCCAGTTGGGTCCAACACACTTTTCCCGGCGCTCGGCATGCAGTTACATTTGGGTCCAACACACCTTTCCCGGCGCTCGGCGCAGTTACATTTGGGGTCCAACACACTTTTCTCGGCACACTCCCAGTTGGGTCCAACACACTTTTCCCCGGCGCTCGGCGCAGAGTCACATTTGGGTCCAACACAAGGCTTACTTCGGGGCTCGGCACTAAACAAGCACTACGACACAGTTGGGTCCGGACACACTTTTCCCGGCGCTCAGCGCATCTCCACTCTCCCCGGGTCCCGCGCCTGGGCGCACTTTCAGGTTGGAGTCGAACACACTTTTCTCGGCGTACTCTCCGGTTGGTTCCCACACACTTTTCTCGGGGACCAGGAGCTCCCCCAGTTGGGTCCAACACACTTTTCCCGGCGCTCGGCGCACTCCCGGTTGGGCCCAACACACTTTTCCCGGCGCTCGCCGGCGCAGTCACATTTGGGTCCAACACACTTTTTCTCGGAGCTCGGCGCACTCCCGGTTGAAGCTGTCCAACACTTCTTCTCCTGGCGCTCCGGCGCGGCCTCACTATTTGGGTCCAACACACATTCCTCGGGGCTCGGCGCACTACCTGCAGTTGGGTCCGGACACATTTTTCCCGTCCGTACCCACTTCCTGTCACCGTGCCACTTTTCCCGCGCTCGGCGCAGTCACATTTGGGTCCAACACACTTTTCTCGGCGCACTCCCAGCGTTGGGTCCAACACTTTCCCCTGGCGCTCGGCGCAGTTACATTTGGGTCCAACACACTTTTCCCTGGCGCTCGGCGCAGTTACATTTGGGTCCAACACACTTTTCTTTCGGCACACTCCCAGTTGGGTCCAACACACCTTTTTCCGGCGCCCGGCGCTAAGTCACATTTGGGTCCAACACACATTTCTCGGGGCTCGGCGCACTACCAGTTGGGTCCGACACATTTTTCCCGTCCGCATTTTCCCGTCCCGTACATCTTTCCCCGGCGCTCGAAGCGCACTCCAGTTGGGTCGAACACACTTTTCTCGGCGCACTCCCGGTTGGTTCTCACACACTTTCTCGGCGCCAGGAGCACCCCCAGTTGGGTCCAACACACTTTTCCCCGGCGCTCGGCGTCATGCACTCCCCAGTTGGGTCCAACACATCTTTTCCCTGGCGCTCGGCGCAGCTCACATTTGGGTCCCAACACACATTCCTCGGGGCTCGGCGCACTACCAGTTGGGTCCGACACATTTTTCCCGTCCTGCAATACTTTTCCTCATGGCGCTCGGCGCAGTCATCATTTGGGGTCCAACACCACATTTCTCGGCGCTCGGCGCACTCCCAGCTGGGTCCAACACACTTTTCCTGGCGCTCGGCGCAGTCAGCGATTTGGGTCCAACACACTTTTCTCGGCGCTCGCGCGCAGTCACATTTGGGTCCAACACACTTTTTCTCGAGCTCGGCGCACTCCTAGTTTGGTCCAACACACTTTTCCGGGCTTGACGCGTTTCCAGCTGGGTCCCACACACTTTTCTCGAGGGCTCGGCGCACCTCTCAGTTGGGTCCCACACACTTTTCCTGGCGCTCGGCGGCGCACTCCCAGCTGGGTCGTCCACACATCTTTTCCCTGCGCTCGGCGCAGTCAGTCATTTGGGTCCAACACACACTTTTCCTTCGGGGCTCGGCGCACTCCTAGTTGGGTCCAACACACACTTTCTCGGCGCGCGCACTCCCAGTTTGGGTCCCACACACTTTTTCCCCGGCGCGTAGCAGCACTCCCAGCTGGGCCCAACACACTTTTCCTGGCGCTCGGCGCCCAGTCACACATTTGGGTCCAACACACACTTTTCTCGGGGCTCGGCGCACTCCCAGTCGGGTCCAACACACATTTTCTCGGCGCATCTCCCAGTTGGGTCCCACACACTGTTCTCGGCGCTCTGCGCACTCCCAGTTGGAGTCAAACACACCTTTTCCCCGGCGCTCGGCGCACTCCCAGTTGGGCCCAACACACTTTTCCCGGGCGCTCGGCGCAGGTCACATTTGGGTCCAACACACTTTTCTCGGGGGCTCGGGCGCAGTCACATTTTGGGTCCAACCACACTTTTCTCGTCGCTCGGCGCACTCCTAGTCGGGTCCAACACACATTCTCGGCGCTCGGCGCACTCCCAGTTGGGGCCAACACATCTTTCCCTTGGCGCTCGGCGCAGTCACACATTTGGGTCCAACACACATTTCTCGGCGCTCGGCGCACTCCCAGTTGGGTCCAACACACTTTCCCCGGCGCTCGGCGCAGTCACATTTGGGTCAACACACACACACTTTTTCTCCGGGGCTCGGTGCAGTCACATTTGGGTCCAACACACTTTTCTCGGGGCTCGGCGCACTTCCCTAGCTGGGTCCAACACACTTTTTCCCGGGGGCTTGACGCGTTTCCAGTTGGGTCCCCACACACACTTTTTCTCGGGGCTCGGCGCACCACTCTCAGTTAGGTCCCACCACACTCTTTCCTGGCGCTCGGCGCACTCCCAGTTGGGTCCAACACACTTTTCCCGGCGCTCGGCGCAGTCACATTTGGGTCCCACACACTTTTCTCGAGGCTCGGCGCACTCCTAGTTTGGTCCAACACATTTCTCGGCGCATCTCCCAGTTGGGTCCCACACACTGTTCTCGGCGCACTCCTGGCAGCCAGTCCCGCACTGAGCCCTCGCGCTCTGCGCACTCCCAGTTCGGTCCCACACACTTTTCCCGGCGCGCAGCTGCACTCAGACCAGTTGGGCCCAACACACTTTTCCCGGCGCTCGGCGCAGTCACATTTGGGTCTCCAACACACCTTTTCTCGGGGGCTCGGCGCACTCCCTCAGTTGGGTCCCACACACTTTTCCTGGCGCTCGGCGCACTCCCAGTTAGCTGGGTCCAACACACTTTTCTACAGGCGCTCGGCGCAGTCACATTTGGGTCCAACACACTTTTCTCTCGGGGCTCGGGCTTGCACCCTAGTTGGGTCCAACACACTTCTTTCCCGGCGCGCAAAGCGCACTCCCAGTTGGGCCCAACACACTTTTCCCGGCGCTCGGCGCAGTCAAGCATTTGGGTCCAACATTTGCACTCTTTCTCGGGGCTCGGCGCACTCCTAGTTGGGTCCAACACACATTTCTCGGCGCACTTCCCAGTTGGGTCCCACACACTGTTCTCTCGGCGCTCTGCGCACTCCCAGTTGGGTCCAACACACTTTTCCCGGCGCTCGGCGCACTCCCAGCTGGGCCCAACACACTTTTCTGGCGCTCGGCGCAGTCACATTTGGGTCCAACACACTCTTTCTCGGGGCTCGGCGCACTCCCAGCTGGGTCCAACACACTTTTCCGGGCGCTCGGCGCCAGTCACATTTGGGGTCCAACACACTTTTCTCGGGGCTCGGCGCACTCCCAGTTGGGTCCAACACACTTTTCCTGGCGCATCGGCGCAGTCACATTTGGGTCCAACACACATTTCTCGGCGCTCGACGCACTCCCAGTTGGGTCCCAACACACTTTTCCGGCGCTCGGCGCAGTCACATTTGGGTCCACACACACTTCTTCTCGGGGCTCGGCGCAGTCACATTTGGGTCCAACACAACTTTTCCTCGGGGCTCGGCGCACCTTCCTAGTTGGGTCCAACACACTTTTTCCGGGGCTTGACGCGTTTCCAGTTGGGTCCCCACACACTTCTTCTCGGGGCTCGGCGCACTCTCAGTTGTAGGGTCCCACACACTTCTTTCCTGGCGCTTCGGCGCACTCCCAGTTGGGTCCACACACACTTTTCTCCGGCGCTCGGCGCAGTCACATTTGGGTCCAACACACTTTTTTCTCGAGGGCTCGGCGCACTCCTAGTTGGGTCCAACACACACATTTCTCGGCGCACTCCCAGTTGGGTCCCACACACTGTTCCCTCGGCGCTCTGCGCACTCCCAGTGCTCCGGTCCCACACACTTTTCCCGGCGCGCAAAGCGCACTTCCCAGTTGGGTCCTGCACACTTTCGCCGTGGCGCTCGGCGCACTCCTAGTTGGGTCCAACACACTTTTTCCCGGCGCTGACTCATTTCCAGTTGCGTCCAACACACTTACTTTCTTCGGCGCACCCCTAGTTAGGTCCTTGTACACACCTCCCTGGCGCTTTAAGCAATACCACCTCCTAACTGGGTTCCGCACATCTCTCTGGTCAACGGTCACCGGTCAACTCTTAGCCGTTTATTATTATGTATGATGTCTTATTATATGGATTTATGATGAAGTGTTAAATTGCAGCAAATGTACCTTTGTTTTGACTGCATCAGAGGACATCTACCCTGTTTTGCCAATAAATTCATCACTCTTTGAGCGTTTGTGACCTTTTTAACCTCTCGTTTAAAGCGCTCACCGTCTCAATCTGCGAAAAACCACACGGTACCTTGATAAACGGGGAAAGCTTTATGCACATACGCTATTAAATTTAAAAAAACTAGTTACACAAGGCAAATAAAAGTTTGGCTATTCATGTAGAGGGAGTCCTTGGCTTTGCGGAATTCTCCTTCATAGCCAAAAAATTCGCTCCTGATTCCAGACGCTTCCTCCGCGGGACATTTTCTCCCCTCGCGGACATTTTCTCTCTGGCACGCGACGCTCGGATATTTTCTCTCCCCCGGGATTCGGACATTTTTCTCCGTAAAGGGCGGCGTGACAGCTGGTTGGCGAATACTAAGGCAAACCATCGCTCCGGAAGCGGACCGGCTCCTCCCAATTATGACGTCAGTCGCCCGGACAGAAGCGGCCGAGGGGCCAGCTGGCAACCGCGCGGTCCCTATCCGGTGCCAAGTTGGCCCCCATCGGCCGCCGTCTCGGTCGCCTCCTGAGGCCACAGCAGAAAGCGAGCAGTAAGTTAGCCAGACCGTCACTTTGGTACACCGCAATCACGGACCCAGCATGGAATTCCACTGCCAATTGCAGTACTTACGCTTTCGAAGGCTTCAGCTATCCTCCTTCCCTTATCCTCCGTGACCGAATCTCCCTGTTGCAAAATGTGGAGGCGGGGTTAGTGGGGTGCGTGCAGCATTGTGGAAGAGGTAGAGAGCGTCTTTTGGGAAACTTGCACTTAAAAACGAGTAGCCATTAATGCGGAGCGTTTGCCTCGTCGTTGGAAAAATCGCCAAACGTTTCATGAGAGAAGCGTGCTACACGTCATGGAAAAGAGTCGCGCTTCACGAGAAGCGTGCAAAAAGGCTGCGTCATGGAAAATGGGTCCCGCATTATTAGGAGCGTGCTCCGTTTCCCTCATGGAAGCTGAGTCACGCATCATATGAAGCGTGCTACGCGTCATGAAAATGAGTCGCGCATAATGAGAAGCGTGAGCCGCGTCATGGAAAATGAGTCGCGCACCATGAGAAGCGTACTCCGCTCTCATGAAAAATGAGTCGCACATTATGAGGAAGCGTGAGACGCGTCATGGGGAATGCGAGTGGTGCACCATTAGAAGCGTGTGCCACGTCATGGAAATAGAGTCCTGCACTATGAGAAGCGTGCTCCGCTCCATGGAAGATGAGTCGCACACTCATGATAAGCGTGCGCCACGTAATGGAAAATGAGTCACGCATCGTATAAAGCGTGTTACGCGCGTCATGAAAATGAGTCGCGCATAATGAGAAGCGTGAGCCGCGTCATGGAATGTAAGTCGCCCATTATAATGCCCATTTATAAGGCTGTAATTTCTAGTCCAGAGGATTCCTGTCAATCTTCAGAGCTCCATAGATTCGCTGGTGAGGAAGGACTAAAAAGTGGCAATTGCCTTTGTCTCCACAGAAGACTACTTTTATGCAGCTGAAATCTCACCTCGCTGAGTGGCAGGTTTACTTCGTACTCAGTTGATGGCGTGTAACTATCTCTGCTGTGAATTCCGTAAAAGACCTTGGTTTTCATTATAATGACAAACTTGATTTCTCTGAGCATATCAAAGTTCGGTGTGCACAGGCGAAACTGCGAACTTTTCACATTTTCAGAGGTTTTTGCAGCCGAAATAGATCCGTTCTCCTTCGCGCATACAAAACCTACGTCCACCCGCTGGTAGAAGCCAGTGTGACCGTATTCAATCCTTCGTTGAAGAGAGACATTCATGCTATCGAGAAAGTCCAAAACAATTTCACCCGTAAGCTTTTGGCACGTATTGGTGGGTTTTTGTACGAGAGAACACCGAGAGCTCCTGTCAGGAATAAATACTTGAATCTGCCTTCGTTTAAATCCCGGCGAAGAGTATTTGACGTATGCATGGTCCATAACTGGCTCCACAACCATAAAATGTTGAATATGAAACGTCTGTTCAATTTAAAATACTCTCGAGCTAGAGGGACCCTCTTCAAAATCGTTTTATCTCGGCCTAGTACCAGGTGGTATGCCAACCAAGGATGTGCGGCAGTTGCCGTTTGCCGGTTGCCGATTGCCGTTTGCCGGCCAATTTCGGGGGATTTTTGTCGAATGTCGTTTGCCGTTTTTCTTCTCACTTTTCGACAAAATTCGGCAAAAAGTGCGCAATAGATAACAAACGCCGCGATTAGGACACGCATGTTAAACCCGATAAGCCTTGCAGCGACCAGCTCGAATGTATAGGGACAGACTATACGTACTCTAAAACTTCAAGCCAGTTGATGTAATCTGCCTTGCGGTCACGTCAAAGCAATTGCTAGTACTGTAGTGTCACGCTCGTCTGAGCCGTATTGTCTGGAAGAGCACCGAATTCCCCACCCCCTACTTGTTGGGGCTTGAGCAATTACCGTAGGGCTCTTCGGGACAAGAATTACCATCCTGAATATTTCCAGGAGAAGGCACAAGGGTTCAGAAAAACGCTGAATGGCTCAATTTCTTCCGAATTTTTTTCAAAGCGTCGTGTAGAGGATGTTGGACTTCACTGGCAGTTTGTGGGCTTATGCTTTTTGCCATGTGCTATGCTCACACTTGCGCCGAAAAACATGCAACCAAGTTGAAAGTTGGAGTTCAGAGTTGAAAAAAGGGAGAGGGTGTGAACGGCGTGGGGAACATCCGTTTTGATTAAATTCGCTGCTTGACTATAAACTGGATGCACGGAGGCGGGGGTGTTCAGTTGGGAGCAAGGGGTGGCGTGGCGTACAGTTTGGGAAGGAGGTGGTTTGAGGTAATCGTGGTTTTTCAGGAGGCGTATTTTTTGAAAGCTTGAAAAACTGCTCAATTGTATTAGAGTTGTCTGCGCGCAGTTGGGAAGAAATTTGAAAGGTTGGAGGGGAGAGGTGCCAAAGATGGAGCAGTTTTTCAGGAACGCTTCCAAGACTGTCCGAAAACGTGCGTTTAATTTGCATTTGTCCACGTAGTTATCTTTTATCTAAATAATATCAAATACTAAACACACCGTGAGGCCCGCCAAAGAGTACACCGCAAACTCTGAGAAAGTTTGCCTCGGCTGTGCCAGGATTGTAAGGCGACCCTCAACTGTGCTGCGAGAGTTACGCGTTAGTATAGCAGCGGCTCCGCAATCATCACTGTGCCGATACGATTCTGTTGCAGTTCTTTGAGCCTCGACAACGCCACGACATTGCCACGATAGTACCGCAGCGATACCGCGTTAGAACCACACCGGCTCCGCGAGGATGCATCAGCGAGCCCGCGTCGACTACGATGCACTGTCCTGTGTAGTTTCGCCTGTTCAATCACCCAAGTTTCATTACCCACGTCTCGTATCTCCTTACCCGCAGTAACGGGGATACCCTCTGTTCCTATTAGACAGGGGAACTAACAACCGTAGGTGCGCATTTTGTTCGTAGGCCTCTCCCAGTTGTACTATGACTCATAATTAATTTCATACGAGTTACCCTCAGTTTGTAAAGGCGCAGCCACCAATCCAGAGCCGCGGCGGCACTTTCGCGGAGCAGCTGTGGTGCCTGTAAGAACCGGTGTGGCTTTATCGCGGATCCGCCGCTGCAATTTCTACTAGAGAAGCGGCGCGGCTGCCACGCTCGTTAGAAAATAATCACCTAAAGTAGGAGCACAGTGAGCTCTTCATCTCTTTGAATGAATTTCAAGTGTTCACCCTCTTAACTTGGATTGCGCGATACTTTGAATTTTGTGAATGGAATTGAAACACTAAGCAAATAAATGACTACTACATATTTCTGAGAAAGGTTGACATTCGAGAACCTCGAAAAATTACTATTCTTTTTACCACAACATTTTTATTACCAGTGTTCGATAGAATGCTTCTTTAATTTTTATTACCGGTGTTCAATATAATGCTCATTCCGGTGCCCTTTTTTATATCAGATATTGTACCATCTTAAGAGGTTCAACTTCTTGTGGTATTATTGAAACACCATTTCTTGTCTGGTTATTGAAATACGAAATAAGCATGGGAACAAAGTATTTTTAACCGGTACTTTCAGAACATTTGTATTGTTTTTGTACAAGTTTTTTATTTTGCCGTTTGTCGATTGCCGTTTGCCGGCCATTTTTGGACAAATTTTGTCGATTTCCGTTTGCCGATGTTTCAAAATCGTTTGCCGCACATCCCTGATGCCAACTCCTTCAAATACAGAGCTGGCAGGTTATATTCTGACGTCACAAAAGAATATGCTTCCAGGGCTGACATTGAGTCAATTCAAGGTGCGTGCCAAAAAGATCTTACTGAACTTTGGATCCTAGTGATTTGAGATACGCCGCTATTCCCTTGGTTCCATAGTTATTACAATGTGATGTGGTATTCCTTTACTGTTCGTTTCTCGTATTGACTGATTTTTTTCTCACAGTTGCCTTCCGCGAATGTAATAAACTAATAACTTAACTTATATAAGTGTCATTTTTCATGAGTGATGTTGATTCTTCTATTCCTGCTTCGTCAATAAAGCCTTTGCCTTCCTCGCCTATCCGACACTACACCGTGAAAGGAGACAAGGTGTAGTGCAGAATATCACGCTCAAAACCGCTTTGGCTCACCCTGTTTTCTTCTGGAAACGCCTTTCATACCTCAAAATTGGCAAGGATTTATGGGGAGCGTTGACACGGGCTTGGAAAGTTCCCCATCTTTATGGCGATTCTGCATCGATCAGCACTTGTCCATAATCAGACGTCGTCGGCTGCCTCAATGTTTCTGGCTTGCTGCCAGCGGAGAGCGAAGTGGTCCCGCCACGATTGTCTGCAATGGTGGACGGTGACGCTTGTTAAGGGGTCCTCGTCGCCCTTCACACTGCTGCGGTGCCCCCCCCCCCTTCGTCGAACGTTGCATCATCCAGTGCTATTCGTCGCTGCGAGCAACGCCGCGACTTGAATTCTGCAGGCCCCTTCAAAGGCCTAGCTTACACGTCTTGTCGTGCAGTCACCCAAAATTAGGCGTGGTCGTGAATGGGTTAATACCCCTACGCTTCCTCGCGCGCCACGAGTTGCGTCGCGGATTTCAAATCCTGAAGTTTGGCAGTGAAAGAGGTCGGGTGATATCCCTGACGACTATCGAACACTCAGGCAGAAAATGGTCACTCAACCGGTCACTTTTTGGGTGCATTTCAGTGCAAATCATAGTGACCGGTTGTGTCCCCAAGTTTTGGGGGCGGAGCTCGGTTTTCACCACCCGGTCAGCCTAATCGAGATTCGAAACACAGTTCCTTATGACCCGGGCAACCACTAGCCATGGCACGTTGAATCCTCAACCAAACCCGCGCCGTATACGGCGCACAATCTTGTATAGAGTGACCGCGCCGCCGGCTGGAGTGATCAAGTGGATTTGCACTCGCTCAAGTCCTTGGATCATGAAAGCGAGGGATTCCCATGTCAATCGATAGGGCATGGAAAGAACACATGCTAGATCTCTACCCGTAGCTCAATTTTTGTGCGAGGGCCCACACTCTTCCCGGGTGGTGGACCCGAATTAGACTCTAGGTAATCGATAGAGAGCATTCAAGTAGAGGAAGGGGCAGAACCGGGCGCGTTGACACGTCATCACTGGTCTGAGCACCCTCGCACCTCGGCGTCACTGGCCCCCGCTCATATGCTATTGGTGAGTGACTATGACGATGCCCAGTTGGGTTCCCTTTTCTGCCTGAGCATGTACTCGTACGCGCAGATAGCGCGCGTTTCCCTCCGACTTATTGTTAATATACCAAACGCGCCCCACTGTTGCGATCTGCGCCACGGCGATCTGTGTTTCCAACTAGTTTTTTCCTTTTTTCAGAGCAAAGGCATTGCTGCCTTTGCCTTTCTTCGGAGAGTTCCTTCTTCTCTACGTGGTTGAGCTGATTGTTTTGTTCCTTGTTACCTGAGGTTCATTGAATCCTGGGATGCGTGCGTTCCAAGAGCATTCCCATGGCAAAACGCGTCCATGGAAAAGTAGCCACGGCCGCGTGGAAGCAATTTTCAGTTATAATTCGCATCCATGAAAAGCCAAGTTGTTCGTGGGAAGGTTTTTTTCTCACACGGCGTTATGGGAGCGTTCTTGGAACGCACCGCAGAATTTTTTGCGTTAAAATGAAATAAATAGCAATGCTTCAAATCTGTTCACCGCTAGACTAAGGGAAGGATCATAGGACGCCGAGGCCATTCCAAAGGAAAAAATACCACATTCTAGGACCAATTTTCGACTTGGAATTCGAATTTTCACATTGCAGCTGCGAAACGTTTCTCTGAACGGAATTTTATGCGTTTTCAGCGCTTCACTCGTAGACGCATCATAAAGTGCAATGCACGAGTCTCCGTCGCCTCCTGAGTTACCCTGATGTGATGAAGAATACTACGTGGCCTTGAGCTGTGGCGCTCACCGCGCCGCGTCGCGCTGCGGCGTTGCAATTCGAGCGCGCTGTTTCGGAAGAGACGTCGGGCTGGGGGCCGAATGCGTAATCCATCACATATTTTCGTTTCCTCCATTATTTGAGGTGTTGTAACAAACATTAGAAATTATCTCACCTCAAGTATTGGCAACATAATATGATTCAGAGCAGCGTGCAGGGCGAGTATAGAGTAAGCCAACTATTTTAGGATAATAACACAATAATTTTATTGTGTTATGTCCTCTACAGTGTTACTATTTGGTTCACATATATAACTGATTATTACCGGTTACCCCAGATATAAGGAAGAAAAGAAATATTTCAAAGAAATTTTTATTAGATTAAAGTTAAGATGAAACCTAACTATACGTGAACTAATACGAAACCCTTGTTTTTTTGATACAACAGTGTCAAGACCTTCAGAATTTGAACGATACATAGTTTTTAGGCGGAACCAATCCCCTTTCATTGTGCAAAGGACATCTTGAACATTTCGTCAACACAATTATTTATAAGAAATGTTCATGTGACCTCGTAAAGCGATGTATTCTGCCAAACGGCCGTATTTCTTCTGTGACACGTGATATTTTTCTGCCATCTTTCCTCTGAAGGACGATAATGGAGTAGATTCGGCCAGAGTGCCCAGCGATGTGGCAATTTTTGAAGCATAACTGCTTAAACATACCTGATCGTATTGCTCAAGACCGCTTGCATAATAAAGGTTTTTATGCAGGTATTACAGCGAAATGTGGAGCAGTCCTTGAAAAGCCGTTCTTACTCACTTTCACCTGTTCCACCTGAGCTTCTGAATGCTCGTGAACCCCTCATACGCCCATATAGCTTCTATGCAAAAGGTCCAGCTTGCACAGTGGACAGAAAACTAATGTGTTTTCCAATCCTGAATGATTTCCGTGAGATTTTCTGAAACCGATCCTCTGTTGACATAGTCTTGTGAGAAATAACTGGTGAGCTCTGGTGTTAAGCCTAGGAAATGCGGAAGAAGGATGTCTCACAATAAGAACCCGTGCTCTGGTACCTAAAGTAGAACCATTGTTGATCACCATTGATGGCTGTATGGACAGCTGTCTTCATGCCTGAACACCTGAACTTTGTTGTCTGTCATGTTTTTCTTCATCCCTTCGTGTTACAACAAATAACCGTATCGAAAAGCGTTGGCGACGTGTAAACGTGCTCTAATTGCAACACCGCAGCGCGACCGCGACGCGTAGTGAGCCACAGCTCAAGGCCACGTAGTATTCTTCCGATGTGATTTCTACGCCAGGAATCATCCCATATTCATCTGGTGTATGTAGAATCATCATCTCTGGTATACAAATCACATCGCTGTATGGTTGGGTCCGTGGCTTCTCTATCAAATCGGGGGGCACTCCGCGTTCGACTCCCGGCTGACGTTAGAGAACTCAGGGAACGTGGAGTCCAGCGTAATGGTAGGCGGGAGGCCCCACCGTGCACGCGATGATGACGTCAGCAGCTCCACCAGGCGCCGTATGCATACCTCTCCCCGAGCGTCCCCGCGCGGGGATGGGGACGACCCTGAGTCATCCCCGGCATGCACATCTCTCCCCGTGATCTTTGGGGACGTGGCTCCGCCCACAATTTGTGGGGATGGGGTCCCCCTACAAATTTGCTCGGGAGTGGCGTCCCCGAGTGGCATTGGAGCGCGTTTTCGGAATGGGGCGCGTTATTTAAGTGAGGTGGATTACCATTTCTAAGGGAATTTGAGTGTTTTTGCGCACTAGCCTACTTCACTGGTAAGCGACTGAATTTTGCTGTTCTGAAAGTATACGTATGTGTATTAGAGTAGTTTATAGTAACAAAATGGACATTGTTAACACTCTGGACTTGGTGAGAAGATGCAGGAGGGAAGTCTTACCGCGAGTTTTTCGCGATAGAACCTGTCCATACGATACGGATCACGGATACAGAATTCAGAAAGGATTACCGCTTTACGCGGCACACATTCTTCAGAATATGTGAGATGCTGCGTGCGGATATGGAGACAAACACCGGGCGTATTAGCGATCTTACCATTGCGGATCAAGTTGAAATTTGCATTCACCTGCTGGGCAGGAACGTTATGCAGGCTGATGCTGCAAGAATCGCTGGATGCCATCAGGCCACTATTTCGCGCACATTGGTGGCTTTCCTGAGCGCCATAAACAAGAGGGCTAGTCAATTCATTTCGTGGCCAGATGAGCAGGAGTGCGCAGAATCGCGCCGAAAGTTCTTCCGCAAGTACGGTCTTCCAAGTGTTACGTGCATACTCGACGGACAATGTGCCGCATACAACGCCCACCAGAAACAGAGGAAGATTTTGTTTGCCGCAAGGGCTATCATAGTATAAATGCCGGTGTAATAGTCGGTTTTGATGGAAGAATTCGATGGCTAACGACCAAATGGCCAGGCTCGGCTCACGACTCAAGAGTATTCAAAACGTCGGCGACACATTCGTTATACAGAAAGTTCAGCTGCCGAGATGTCGTACGTTCGTGCCGTGGCAGTGTGGAGGAAAGAAGATCGCCTCCGTGCATACCGACGTCAACCCCTCCGAGAAGAGGGTTTTTGTCATGGGAGAGGTGCTGGTCGGCCGCAGCTCTCCTGAGGATTTTATTACAAAGGGCCGGCGTCGAGAGGAATCCAGGTCCAGCACGGAAGTATCCATGTCCCCCATGCGGCGAGGATGTTACCTGGCATAAAACAAGTGTCCAGTGCTTCGGATGCCAAAGGTGGGTGCACTTCTCCTGTTCGGGCCTCAGTTCTGTGAGGCATCATGACTCATCCTTTCGTTGTGTTCTATGCTCTGCCCCCAACAAATCTGATTCCTCAATTACCAACCGCCCCCTCTCCATTGTTCACATTAATCTCAACGGCCTTCGCAACAAGTTATCTGAACTCTCTCTATTCGCGCGTTCTCATCACCCGGATGTTATCATGGTTCAAGAAACCAAGCTCTCTCCATCTCCCACTTATCCCCAACCTAACATTCCGGGCTACACCGCCTATCACATGCCAAGGACAGCTCTTGGGGGCGGAGTGTCTACTTTCGTTCAATCTGCCTTACCTTCCTCATATTATCCCTAATACTCCTAAGGACGGTACTCGAGTACATTCCTGTCCACCTCCCTCAAAACCCCTTTATCTCTATTTAACATATATATTCCTCCTATATCATCTTGTCCCCCCTCTTATAATCCTATTCCCTCCTTAAGCAGTTGTACGACTGCTCACTCTCCCCTTCAGCTGTCTTTGCGGGTGACTTCAATGCTCACACGTTCTGTTCCGCTCTTTGATTCTGACGCCAGAGGGGAAGATGTCGAAGAATGGGCTGAGGAGTGTGACCTGGTTATCCTCATTGATGACCAGCCCACTCGTCTCCCTGCCAACGGCCGACCTTCTAGCCCAGACATCTCTCTTGTGTCATCCAATCTCTCTAATGCTTGCACGTGGTCCACATCCACAACTCTCTCCAGCGATCACATTCCCGTCTTTGTCTATATTGATCTCTCTGACTCTCTTGCCCCTTACTCTGGTTTTCGTCATCGTACTTATCTTAATTTAGGCCTAGCAGACTGGACCCTGTTCAGAGATGTTGCACTTCGCCATGCGGTCGACTACCCATGGAATGGTGATGTTCATCAGAAAGAGCGCCATCTAACAAGTGCCATCCGCAAGGCCATGAAAGCAGCAATTCCTGAGGGTGGTGTCAAGACCTTTTTCTCAAATGTGAGCAGGGAAATACTGCAGAAGATAAGAACCAGAGATGAGAAGAGAGCTGCAGACCAGCTAGACCCGGACATAGCTGTGCTGGATAACGAGATCAGGCAGGATCTGGATAAGAACAAGAAGGAATGCTGGGAGAAGTTCACTGAAAAGCTGAATTTCAAGGCTGACGGAACTACGACGTGGAAAGTGTTGAGGAAAATTTCCGGCAAGTCCGCTCCCTCGATGAGCTCCGCTATTGAGTTCGAGGAGAACGTCTTCAAATCAGGAAAGGCGGCTGCTTATGCGCTCGGCAAGAACTTCTTCATCACACGTGCCAAGCGAGGCGTGCAGAACAGAGTCACGGTTAGAGAACTGAGCCGGTTGCCGCTCATGAACGCTTCTGAGGCCTTTACTCTCACGCAAGTAGAGAAGGCTATCAAAGAAATGCGGAATTCGAAGGCTATCGGACCTGACGGTATCTCCCCAGCCATCCTGAAGAAGCTTCCCACGGAACTTCTACCGATGCTTGCAGATATCATTAACACTTCTTTCCGGACCTGCACTCTACCCCAAGCTTGGAAGACAGCCAATGTGATACCGTTGCCAAAGCCAGGCAAGTCCCAAAGCACGGCAATGGGCTTTCTGACCAATAAGCCTGTTATCGCCCGTCGCTAAATTAGCTGAAAAGTTGATCGTGACGGACCTGGCTGATCAAAATGAGCGACAGCAGCATCAGCATGGGTTCAGGAAACTTCACTCCACTACTACAGCTCTATTGGAGATCGTGAGCTTTGCGGTCGATGGGTTCAACATGAGAAAGCCCTTGAGAACGGTGGCCGTCGCCCTCGACCCGGAGCAAAGCGTTTGACTCTGTTAACTTGGGACTGCTGTCCGAGAAACTGCTCAAGTCGTCGCTACCATCATGGCAGAAGCGATGGATTGCAGCGTTCACTAAAGCGCCGCCGTGCTAAGGTTCTGTTCCAGAATCATGTATCCGATAGCATTCCAATAGCAGCCGGTGTTCCGCAAGGCGGAGTGTTGTCCCTGCCCTATTCAGCCTGTATCTTGAGGACATTCCCTGAGCCTCCCAATGATGTAAGGATTGTTATGTATGCCGACGACATCACCATCATGTGCCAGGATCGTGACCTGCAGATAGCCGCTAACAAGATCAGCGCCTATCTCGTCGAGCTGAAGCTCTTCCTCGATAAAATGATGCTCACAGTCTCTGCCGCAAAATCCTCTGGTTCAGTGTTCACAACGAACACCAAGGGACACAGTGCCCATCCAGATGTCAAATGGGATGGTGACTCCGTTGCCAGCAGCAAAATTCCCAAGCTGCTTGGCCTTATTCTTGATCCTCACTGAAGTTCCACAAAACGCGGAACAGAAACAAACAGTCGTCAAGGCTAGACTTAATATCTTGAGAGCTCTCGGAGGAACATCATGGGGAAGCAGCCGAGAGACTATATTGAGAACCTACAGAGCAATACTTCAGCCGGCTCTGGAATATGCGGCACCAGTGTGGCAGCACCTGGTGTCTGACAGCTCCTGGAATAAGCTGCAGCGTGTACAGAATGCTGCGCTTAGAATTGCTACCGGTTGTGCAAGGAGCTCCCCGGTGGAGCATCTTCACGCGGAGGCCTGCATATTGCCGGTCAAGGAGCATTGTGAACTCCAGGCACAGCAGATGTATATTAATGTTCTGAGACAGCCGAACCATCCGTCAAAGAGAATCACGAAGCCCATAAGAGAGAGGTCGATTAGGAAGCCGTTCGCCGATGCTCCTCGTAAAGTTGATGTACAGAGATAGGCCGACTCCAACATGGAAAGGCTTCGTCTTCTGCGTGAGGAGCACACGCCAATTTGTTCGAGGGATATCTGTAGCAAAGGGCGGCTGTAGAACCCTATCTTGGGAAACGGTGCCGCCTCGGCGTTTGCGAGTCCGAGTCTCAACTCGGCAGACGAGCCAGATGTGCTCTTGCATCGCTGCGCTGTGGTCACTCTTATTCTGCTCATGTCTTACGTCAACAAGATCGGACAGCAGCCGACCACAGACGTGCATGCTTCCCGGACTGTGGTGCTCCTGGACACGACACACGGCGCACTTGTTCATGTGCCCGAAGAGACCTACCTCCCTTAACAACAATGGACCTTTTGGACGAATCCTCGTGAAGGCCGCCCAGTTCCTCAACCTATGACAAAAAAACCACTTTGAGGCTGCAGTAAGAGAAGAAGAAGAAGAAGAAGAAGTTCAGAAATATGCAAAGCTCTGTCACAGTTGTGATAGGTGCTTGAATTAGCGGATTTACCTTTAACTACGCTGCTTCTCTCTAGTTTCTGTTCACATTGAATTAGTTTTGTTTCCCGTTACGCTTACTTCACATTATTTCTGGCGTTATTGCAAATTCCTTGAGTGCAACGAAAGGATCCGTAAGAAATTCGCATGCAGTTGTAAAAATAACGAGAAAGGCGCAGACATTTCTTCCCTCGGGGCGTATTGTAATGACAATCCGATCATTCAATTTTTTTCGAGTTAGAATCAGTCCCTACCAGTGCTGTTTGACAATCATGCAAAGTAAAGGGGCCGTAGCAGACCCAAAAGTATTTTGCACCACACCTTAGAATCTCCTCGAAGCTTTGCTACCGGCCATGCCTTAGCTCATTAATGAATAAAATGCAAATAACGGATGCGAGTTGTACACTTACCGCGCTCCAGTAACAAACGCCCCGCAGCCTGCGCCCTCCTCATTTTCACCGTGCGTCCTCTGCGTCCTCTGCTACTCTGTCATCCCCGGGGATGAGTACATGAGATGTGCATACGGGTCCGTCCTCCGAGCGTCCCCAAATTTTCACGCCACGGGGATCGTCCCCTTGCGGAGACGCTCAGGGACGGATCCCCGCCGGGGAGAGGTATGCATACCGGCCCCAGGAGACCCGAACTGGCATAGCGGAGACCCGCATCGAGCGCCCATGGTGATGACGTCACCAATCCACCGGAGACCCCAATGGGCATAGCGGGTGACCGGGGACCCTGATATCACCCACGCGGGTCATCCCTCCCTCACATGGTCTATTAATGGGGCCAATACGCCTCATTCGGACGAGTTTCCAACGGAGGGTCTCTGTCCTATGTCGTAATTGATATCTATCTAAGCTAAACACAATTTTTTGTACAAATAGTGGTCAACAAAATTTATTGTAGCATTTGATGATACAAAAGCCTACAAGAACTCTAGAATAATCCTCTTTGCAATACTAGTTGGAATGACAATTTGGAATCGCAAGAAAATCCTAAAATAAAAATTTTCAACAAGTCGGTGCCACAATACCACAAAAACAACACCTATGGCACATTGTAAAAACCATGAACAATCTTTGCTAACGGTAAGGCATAACACCACAAAAAACACAAACGCGATAACAAAAATAAAAGAAACCGGTAAATAAAACTAAACACCTGCACGAGATAATTACCGGTATAATGAGAACTGCGATAATCTTTGGTGACCCCTACGAGATTCATGACACGATATGGCTCCTACAGTTTCAAAACAACGCTATATTGCGGAAGTGCAGTTTTCGTACTCAGGCAGTCGTTCGCGTCTTGTCTAGCTAGCAAAATCAATCATTTTTTCTCCACTGCCTGTGAAAGAATCTAAGATTGCATGGTAGAGCCAATGAGCAGCTGATAATTTTAGAAGGCAGCATGATGCCAAAGAACGCCGGAGTGCCCAACAAAAAGTGCCCCCTAAGCACACAAGAATCCTACCAAATGAGGTATTAATACGAAAAAAACGAATCTAGTGGCAAAGCTTTACAACCGATCAAATGGGACGCCCGGCTACCGTAACAAAACAACAAAATGTGAGGACCAAACTATGACAATACACGCTCAAAATATAGGGGGTATAAAGGGGAGAAGGCGCTGTACGCACTCATTCTCGCACTGATCTCTTTTCAAAACCATTTCCAAGTGCCTTATAGAGTATGAAAAGAAGCGAAACAGCTTTGCTCTGATATGAGAAAGAATTGCTCACACCGTGGTAGGCCCTTGTGAGTTTCAGTAAACCTACGCTGTAGCCTTCCAAATTCCACTGATCGGCGCAAGCGTGGTTGTGGAAAACTAGAACGATAGTCGGGAACAAATGAAAAAATTTAAACAACAGAGACAGAAAGCTATCAGTAGGAACAGACGTTGGCTCGAGGCGCACAAACCCATATCCAGAGCGGTGAAATCAGGCGGTTGGGCTATCACTCTCCGATTCCTCCATCTTCAGTACGCGTTCTCTTCACACTATGCTGAAACATGCAGTTAACTCCAGGTAGCATAATTCCGGAAGGAATTGGAATCACTGCACTCTAAATATAAAACACATCTGTGTGGCTCCCACCGAAATATACCATTAACAGTCGCTCCAGCTCAGCACGTTTCCGTACGGAGGTTGTCGCTCGATAGCCCCTGGAAATTTAAAATTTCAAAGGTCTATAAAAACCGGAAACAACTAAAATTACACGGTAGCCTTCTGACTGGGATAACTTCCTTCCATATTTCCTTGCTTCCTATTTGAGCGACGCTGGTCACAATACTGTGCTTATAGCTTTTCCTCGGCGTAGGCATTCTGTAACAAAGATTATTTCTCATCGCTCGGTTACCCAAGCCATGTACACAAAAATTCAGAACAATTACAATGAAAGAGTAAACACGGTATATTAGGTTGCAATCCCGCAGCGGAAGCCCATTCATCCCACGCTTTCCCAATTTTCTGCGCCGAAACGACTCTGAGATTTGAAAAAGGAGGGGAGGAACCCCTGGTTCAGTGTTCTTATTGCGCGGAAAAATGGGCGTAGTCATGTTCGATGGCCTAGTGCTCCCCTGTAGAATTTTTCTGATAGAACTTTTCTGGGAAGGAGTGCATCTGCAGAATTTAGTAGAAATACGTAACTGGGCCTACTACATGTGTCTTTCGCCACTGAGCTCATCGTGCGGCGGGTTTTCGCCGCATCGCGAACGCATGGGTAACCAGTGTGCGCGCCCCCAAATACTTTAAGACCAGGGTTGAGCAGGGTTACGACCTGGCGCAAAAAGAATGGAGGGTGAGGGGTCGTGAAAATCATCCCCAATTTGGAGTTTTCTCAGGCTTTTGCCACTGTCAAGAAGTTAAGGAATTTTTCATATCCGGGGGGACGGATCGTGAAAATTTTGAACTTCGGTCAACAGGAAGGTGGTGATATTTGCGCCGAAAATCGGCGCAACAACCTGCTCAACCCCGATTTACAACCGGGATATTCAGGAATTTCATTTCTCTGCAAAAACTTTACTTTTCGCAAAAATTTTATTTCTTACCATCATTAATTACTCCAAGCCCCCGTCCCGGAACCCCCGTCGGAATTTTTATATCGTAAGGCGATGATTGTTACGATGATTGTTATCAAATCTCACCTCACCTCCACTTATCGCAGAGCCATATATAGATAGAATGTAGGCGGCATAGCAGTACCGAATAGAATCATTAGGCGAGTCCTCGAGCGATAACTCCAGCTTATTCACGGGAAGCACACCCTCACTGGAAATCGTGAAGCGGTAATTACTACACGAGCTTTCAGATTGGCGTAACAGCCATTGCGAGATTTCAAAGCTGTCGCAGCGGATTGCACAGAAGATGGGTGCTACGCAGTAGCTTACTCTCATTTTCTGTGCAACTTCCTGCGGATAGCGAATCTCGCGGCGGCCCCAATTTCGAAAGTTTTCTCCCTTATGTGATGTAAGCTCATGCCGGCGAATATATGTACACGCAAAAACAACGACGTGATGATAATGAACTTCATGGAAGAAATAGCCTTTTACATTAATGAACTGTGGGGAATTAAATGAACTTACCCGCCCACTGGTAAAAATGTTTCAGAAACACTAGAATTAGGGCGTCAGATTCGGTTTCCCGTAGTCCGCACAGCGTCGTTAATTATTCGACGCCCACTTTTTCTCCCCAGCGCGGAGTCCAGCATCGCGAGTCTCGTCCTTTTTTCTTGCGGGGAGCCTCCCCGCTGGCCACGTACGGAGGGCCTCCCCGATGGTAAATATCTGACGCGGAGTCTGACGAGAATTTGCCAGAGTTATTTACCTTCAAGAAAAAATATTTAACTCTCACCACCCGGCTGGCGCGTCAGTTTAAATCTCATCGGTGGCTGGCTGCTAATTACCGAAGCCAGCGGTTGTTGAGATTTAAACCGCCGCGCTTCAGCCGCGGGTGAGATTTACCCAAATGTTTTTCTTGGAGGAAACGTGTCCACGGACCTCACCATATCTCATGATAAGTGACGAAAACATGTATTACACGTTATTATGCATCTACGAGTGAAGCGCTAAAAACGCATATAACTTCGTTTAGAATGAATGTTACGCAGCTGCCGTGCAACTAATTCCAATTTTACGTCGAAAATTGATCGTAAAAAGGCTTGTTTCATTTGGAATGGTCACGGCCCCCTTCCTCCATTGTAAGCACCCGAAGAATCTGCGTAGTGGGGCGAGGTGCTATCGTAGCCGAAAGGGCCTGCACTATGGCGTCGGCACTTGACCACGCCCATTTTAATACACGTGTCGCAACGACTCCGGAGCTATCGCAGCGGTGGTGGCGGCCTCTGTAAATCGCACTTGCGGGTCACGCCCATTTTACCGTGCCGCAACGACTCTCTGATTTTGGCAGGGAGGGGAAACCTCGGGTAGGTGGGTGTTTAAAATAGGTGCGCTTTGCACGGTAGGAATGGGGCGTGGCTGGGCGCATCGCACCATGCAGTGCCCCCCTCCCCTCCCGCTCACACAGCTCCCTTAGCCATTCTTCCCGACGCTCGACACCCAGCTATTACATTCCTTGACTCACTCTCAAGCTAAATCACTCACACTTCTCAACGCAAGATAGCTTCACGCGCGGGCATGAGTGGATGGAGTATTAATACTTTCTGCGCCCGTGACGCGCTTGCGGGAGACCATGATTGCTCTATGGCAGAACGGACCGGACTACAAAGCGGGCCTTAATCTTGCCGAGCAAGCAAAACCGGTATACCCACTCACCATCTTCTGTTGCACTTTTTCGCAACAATATGAAGGAGGTCCAGTTGATGTTAGTACAATCTACTCTGTCAGCGTATAGATAGGCACGGCCTGCCCGCTTGTGCGAAGCGAGGGGAGAGACAGCGGGAAAGTCTGGGGAGAATTAGACGCAGCATAAGTAAGTGCTCAGACGCTTGCGATGTACGGAAATAAATTTCACTCCGAAACAGGGGATGCGTCCTCCTTCCCTTGCTGACTGGTTTTTCCGAAGAAAAAAAAACGGGAGTTGTCACGCCCTTTCCCTGGGTGAAGTTTTTCAGAAATTTCGGAACCTGATTTTTTTTTGGAAAAAATCAACCTTTGTTCTTAATCGTATTTTTTGTAGTTCTGTAACCTTACATTCCTTACCTATATGAAAACCTCGAGGAGCGCCAGTCTAGCTTTTACTAAAAACACCCTCATCATTTTCTTGGCCCAACGTTTTCCACCCACCTTTTGAAGATTTCACACCCCCTCGTTGTCCCGCGTGACAGTATCCGCTTGACCCTGGTCGTGTCATGTGTGGGGCCGAATCAAAACTTAGATATTCGATAGAACGCGTTCAAGTAGAGGAGCGAACACAACCGATAGACAAGATGGTGATCTTCAAATTTTTGAGGAAATAACGGATCTTGGCTTCCTGGTTCGAATGGATCTCACCTTCGATGCTCACTGTGCAAAGGCTGTGTCCAAAGCAAATAAGGTTATGTACTGTCTATTCAGGGCACTCTCTACTCAAAATGAGAAGGTGCTTTTGAATGCCTACAAAATCTATATTAGGCCCCTTCTGGAGTATGGAACTGTGATATCAAGCCCTCATAAAGTCGTGCTGTACTATAAAAGCGTTAGGAGAAGGTTCAGAACAGTTTCACACGCAAGTTGATGATAAGATTCTTGGGATTTAACTTTATGCAAATATGCCATGCAGTAGGGCTTAGGAATGCAAGATTCAAATTGGAAGCGCTGGCGTGCAGGGAGGAGAAGATTTGATCTTTTAGTGGGGATGTATAAGATTTTAGTATGGACATAGTGGCTTGCGGCCAAGCCACTTTTCCTCAAAAATGAGGGCATCTAACACCAGAGAGGTAGTAAATTTAAAATTAGTCCGCAAGCGTGGCTTAGGAAGAGTGTCAGGCACCATTTCTTTTGTTAACAGAGCTGGCAGTGAATTGGAAAAATTACTTAAAAAAGGCAAGTCTACCGACTGGCCTGTGCTCCTTTAAGCGTATAATGGAGAACAGTACTTGATGGCGGGGGGGGATGAATGATCTTGTATGGTATCATATTACATCTGATCATCACTCTGTACACCTACACGTATTCTAGATTTTTTATATTAGTCGTTACACTTGTCTCTTAAGTGTGTTTTTATCTTTTACGATCTCTACGCTTTTTTATTTTTATCGTTCACGATGCATTACGACATGTTCACCCTGTAATAAACAACAACAACAACAACTTCAGCCGATATATACTGCACCCGATTGAACGTTCTTGCCAGTAGAGCATTCACTGCCCTGTCAAACGATCGTCCGTCAGCCGGTTGCCACTCCAGCACTTCGTCGTCACTGGTCCCTCCTGATTCTATGTGCTACAGGGATGTGTGGCTTTGAAGCTGAACTGGTTCGTTCGCCTTTTTGTCTGAGATGATAAAGGATTAAAAGGGCAGCGACCAAGGATGCGCACCGTTGCAGCAGTACCGTTGTCGTTTGCCGGCCATGTTTGGGACTTTTTGCCGTTTGCCGGCCATGTTTGGGACTTTGCCGTTTGCCGGAATTTTGTTTGTTTTCCCGGCAAAATCCCCGGCAAAAAGTGAAAAAAACGCCACCCATGGGCGTTCACAAGGTTATGTAGGCAACAAAGGGGTGAGCTTGGATAACCCGTTGTTCGCTAAACCGTTGTCTGGGGTTTTGACTTATCTATTTTCCACTTAGCCGCCTGGCCATTTCTGCACAAGTTACACTCCCACTATATGTATTGTGGTGCGCGCGAAGTGCGCACCTGATTTGGAAAAGGATTGCTTCTGCGCACACCCCTCAATCCAGAATCTTGGTTCGGGAGAAATCTTGAAACAAGGGACTTTCAAAGAAGATAGAGCAGTAAGGGTTCTCAACACTGCCCAAATTTCAGAAAAATTCCCTTAGCTCGAAATATTAAAAAAATTATGAATTTCAAAATGTGTGTGTGTGCGTGTGTGTGTGTGTGTGCGTGTGCGTGCGTGTGTGTGTGTGCGTGAGTGTGGTGAGCGTGCGTGTTTGTGTCTTGTGTATGTGTGTGTGGTGTGCGTGTGTGTGGAGGTGTGCGTGTGTATGTGTGTGTGTGTGTGTGTGTGTGCGTGTGTGTGTGTGTGTGGTGGTGGTGTGGGTGTGTGTGTGTGTGTGTGTGGTGTGTGTGTGTGTCTTAATAGAGGCTCGAGAGACGTGCCATCAGGTCCATCAGTGACCATATGTCTATGCGTGCGGAACACAAATTGGAAGTGCAGCAAGCACTGTATAACGTGGGCGGGGCCCGACTGGGAGTGCGCAGAGCGCCGTAAAAGTGCGGACGGACTCGCGAGTGAGCGTAGCGCCAGGAAAGTGAATGGGACCCAAGTGGGAGTGCGTAGAGCGCCGGGAAAAGTGGCCGGGACCCCACAAGGAGTGCACAGCGCGCTGGTAATAGTGGGCGGAACCCAAATGTGAGTGCACAGAGCGCCGGGAACCTGGACGGGAGCCAACTGGGAGTGCTTAGGGCGCCGGAAAAAATGGTCGGGCCCCAAGTAGGAGTGCACAGCGCGCTAGTAAAAGTGGGCGGCACCCAAGCGGGAGTCCGTAGGGCGCCGCAAAAAATGGTCGTACCCAAGAAGGAGTGCACAGCGCGCTAGTAAAAGTGGGCGGGACCCAAGCGGGAGTCTGCAGGGCGCCAGAAAAGTGACAGCGCGCCGGTAAAAGTGGGCAGGACCCAGGTGGGAGTGCGTAGGGCGCCGGGAACTGTGGACGGGACCTAACTGGGAGTGCGTAGGGCGCCGGAGAAAGTGGTCGGGATCAGGGATGTGCGGCAAACGATTTTAAAAAATCGGCAAACGGAAATCGACAAAATTTGTCTCAAAATGGCCGGCAAACGGCAATCGACAAACGGCAAAATAAAAAAAAGCTGATACAAAAAGGATACAAAAGTTCTAACAGTACTTGTAAAAATAGTATTTTCTCATGCACATTTCGTATTTAAATAGCCAGATAAGAAATTGTTTCTCAGTAATACCATACCACAAGAAGTTGAACCTCTTACGTTGATACAATACCTGACATAAACAGCACCGAAATTATCAATCTATTTAACACTAGAAAGCGAAATGTTGTGGTGAAAGGATACTAATTTTTCGAGGTTCTCTAATGGCAACCTTTTTTGGAATATGTAGTAGAATTTCATTTGCTTCGTGCTCCAAATTCGGCGCACGAAATTCAGAATATCGCGCGATCCAAGTTAAGAGGGTGAGCACTCGAAATTCCTTCAAAGAAGTGAAAAGCCTAATGTGGCCTTACTTTAGCTGATTAGTTTCTAACGAGCGTGGCAGCCACGCCGCTTCTCTGGTACAAATCGCCGCTGCAGCTCTGCGATAAAGTCACACCGGCTCCTACAGGCACCACAGAGGCACCGCGAAAGTGCCGCTGCGGCTCCGGGATCGATGGCCGTGCCTTTACAAAAATAGGACCGACTGAGAGAAACTCATATGAATCTAATTGCGAGTCATACATAGTACAGCTGTGCGGGGCCTACGAAGAAAAATGTGCACCTACGGTTGTTAGGTTCTCTCAATGATAGGGACAGAGGGTATCCTCGTTACTGCGGGCAAGGAGATACGGGAAATGGGCAATCAAACTCGGGTGATGGAACCGGCGATGTCACACAGGACGGTGCAACGTAGTCGACGCGGGTTAGCTTATGCATCCTCGCGTTCTAACACGGAACCGCTGCGGTACTATCGAGGCAATGTCGCGGCGTTGTCGAGGCTCATGGCACTGCAACAGAATCATAACGGCAGTGATGATCGTGGAGCCGCTGCGGTACTACCGCGGAACTATCGCGGCACAGTTAAGGGTCGCTTTACTTTCCCGGAACTGCCGCGGCAAACCTTCTCAGAATTCGCGGCGTACTCGTTGGCGTGCCTCACGGTGTGTTTACTGTTCCACCGGAATTAATTGAAAGATAATGACGTGGACAAATTCATCTAAAACGCATGTTTTTGGACGGTCTTGTAAGCGTTTTTTTGACACCGCTCCATCTTCGGCATCTCTACCCTTAGGACCTTTCAAATTTCTTCTAAAATGTGCGCTAACAACTGAAATACAAACAATTGACTAGTTTTTCAAGCTTTGCACAAATACGACTCCTGAAAAGCCGCGCATATCTCGAACCACCTCCTTCCTAAGCCGTACGCCACCCCTTATTCCCAATTGATCACTCTACACTCCGTGCATCCAGTTTAGAGTCAAGCAGCGAATTTAATCAAAATGGATGTTCCCCACGCCGTGTACACCCTCTCCCACCCTTTCAACTCAGAACTCCAACTTTCAACTTGGTGTCATGTTTTTCAGCGCAATAGTGAGCATAATAGAAGATGGTGAAGTGCATAAGCCCACAAACTGCCAGTGAAGTCCAACATCCTTTACACGACGCCTTGAAAATTATCTGGAAGAATTTGAGCCATTCAGCGTTTCTCCTGAACCCTTTGTGCTCTCTCCTAAAAATGACCAAGGTGTTAAATCTTGTCCCGATGAGCTTTACGTCAATTGCTCAAGCCTCAGCGAGGAGGCGGTGGGGAATTCGGTGTTCTTCCAGACAAGAGGACCCACACGAGCATGACACTACAATACTAGTAATTGCTTTGACGTGACTGCACGGTAGGTTACATCAACTGGCTCGAAGTTTTGAAGTACGTATAGTCTGTTTCTCTACTTTCGAGCCGGTCGCTGCAAGGCTTAGCAGGTTTTCATTGTGCGTCCTAATATCGGCGTTTGTTACCTATTTCGCACTTTTTGCCGAATTTTGTCGAAAAGTGAGAGAAAAAAACGGCAAACGACAATTGACAAAAATCGTCCGAAAACGGCCGGCAAACGGCAACCGGCAAACGGCAATTGCCGCACCTCCCTAGTCGGGATCCAAGTAGGAGTGCACAGCGCGCCGGAAAATATGAACAGGATGGAAGTGGGAGTGCTCAGCGCGCCGGTAAAAGTGGGCGGGACCCAACCAGGAGTTCACAGCGCGCCGGTAAAAGTGGGCGGGACCCAAGCGGGAGTGCACAGATCGACGGAAAAAATGGTCGGGACCCAAGCGGGAGTGCACAGATCGACGGAAAAAGTAGTCGGGACCCAAGTGGGAGTGCACAGAGCGCCGCAAAAAGTGGTCGGGACCCAAGCGGGAGTCCACAGAGCGCCGGGCAATGTGGACGGGGCCCAACTGGGAGTGCACAGAGCGCCGCATCAAGTGCCTGGAATCCAACCAGGAGTTAACAGCGCGCCGGGAAAGGTGGTCGGGACCCAAGTTGGAGTGTCCTAAAGTGCCGAGCAGGTGCAATCGGCAGAAAGACCATGAACGGCGTGTTTTCTTCGTCTTATCTCTGAAGGAAACCTTCGCTGAAATGAAATGAAATTATCTAACTGTCTTGCTACGGGAGGTTTATGATTTGGCATAGTAATATTTGTGAGAAACTCGCTAAAAGAAGTGAATTACTCCATGCATTTGATTTGTCATGAGATCTAACACGGAAGAAACACTAAAAGCTCGATGAAATGTTGTGCCATTGATTTGGATGTGTTCTTTGTTACCAAAAATCGAAAGAGTGTGGTTTTGAAAGGCCAAATCATGCTCGTTTTGCTGAGGCTATAATCGTCAAGAAATAAAAATTAGGGTGGGAGTCACAAAATAGTACTTCAAGGCGCTCAGACTTGCAAACTTTGACCGCGAGCGAACATTTGCTCTCAGAGAGCGCGTGATTTGGCCTTTCAAAACCACACTCGCTTTTCGATTTTTGGTAACAAAGAACACATCCAAATCAATGGCACATCATTTCATCGAGCTTTTAGTGTTTCTTCCGTGTTAGATCTCATGACAAATCAAATGCATGGAGTAATTCACTTCTTTTAACGAGTTTCTCACAAATATTACTATGCCAACTCATATACCTCCCGTAGCGAAGCAAGACAGATAATTCTGCTATGCAAGCGTTCGTGTGTGGACGAGCGAGTGAAGCGTTTACGATGAATTCTGATTCCGAGTTCTCTGCAGATACAAACTCTGGAGCAGGGGCTCTCAGTTTCGATTATCACCAGCAGCGGAGCGGTGGGCCTTGGAGAAATAACATGTCATAGGGATGCTTTGATGAGAAAGTGACCACTCGCTGCTGCTGGTGCTCAAAATCGAGTGCCCACTAAAAGTGTCCCAGGGACCGTATGCATACCACCCCCCGCTGGGGGGGGGGACAGCTAATACGTATCGAATGCCCATCTATTCCGTGTATGCTAGAGATATGCATGCAAAGATTTGACGTTTTGCGCTATTAAAGCTTTAAAACCCGGCTTGATTCTTGACCGGCGTTGTGGTAGGGCCATCTCGTGCTTCGACGCTACAGTACTGGACTATTACTAATGAAAACTACCTTTTACGGTACACTGCTATCCCGTCAACCGTACCCCTACCACAGAGCAAGGGGAAGGTTGAGAGGAAGCCACCTCACATATCATAATTTTCTAACAGATTCTGGTGTAGCTAAAAGAAGCAGGAAGCATTCGTGTGACACACGGGGGCAGGGACGCTGAGAAAGTTGCAGTGCCAGGAAGGTACCGCGACCTTCGACTGTACCGCGATAGTTCCATGGTAGTACCGCAGCGGCTCCGTGATGATTACTGTGCCGTGGTGATTCTATTGCAGTGTCTTGAGGGTCGACAACACGCGACATTGCCGTGACAGTACCGCGCAGGTACCGTGTTAAAACCGCACGGGCTCCGAGAGGATGCATCAGCGATCCCGCGTCGACTGCGATGCATTGTTCTGTGCGGTAGAACGAGATTTTCGCTAATTCAATAGCCCAAGATTGAGGGACATCTCGTATCTATTAGTTCTAAATAACGGGGCTACCCTTCGTCCCTATCAGAGAGAGGACGTAGGCACCTCAGGTGTGTATTGTTCTTCGTAGGCCCACCCAGTTGTATTATGACTCATTTTATATGAGTTACTCGCAGTCGGTGCTATTTTTGTTAGTACGCGGAGCCGCAGGGCACTACCGCGGGGTCGCAGTGGCTATCACGACATTACCGCTGCGACTCTGCGATAGTGCCGCTTCGGTGCCTGTAGGAGCCGGAGCGGCTTTTTCGCGGAGTCGCAGCGGCGTTTTCTTTGATTTCCACAGGGTCCCACATGCCTTGCTTCTGTTCCTCTGATGCCTTGAATTGGAACTATTCTCTTGAATTGGAATTATTAGAATGTTGAAATAAGTATGTGAAAAAAGAGAAAAAAAGAAGAGCGGCACATGTGAATAACTTTTGGTTCGATCTAAAGAATGGGTTTTTTTCTGCCGTTTGCCGGCCGTTTTTGGGATTTTTCTGCCGTTTACCGAAATCTCACAATCGTTTGCCGCACATCCCTGGCAGCGACGCTTCGTAGTTGCCATTTATTTCCTATCGTTGTATCATAATTAGGTGATAGGTGACTGGGTGACCCTAGGTGACCCTATGTTCCGGAGCGTTTTTGAGGCTTATGGCGTACATACTCCCCGTTATGAACGACGCTGCATCTATCTATATCCCTCCCACCACGTCCTGTCCCCAATCTTACGACCCTACTCCCTCACTCAAGCAGTTGTACGACTGCTCACTTTCACACTCTGTTGTCTTCGCAGGCGATTTCAATGCTCATACATTCTGCTCGTCGCTTGACACTGACGCTAGAGGAGAAGACGTCGAAGAATGGGCGGAGGAGTGCCATCTGGTCATTCTCAACGATGATCAGCCCACTCGTCTCCCGGCCAACGGCCGATCCTCTAGTCCAGACATCTCTCTTGTATCATCTAATCTCTCCAGCGCCTGCTCTTGGTCGACAGCTACAACTCTGTCCAGTGATCATATCCCCGTCTTTGTCCATGTCGATCTCTCTAATTCTCTTGCTCCTTATTCAGGTATCCGTCAAAGGTCTTATCTAAATTTTTGCCTTGCAGACTGGCGCTTGTTCAGAGAGGTGGCACTTCGCCATGTGGATGACTACCCATGGAATGGAAACGTGCACTAGAAAGAGCGTCACTTGACGGATGCGATTCGCAAGGCCATGAAAGCAGCCATTCCGGAGGGCCGAGTTAAGACCTTCTTTCCCAATGTCACCAGGGAAATCTTGGAGAAGATAAGGACAAGGGATGCAAAGAGAGTCGCAGATCACCTGGATCCGACCATTGCTGAGCTGGACAGCGAGATTAAGCGAGATCTGGACAAGCACAAGAAGGAGTGTTGGGAGGAATTCACGGAGAAGATGAATTTCAAGAGTGATGGAGCGTCAACTTGGAAAGTTCTAAAGAAGATCTCGGGCAAGAGCACCTCCACCAACTATTCCACGATCGAGTTCGAGAATGGAGTTTTCAAATCGGGAAAGGAGGCTGCAACGGCTCTCGGAAAGAATTTTTTCATAACTCAGGCTAAGAGAGGGAAACAGAATTGAGTGACTGTTAGAGAGCTCTGTAAGTTGCCACTCATGAACGAAGCAGAAGCAGTGACGCCTGCGCAGATTGAAAAGGTGGTAAAAAAGATGCGCAACTCGAAGGCTATAAGACCGGATGGCATTAGTCCAGCGGTATTGAAGAAACTGCCGAGTGAGATTATGCCAATCCTGGCTGACGTCGTTAACACTTCATTTCGCACGCGCATCCTACCCCAAGACTGGAAAATGGCAAGCGTCCTTCCGTTGCCGAAGCCTGGTAAATCGCCATCCACAGCGAAGGGATACAGGCCAATAAGTCTTTTATCACCAATTGTCAAGGTCGCTGAGAAACTGGTCGTCAAGGAGCTGGCCGAGCATAATAACAAACAGCAGCACCAACATGGATTCCGCAAATTACATTCTACCACCACGGCGCTGCTGGAGATTGTGAGCTATGTCTTGGATGGCTTCAACGCCTATAAACCTCAACGCACTGTTGGTGTAGCCCTGGACCTCACGAAAGCTTTTGATTCTGTCAACTTGGGCATACTGTCTGAGAAGCTTTTGAGGTCCTCCATCCCGACTTGGCAGAAGCAATGATATGATGCTCACTGTCGCTGCCGCTAAATCATCTGTACCAGTTTTCTCCACTGACCCTAAGGAACACTGTGCTTACCCCGTTGTGAACTGGGAAGACGCTCGTCTGCCTGCCGCACGTTTCCCGAAGCTGCTTGGTCTAGTATTGGATCCTTCGCTGAGGTTCCATAAAAACACTGAGCAGAAACAGGCTACAGTGAGAGCTAAGCTCAACGTTTTACGAGCTCTGGGAGGTACGTCGTGGGGAAGCAGTAAGGTGACGATTCTGACCACGTACAAGGCAATCTTCCAGCCGGCGTTGGAGTATGCAGCACCGGTATGGCAACACATAGTATCGGATTCATCGTGGACAAAGATGCAGCGAGTTTAAAATGCTGCTCTTCGGATTGCCACTGGGTGTGCAAAGAGCACTCCAGTGGAGCATCTTCATGCTGAAGCCCATATTCTGCCTGTTAAGGAGCACTGTCAACTCCAAGCGCAGCAACTGGTTATTAATATCGTCAAGCAGCCTGATCACCCATTAAGAAGGATTATGAATCCTGTGTGAGAGAGAAATATCAGAAGGCCTTTTGCGGATGCTCCCGAGAAAGTCAATATACAAAGATGGACGGACTCCCAATTAGATCGTCTTCGTCTTTTACGTGCGGAGCACACCCGTTTCGTCAGGGATCACTTGTGTATGGTGGCTGTCAACCCCATATTGGGGATCGCACCACCTGAAGTCAGCAACTCCGAGATGGAACTCGGTAGGCGAGCTAGATGTTCCCTCGCCTCGTTGCGCTGCGGGCATTCACCTATGCTGATGTCATACTCGCATAGGATCGACAGCAGTAAGCCTGACGAGTGTCCGGATTGTGGTAACCCTGGCCACACTACAGCTCATCTGTTCGATTGTCCGAAGAGGCCCACCTCACTGACGACAATAGATTTGTGGTTGAATCCAACTTCGGTCGCCCGTTTCTTGAACCTATGACAAAAACCCTTCTGCGGCTGCAAAGAAGAAGAAGTCATGCTTTTCACAGGAAGTAGATCATAGGCCAAAAAGGCTATTAATACTCCTAAAAGCTAGCGTGTCATTTGCGTGCTGATCCGCCCGCATAGCGTTTTATCATCTGCATTATTTATCGATCGCTACCATATTGGAAAATACGTGATAGAATTTGTCTCAAAGGCTCAATTAAGACCCAACGTTTTCCAGCGGCGCCGTTGAACTATGCACGGTGTTCGCACGCGTTTGCCGCGCGTAGAAATTTTCATGCTCCAACGTCGCGCCCACTTTGTCACGCGGTTGTAGCGCTGGCGTCAAGGAGTATGAATAACCCACAAGAAGCTGCTTCGAAATTATACGTGACATCAATCAACTAATTCATCATATGTAACGATGTGTAACGGTGGAGTTTGATTTGGCCACCACTAAGGGTGGCCCCATCAAACTCCACCGTTACACATCTAACCTCAACTGCAGGCGTCACTTTTTCATCAACAAAACTATACCCATTTCTGAGAACCTTGGAAGAAATCATTCCATTCCTTCCAACTACACGTCATTCAAAAATTTCATTCGAGAAAAATTTGAGCTGGCTGATCGTTGAAAGGCAGTGGTCGCGCTCAAATAAGCTTGTCTTCTTTTCCTCTCTAAACCCTTTTCTGGGTATAGAATAGTAGATTCTATAAGAAAAAATCGCGAAAAAAAAACGCTGTTCTGGGCCAAATTTGAAGCCTGAACTTTCTTGTCTTTTGATAGTGGACGAGCATACCCCACATCATCGGCATCGATGATCTCTAATATCAAGAACCTCAGCTGGCTTGAAATTGAATTTCAATCAATGAACCTCCGCATTTATGTACACATCTAGTCAGAAACATTGACTGAAGTGCTTGCTTTCATTGTTCAATTGTCTTATTAGATGAATTTGCACTTATTTCTTCCTATCAGTGTCGATCATTTTGGACTGCTTGGCATGAGACTATGATCTTTCTGTGCACGTGTGCACGAACTGGAAGTTTAGGGTCTTAATAACTCCAGTTCTAGCCCGTTTTTCACCGCGCTACCTTCATAGTTTTTAAGCTGTTTTTAATCTAAGCTGATTTTTGTAGTTTCTTCGATAACGTTTTTCATCGTGACCACTGCCTTTAAGTAGTCCTTCCTGACTGGCTGGATTGCTTGTGATTCCTTTCTTTAGATTGATTATTGTAGCAATGCGCTTTTCTTTTCTGTTCCGCTATGTTGTTTTTTCTCGTTTCCATGCTTTCAACTTCCTATGGTTCATTCGTATTTCATTCGTATTCGTGTATATATATATATATATATATATATATATATATATATATATATATATATATATATATATATATATATATATATATATATATATATATATATATATATATATATATATATATATATATATATATATATATATATATATATATATATATATATATATATATATATATATATATATATATATATATATATATATATATATATATACAGTTCAACTCCGCATTGCCGTTTAGTCCGCAAAATGCACGCTGCTTGCAGCGTGCTGCAGCGCGGTTGAGTATCCTCAGACAGGGATGAGGGATCACCCGGGCGGTTTTTGCCTTTGGTGCCCGGGTGATACCACCGCCCGGGTGATCCCACATACCTGTCTAAGGATACTCGCAACCGCGCCGCAGCACGCTTTCACAAGCAGCGTGCATTTTGCGGACTGAACGGCAATGCGGAGTTGAACTGTATATATGTATATGTATGTATATATCTGAAAGTTCTCTTCAAGATCTTTGTGCTGGATTGTCAAGAAAAGTGATATATTAGTGAACTTTATGGATGATGACGAAAAACAGGTGATTTTTCGGTGTTTTTTCATCTTATTCTCAAACAAGTTTTTCTCCCACCATCTTGTGATGAGAATGCGGTTTGCACCGGCGCATCTCATGCCACACCACCTCATCAAGATTGATGTGCGCCTGCCGCGCCGGTGAGGCCAACGACGAAGGAGTGGGTGGAGAATCTTCTCTCAGTAAAAAGTTTAAATGAGAGCCTTAAGGCTTTCCAAAGTGAGCTCTAAAACTTAAGCACATCCCATATTTGCAGACGCCGTCGTGCGACACGTTGTAGGGTTTGGATGCTACGTCGTTGGGTGCCGCAGAGCGACATCGACTGACCAACGTTGCACTGCGACAGGGTTGGGCAGGCTTGCGACCGGTCGCAACGGAGGGTCGTGAAAATTTGAGAAATTTTTCGAAAAAATAGAATTTTTTGGAGGGGGGTTCGTGAAATTTTCGGAAAAGTTGGGGTTTATTTCCAAACCACCCGGAAAGGTCTCGGACATTCTTAGACCAACGTTTGATGTATAGCGCCAAGTCTCCATCCCAGGGGTAGGGGCTCGTAAAAACCTTGGTCATAAATTTTTTTCTCATCCCAGCGAGGGGGTTGGGGGTTCGTAAAAATTTTGGTCACCAAAGGGGTAGTGAAATTCTGGTCACCGGTCGCAACGGCCTGCTCAACCCTGCACTGCGACGTTCCATGTCGGTGCGAAATTCCTCCGTTGATATTTTACAATGTGTGGATGTGGGGTATAAATATTATTGATTGCTCTATGGCCCACGTCATAGTTGGCCTGTCGGTTGTAACCAACACGGTCGATAAGAAGCCACATCATGTCAATCTGGTGTAAAAATCCACCCGTTTTGGCCGGCTCGTGCACGCCTGAGTCGTATGTGGCCGTCCCGGTCACCGATTTTTGGCAGGATCGCTGTTCTTGTATTGAGTGGAACAATCAAGACCCATGCCGTGTCCATCTATGCGCCAACGGAGCCAAGTTCTGATGTTGACAAGGACGAGTTCTACACCCAACTCTAGGACGTGCTGAATACTATCCCGAAAACCGATGTCACCATTGTAGCGGGCGATTTCAACGCAAGAGTCGGTAGTGACAGAACAGGATGGGAAGGAGTGTTGAGCAGGTTCAGCGTGGGCGAAATAAACGATAATGGACTACGCGTACTTTCATTTGCTGCGTTCAACGAGCTTGCCATCGGTAACAGTCAATTTCGGCACCCCAGGAAGCATCAGTTAGCTTGGAGGAATCCAACAGGACGAGATGTGGCCACCTTGGACTACGTGTTGATGAACTCACGTTTTAGATCTTCAATCAAAGATGTGCGGACTATGAGAGGTCCTGATTGTGGATCCGACCATTATCTCTTGCGTGCAGTAATGCAGCTTCGTTTACAGCGGCCTAGGCGTGTGGAGCTCCCTAGGAAGAAACTTGACTGGTCACATTTGATGGCGCCAGGAACAAGATAAACATTTCAACTCGCGCTGTTGAATCGGTTTGCAGTACTGGAAGAGGCCTTGTCTGCAGACGAGCATGAGAAGCAGACAGTTGAAGTCGTTCTTGAATGCGCAGAGCCTCTCTGCCCTGTTATTTTCCGGCAAACGCAGCCTTGGATATCGGACGAATCTCTCCGTCTCGTGGATGAACGGAAGCGAGTGAAATTAACAGACTTTGGACGTTATCGACAATTGTGTCAGGAACTTCGTCGAAAGCTGAAAGAAGAGCGGGAGTCGTACTGGAATAAGGTAGCAGACGAGCTGGAGGAGGCAGTTGGAAGGAATGACTATCGAACATTGTACATGACACCCAACCGTCTCAGAAAGAAGACCTGACCCATGAGCGATTCCATCGGAAATATGGATCGTTCTTTTGGGCAATCTGCAGATGAGCGGCTGTTGCGATGGAGGCAGTTCTTCAGCGAACTCTACACTCACGATGCACTACAAGGTCCACTTGTCAAACCGCTGCTAGTTGAGGTACCACAAGAGACAGCGCTCGACTCGGAACCCACTGCGGAAGAAGTGAAGGCAGCAATCAAGTCGCTAAAAAATGGAAAGGCGTCTGGCGTTGACAATGTCACTGCTGAGGCTATCAAGGCAGGGGAGATGTTCTACTGCGTCGGTTACATCAGTTAATCACGCGTATATGGCGGACCGAGAGCGTGCCATCCAACTGGAAAAAGGCTATCGTCGTTCCTATCCATAAGAAGGGCGATGCTAGAGACTGTAAAAACTGTTGTCGATTGTGGGTAAAGTTTTCACGAGAACTATTCAATCCAGACTTCAATGCTATCGGGAGAGTACCTGTCGCGAAGAGCTAGCAGGATTTCGTCCTGGTCGAGGCTGCAGCGATCAAATTTTCGCACTTCGTCAACTTATGGAGGAGAGGATTCGCTGTGGAAAGCGCGTCGTCATCACCTTCATAGACTTCAAGTCGGCATTCGAGTGCGTACACTGGCCCGCCTTATGGAGATCGATGGAATCTGAACACATGCCAACAAAAATTGTGAAGCTTCTGCAGGAAACTTATTGCGGCTCAGCTAGCTGCGTCCGCGTCGGAAATATGCTATCCGAAGAATTCAGAGTCGATGCAGGCGTCTGGCAGGGAGATGTGATTTCGCCGCCTCTCTTTAACACTGTGGTCGATGCTATTATGAGGAAGACCTTCGAAAATAGAAAAGGGGTCCAATTTGGCGATAGCGATTTCGTCATTGATTTGATGTTTGCGGACGACAGCGCGGTGTTCATCGATACTGACATGGAAGCCACGTATTTGTTGAATGATACGGCACAAATTGCGGAATCGTATGGTTTGCGGATCAATAAGGAGAAGACCAAAGTCATGACGTCGGACGGTTCACGTGCTTCTGTGTTCTTCGAGGGAGCCGGGCTTCAGCAAGTCAAGGAGCTCATGTACTTGGATCGGTGGTGCAAGAGCGAAACGTAGTGGCTACATCGGAAATACTGTGCAGGATCGGGCAGGCTTCGGCTGCTTTCGCTTCCCTGGGCTGGTGTTTGTGGAAGAAGGGTAATGTGTCAGTCAAGACGAAGATCCGGATCTTTCGCGCGCTTATAGTGCCAATTCTGCTGTACGGATCAGAATAATAGACGTTGCTGAAGTCGGATCACGGCAGGCTGGAGGTCTTCCGACCGCGGTGTTTGTGGCAAATCCTCGGGATAACTTTGAGAGATCGCATACGCAACGACGTTATCCGAGACACTTGCGACCATCAGCCCACGATCGAAGAACAAATTTGAACGAGAAGGCTGTGCTGGTTTGGACACGTATGCAGAATGGAAACAAACCGACTTCCGCACAGATTGTTATGGAGAAAGCGACCGGCATTGTGGAAGGTTGAAAAAGCTGTACCCAAGAAGACATGGTTGAAGCAAGGCGAGGCGGATCTGAAGTCCCAACGGTGCAGTGTCCCTAATGCTAGATTTATTGCTGTGAACCGTACTTAATGGAAGCGTATCGTTCAGGCCACAAGAACTCCTTTGGCACATACAGCAGTGTACTGGTTGAGAGGTCATCCCGCTCCGCCAGCTAACGGGATGAGTGAGTGAGAGAGTGAACCCTTGATTATTCGCTACAGCAATAACTGCCGCTTGTCAGCGTATCGTTTGGACCCTGGTAACGGTGAAGACTTAATCCCCGCATCCACTCGATTGTCCTGTAACGTCGAATCAGGCCTCATAAATAGCAATATGTGATTTCATGTCCACTCTCTTATATAAAGTCTACCACTGAACCCTGTGTTTCATCGCAGGCGTATTGACTAGCAGAGATCGTTACGATGCCGACAGGATTGTGCTTTCACACTGAAATATAGTGAACGAATGGAGGTAGCAGTGTAAATTGGGATATAGTGTGTTTCGTTTTCGGCTAAGATATGCAAACTGCGGCTAGCACAGCACGGCTCATGTCGGCTTTCGGCCGACTGTGATTAGGGCCTGATACAGGCTTGGGGTGCATACCTCCCGCCCCCCGCGGCGCGACGTCAAATGGCATTGTCCAACGTCGGACGGCTAACAAACAGTAAAAGGCACCTCAGGGTTTAGCACAATTTGAAAGTCTGACTTGTGTGGAAGATTTACTTCATAGGTTTCTTAACTCTCCGAACTATGAAAGGAGAGGGAAACCCCGGGCTGGTGCTAAGCTTGTTGTGTGTTGAAATAACGGTGCGAACGAGTTCAGACGTAACCTCCGTGGAGCAAAGAAGACAAAGAATTTCACGCAAAATCATGGTTTTTTTATCAAGAGTAAGGCTCCATCCATACATGACGAGAACGCCCGCTCTCGTTCTCCAGCGCTCCTCAGCGCTCTTCAACGCCGATAGGCGCCCGTACAGGCAGAAAGACACCGTTAAATGCATCCTGCCTCGCGTTGATTCGATTGAAAACGCTTGACCTGGTGATCACTCACTCGAATCGACTCGTTTGCTACTCATTTATCACGGTTTGGGATGTTCTTCGTCGGGGTATTAGACACGTTGGCATTTGTTTTGAGGTAGGTTTGGCTTTTATTGCTCGAGAGATGAAGCAAATCGCTCGAAAGTGGCTGTATCTCTCCCGGATCAAGCGTGAGCGAGCGAGAGGAGGCGGAAACGCGCGGCAGCGGGCGTGAGCGCGCGAGAGCGAACGTACGCGCCCCTCAGCGGCTGGCGAATCGTGTGTTAATGACGACCATCGATTTTGCATAATCGCACGCTCTTGCAACGTATGGACGCTGCCTAATGTGCGCGTTGAGTAGGTCACGGAAGCTTCTCGAGGCAAAAACTGTGTCGTTGCGACATATGGTGTCATGAGCAGACGCATGAGCTGATAATGTTACGGCGTCAAATGACAGGCCGGGATCACGGTACTTCCCGGTACGCGCCGCATTGTTCATCATCCATATCGATTTCCAGTCGAGATGAATGACAAGCATTGCGTCGCATCTTTCGTCGCTGGAATTATGGTTCTGACCTTGCGCCTGGAATAGACACGGAGATTTTCAATGTGATTGAGGAGAATTAGTCTCCTACCAGTGCAGTCTTCGTGAGATTTCTGAGCATTTTCTGGATACTGAGGCTCTGCAATGATTCGAAAAAGGTATGCTCCGCGCTATTTTAGACAACTCGGGACAAAATTTTTACTGAAAAGACGAGCTAGATCACCCGTGTTAGCAGAAATGGCGAAGACATCGCCGTGAGGCTAAGCTGCGCATGGTTTTCTTGTAGTATTGACTACGATACACGGTTATATTGGTACATTAGCGCGGCTGCCCATTCGCTTACGGCGAAGTTTCTGGCTCCGTCATTTAGCGGCGTGGCGGAGTCTAATCTTATAGTGTCGAACATGCCGCCACTCCTGACGAATATTATGGCCATTGGTATACTTTGTTATCGCTGCAGCGACAGGTTTCGCCAATTATCACTCTTCGTGTCGGGACCAGCATCCACGCAATGGCGGAGGCTGTCGCGGGAACAGTTCGAATGCTCCGGTCACTGTGAAGGGTCGCTGAGGGGTGTGTTATAGTTTTTAGTGGCGTAACCGTGGTATACTCCATCGCTGTGGCGACAATCCGCCGCGGTGCGCAACACAGCTAGCTGTCGCTGGGTCCCGGCAATGTCACAGAAAACCATGTTTTTCGTTTCCTTTTGGAGGTTTGTCACGTTTCTCGTAAGGCGCTATTCATACTTCTCAATGCCAGGCGTTAGAGTTTGAATATTTTCTACGAGCGTCACGCGCGCGACGCGCTTGCGGAGACTATGAATACTTCAGCGGCGACACTATGGCGGAGCGGACTGAAGTGGGTCATAACTTTGCCGAGCAAGCAAAATCTGTACACGCGTATTTTATCATTGTAGCAAAAGATAGTGATGGAATTAATTAGCGCCTCTCATACCTTTTCTAGGCGTATTTCCAAGTCGTTCAGTGATCCTTGCATATCTTTTTTTGTTACATGAATTAAATTTCCGTCTCGCCTAAGTCGTTTTTGACATACCGTCAAGGCTCCGATGACTAAGCAGGTCGGCGGTGAGTTGAAACGAGCGCGGCGCGGCCGCGCAGCGTGTATCAGATTGCTCCGCCACTGTTATTTAAGTGTTTTCGCCAGCCTACTGCCCATGTTCCTGTAAATTTAGGGATGAAGAAGCCGAAATATGCTAGGAATATGGGCAGCAGGCTAGCAGAATAACCCGTTGCGCGGGCAATCTAATACAAGCCGCATTGCAGGGTACCGCGGCGCCCGCTTCAACTTAGCGCCGCCCGGCTTAGTCATCGCAGCCTTAACGGTATGTGAAATGAAGATCAATACGATCGGAGTACCATACCAAATCAGAACCATTTTCTTTCAATCTGGGACGAAAATATTCTGCGGCTTTGTGATTCATAGCTCCGCTATTGAGTTCGAGGAGAACATCTTCAAATCAGGGAAAGCGGCTGCTTACGGACTCGGCAAGAACTTTTTCATCACACGCACCAAGCGAGGCGTGCAAAACAGAGTCACGGTTAGAGAGCTGAGCCGGTTGCCGCTCATGAACGCTTCTGAGGCCTTTACTCTCACACAAGTAGAGACGGCTATCAAAGAAATGCGGAATTCGAAGGCTATCGGACCTGACGGTATCTCCCCAGCCATCCTGAAAAAGCTTCCAATGGAACTTCTACCGATGCTTGCAGATATCATTAACACTTCTTGCCGGACCTGCATTCTACCCCAAGCTTGGAAGACAGCTAATGTGATACCGTTGCCAAAGCCAGGCAAGTCCCATAGTACGGCAAAAGGCTTTCGACCTATTAGCCTTTTATCTCCAGTTGCTAAATTAGCTGAAAAGTTGATCGTGAGGGACCTGGCTGATCAAAATGAACGACAGCAGCATTAGCATGGGTTCAGGAAACTTCACTCTACTACTACTGCTCTATTGGAGATCGTGAGCTTTCCGGTCGACGGATTCAACATGAGAAAGCCCCTAAGAACGGTGGCCGTCGCCCTCGACCTGACTAAAGCGTTTGACTCTGTTAACTTGGGACTGCTGTCCGAGAAACTGTTGAAGTCCTCGCTGCCATCCTGGCAAAAGCGATGGATTGCAGCTTTTACTAAAGGCCGCCGGGCTAAGGTTCAGTTCCAGAATCACGTATGCTGCCGAGATGTCGTACGTTCGTGCCGTGGCAGTGTGGAGGAAAGAAGATCGCCTCCGTGCAAACCGACGTCAACCCCTCCGAGAAGAGGGTTTTTGTCATGGGAGAGGTGCTGGTCGGCCGCAGCTCTCCTGAGGATTTTATTACAAAGGGCCGGCGTCGAGAGGAATCCAGGTCCAGCACGGAAGTATCCATGTGCCACCTGCGGCGAGGATGTTACCTGGCATAAAACAAGTGTCCAGTGCTTCGGATGCCAAAGGTGGGTGCACTTCTCCTGTTCGGGCCTCAGTTCTGTGAGGCATCATGACTCATCCTTTCGTTGTGTTCTATGCTCTGCCCCCAACAACTCTGATTCCTCAATTACCCACCGCCCCCTCTCCATTGTTCACATCAATCTCAACGGCCTTCGCAAGAAGTTATCTGAACTCTCTCTATTCGCACGTTCTCATCACCCGGATGTTATCATGGTTCAAGAAACCAAGCTCTCTCCATCTACCACTTATCCCCAACCTAACATTCCGGTCTACACCGCCTATCACATGCCAAGGACAGCTCTTGGGGGCGGAGTGTCTACTTTCGTGCAATCTGCCTTACCTTCTCATATTATCCCTAATACTCCTAAGGACGGTACTCTCGAGTACATTCCTGTCCACCTCCCCCTCAAAACCCCTTTATCTCTATTCAACATATATATTCCTCCTATATCATCTTGTCCCCCCTCTTATAATCCTATTCCCCTCCTTAAGCAGTTGTACGACTGCTCACTCTCCCCTTCAGCTGTCTTTGCGGGTGACTTCAATGCTCACACGTTCTGTTCCGCTCTTGATTCTGACGCCAGAGGGGAAGATGTCGAAGAATGGGCTGAGGAGTGTGACCTGGTTATCCTCAATGATGACCAGCCCACTCGTCTCCCGGCCAACGGCCGACCTTCTAGCCCAGATATCTCTCTTGTGTCATCCAATCTCTCTAATGCTTGCACGTGGTCCACATCCACAACTCTCTCCAGTGATCACATTCCCGTCTTTGTCTATATTGATCTCTCTGACTCTCTTGCCCCTTACTCTGGTTTTCGTCATCGTACTTATCTTAATTTAGGCCTAGCAGACTGGACCCTGTTCAGAGATGTTGCACTCCGCCATGCGGTCGACTTCCCATGGAATGGTGATGTTCATCAGAAAGAGCGCCATCTAACAAGTGCCATCCGCAAGGCCATGAAAGCAGCAATTCCTGAGGGTCGTGTCAAGACCTTTTTTTCCAAATGTCAGCAGGGAAATACTGCAGAAGATAAGAACCAGAGATGAGAAGAGAGCCGCAGACCATCTAGACCCGGAGATTGCTGTGCTGGATAATGAGATCAAGCAGGATCTGGATAAGAACAAGAGGGAATGCTGGGAGAAGTTCACTGAAAAGCTGAATTTCAAGGCGGACGGAACTACGACGTGGAAAGTGTTGAGGAAAATTTCCGGAAGGTCCGCTCCCCCGATGAGCTCCGCTATTGAGTTCGAGGAGAACGTCTTCAAATCAGGGAAAGCGGCTGCTTACGCACTCGGCAAGAATTTTTTCATCACACATACCAAGCGAGGCGTGCAAAACAGAGTCACGGTTAGAGAGCTGAGCCGGTTGCCGCTCATGAACGCATCTGAGGCCTTTACTCTCACACAAGTAGAGAAGGCTGTCAAAGAAATGCGGAATTCGAAGGCTATCGGACCTGACGGTATCTCCCCTGCCATCCTGAAGAAGCTTCCCACGGAACTTCTACCGATGCTTGCAGATATCATTAACACTTCTTTCCGGACCTGCACTCTACCCCAAGCTTGGAAGACAGCCAATGTGATACCGTTGCCAAAGCCAGGCAAGTCCCAAAGCACGGCAAAGGGCTTTCGACCAATAAGCCTGTTATCGCCCGTCGCTAGATTAGCTGAAAAGTTGATCGTGACGGACCTGGCTGCTCAAAATGAGCGACAGCAGCATCAGCATGGGTTCAGGAAACTTCACTCCACTACTACAGCTCTATTGGAGGTCGTGAGCTTTGCGGTCGATGGGTTCAACATGAAAAAGCCCCTGAGAACGGTGGCCGTCGCCCTCGACCTGAGCAAAGCGTTTGACTCTGTTAACTTGGGACTGCTGTCCGAGAAACTGCTCAAGTCGTCGCTACCATCATGGCAGAAGCGATGGATTGCAGCGTTCACTAAAGGCCGCCGTGCTAAGGTTCTGTTCCAGAATCATGTATCCGATAGCATTCCAATAGCAGCCGGTGTTCCGCAAGGCGGAGTGTTGTCCCCTGCCCTATTCAGCCTGTATCTTGAGGACATTCCCGAGCCTCCCAATGATGTAAGGATTGTTATGTATGCCGACGACATCACCATCATGTGCCAGGATCGTGACCTGCAGATAGCCGCTAACAAGATCAGCGCCTATCTCGTCGAGTTGAAGCTCTTCCTCGATAAAATGATGCTCACAGTCTCTGCCGCTAAGTCCTCTGTTTCAGTGTTCACAACAAACACCAAGGAACACAGTGCCCATCCAGATGTCAAATGGGATGGTGACCTGTTGCCAGCAGCAAAATTCCCCAAGCTGCTTGGCCTTATTCTTGATCCCTCACTGAAGTTCCACAAAAACGCGGAACAGAAACAAACAGTCGTCAAGGCTAGGCTTAATATCTTGAGAGCTCTCGGAGGAACATCATGGGGAAGCAGCCGAGAGACTATATTGAGAACCTACAGAGCAATACTTCAGCCGGCTCTGGAATATGCGGCACCAGTGTGGCAGCACCTGGTGTCTGACAGCTCCTGGAATAAGCTGCAGCGTGTACAGAATGCTGCGCTTAGAATTGCTACCGGTTGTGCAAGGAGCTCCCCGGTGGAGCATCTTCACGCGGAGGCCTGCATATTGCCGGTCAAGGAGCATTGTGAACTCAATGCCTCTCTCATCTCTTCTCGATTGTTCATAGGCGGTGAAAGCCGTTTTATTTCCAGTGCCTCCCGTATTTTCCGTTCCGCGGTGTCCGGAATGTTCATGTGGATGATACTCGTTGTCATGGTAGGCAAGCTGTCGTTGAGATGTCTTGTTAACCTGTGTTTCGAAAAGGCACTGTTTGGGTATGTTTGAGGAGTTCGTAGTGCCCTCATGTGCTCATCTAGCCGACACCGCAAAGGCCTTCCTGTCTCGCCAATGTCAAATTCTCCACAGACGTCACATTAAATTTTGTACACCACGTCTCGAATCTGACATATTTTTCTATCAGCAGTGCAGTAGGTGCAACCTCTCCTCACACATCTGCCTTCATACGGTCTTGACGACGTAAGGAGCTGGCGGAGCGTTGGCGGAGGGCGGAATACCAAATGGAGTGGAAGGGCGGATCTCCGCACAGCTAAGTTTACATCCTTGGCAAACGACTCGTTAACGTAGGGGAGGACTAGATTGGTGTTAAACAGAGGGTGCCGAAATGGTCGCCAGGTCTTAACGTTGTTTTCCACGTAGCCGTTTTCATTCAGAATAAGCGCTATTCGTCTCTCTACGTCTTCCTTCTTGTCGGTTGTCAGATTTCTTGCTGTTCGTACCAAATTCTGGACCACGCTGCTCTTCATGAAAAGAGGGTGGCAGCTACGTGAATGCAGCAGGATGTTCCTTGACGCGGGTTTTGAGTACCAGGCAGTTTGCACTTGATGCACAATCGTCAATCTACCATGAAGCTGAGGAATCCAACCATTCTGAATGATTTGAAGTACCTACAACGGCAATACCATCTTTGTAGAGATACGCTTAAAGTCATGCTAAATTATGTAAGCTTTCATCAACATGCTCTCTATCTTGATGAGTCTATTCTCTTCCTCCAGAGCTGCGTTGAAAACCGCTTGACCCCTGCCTTCGTCGGAAATATGTTGAATCGTTTTGGCGCTTATCGAACGCAAGCTGTGCGCCACGCTGTCAACGACCTGAGAGCAGCTCTCCTTTCGTCCGCCATCACCAGGCAGAAACAACATCGCTCGCAGTGCATAAGAAACATCGTCACACTTAGAACGACAATACGAACGCTACTGAGTGATCAGTGTTGGGGATTGCTGTGCCGGTACCATGGTCAAGCATGTGATATCCTTAGAGCCACGACGAGGACTAAGCTCAGACGCAAGTTGGAGGAGTTGCAACGTCACAACTTTCCATCTCGTAGTTTCATCCTCCCTAATGCTGTACCTCCGAGGCGTTGCACGATTATTGACGAAAGCGTTATTGACGATGATGTTGAAGCAGCATTAAACCTTGGTCCAAGTTTTGCTCCTCGTCCACTCTTCAATGAGAAGGTGAAGACAGAAGTGATCACTGCTTAACAGAGATACGCATATGCCCAGAGGTGGAAAGAACAAATTGGATCGACCGCACCCACCCGCCAAGATCAACTATTAGCGAAAATGCCGTTTCCACGAAAACAAGCTTGTGCTCCTACAATAATACCAAGATGGACAGCAAGATTGGCGGTGTTAGAATCTGACATTCTTCACATTATCGAAAACCATAGCAGAGTTCGTTCTCCAGACAACATGACCGCTTCAGAACGAGCGGGTCTCAGGAAAGCGCTTCAACTGAAATCAACTGTGCGATTCTCCGTTGGGGATAAATGCGGTGGATTTGTCGTTATGACGCGAGATAGGGACATTGCGTTGTGCCAGGAAGCACTGTCGGATCTGGAAATATATTCAGTATCTTCCATGAGCGAGTACAATACCAACTTGAAGCTATTGAATTCGACAATCAAGCACATTCTGGGCTCGAAAATAGACAAGAACATCATCAAACGACTCATCTCTGCGCACCCTACTATGCCTACCTATTATCAGTTGGTCAAAACACATAAGCTTCCCACCACCAGCCCAAGACAGCAAGTAACAAACGCGGTAATCAAAACTCGGCCCATCGTGTCCTCATGTAATGGACCTACGGATGCGATTAGCTGGTTTCTCCATCAGATATTCTCACCTCTTCTACGGTTTGTTCCATCGCACCTGGTGAACACCGACCAATTCTTACAACACCTGGGGAATGCCGATTTGACGTCTACGTATGTGGAATATAACAGCTTCGACGTTACTTCTCTGTATACCAATGTCGACACCATCGCAGCAGTGGCAGCTTGTGGAAGTTCAATCCGTCGAAATCAGCAAGAGATTCACATGTATGGCCTTCAGCCACAGGAAATCGAAAGACTGCTCACCGCTGTTGTAGATTTCAATTTCTTCAGTTTCCATAACATCGTCTACCGCCAGAAACGTGGCCTAGCAATGGGTAGCAGGCTCGCCCCTCTGCTGGCAATATTGTTTATGGATAGCTTTGAAAGGAGTACTCTGCCGGCGGATGTGATATTCTACGGCCGGTATATTGACGACATATTCATCGTAGCCAAAGAACAGGGAACGCTGCGTCAGGTTCTATCGGATCTCAATGCGCGGCACAATTCGATAAAGTTAACGGCTGAAGAACCCGGATCTGATGGTTACCTACCCTTCCTGAATACTGAAGTCAAACTCCCTGGCCATCAAGTGCAAACTGCCTGGTACTCAAAACCCGCGTCAAGAAACATCCTGCTGCATTCACGTAGCTGCCACCCTCTTTTCATGAAGAGCAGCGTGGTCCAGAATTTGGTACGAACAGCAAGAAATCTGACAACCGACGAGAAGGAAGACGTAGAGAGACGAATAGCGCTTATTCTGAATGAAAACGGCTACGTGGAAAACAACGTTTAGACCTGGCGACCATTTCGGCCCCCTCTGTTTAACACCAATCTAGTCCTCCCCTACGTTAACGAGTCGTTTGCCAAGGATGTAAACTTAGCTGTGCGGAGATCCGCCCTTCCACTCCGTTTGGTATTCCGCCCTCCGCCAACGCTCCGTCAGCTCCTTACGTCGTCAAGACCGTATGAAGACAGATGTGTGAGGAGAGGTTGCACCTACTGCACTGCTGATAGAAAAATATGTCAGATTCGAGACGTGGTGTACAAAATTGAATGTGACGTCTGTGGAGAATTTTACATTGGCGAGACAGGAAGGCCTTTGCGGTGTCGGCTAGATGAGCACATGAGGGCACTACGAACTCCTCAAACATACCCAAACAGTGCCTTTTCGAAACACAGGTTAACAAGACATCTCAACGACAGCTTGCCTACCATGACAACGAGTATCATCCACATGAACATTCCGGACACCGCGGAACGGAAAATACGGGAGGCACTGGAAATAAAACGGCTTTCACCGCCTATGAACAATCGAGAAGAGATGAGAGAGGCATTGAGATTGTTAACATCGCAAAGTAATTAGAGGATGATATCGATCATTGACCACGCATTTGGCCCATCCCACCAACAAGGGTCTTCTATCATCCACGTGGGTTACGAGCCGGTCGCAGAAGTAACGATAACCTTCCCGCCCCACCCACGCGTGCGTTTCTGAATTCTTATTCTCTCTTCTTTGCTGAAAATGATTTGATGTGATGTTATATATTACAGTCGCCTGATGAAGGGTCTATGACCCGAAACGTTGCGGATAAAGGGATTTGGTAATTTATCTCTACGTAAGCAGCTTCAGACTACATTACCAGTTATCAATAATTCAGAGAGCTTGGCGCGAAGGCCGTTGAGATTTATGTGTACAATAGAGAGGGGGCGGTTGGTAGATGAGGAATTAGGGTCACTGGAGGCGGAGCACACAATACAACGAAAGGAAGAATCGTGGTGCCTCACAGAACTGAGACCCGAACAAGAGAAGTGCACCCACCTTTGGCATCCGAAACACTGGACACTGGTTCCATTCCAATTGACATTTCTTTCGCATGTCGCACATGGGTACTTCTTCTTCTGAGCGAGTCCTGGGTTCCTCTCGACGCCGGCTCTTTGTAGTAGGATCTTCAGAAGAGCTGCGGCCAGCCAGCATCTCTCCCATGACAAAAGCCCTCTCCGCGGAGGGATTGACGTTGGTTTGCACGGAGGTGGTCTTCTTTCCTCCACACTGCCACGGCACGAACGTACGACATCTCGGCAGCTTGTTATATTCATGGAGTCTCTAAATGCTGATTCCATTGATCCTATTAGTACGTTCTGAGTCATCAGTAATAATATATATTTTGTAGGATGACCTTTCTAAACATTATCCCGATTTCGAATCCAGCGATACTGACCTACCCGATGACTATCGCTCCGATTGGATTTGTGAACTTTCCTTAGAAAATGCAGGTGTGCTCCTATTTGCAAAATGTTTTTTCTCTTCTTCATGATTTTCTACGGTTAAGAACGTATTATGACCGCAACTGAGTCTGACAGTGACTACCTGACATTCGAAAGCGTGCAGTATGTTTTCACCGTCTGCGTTCGCTTGCGGCTGCCTCACGACATTCGTTACTTAGCTGTGCTGATATTTGCAAGGTATGACCCGAGCTTGTCAATGCTTTCTCCTTATTGCAATTGTTCTTTTTAGATTCATGCGCATTCATGCAGAACAGGTTCTTGATTTTCTGGGTGGCTTGAAGATGACGGAGAAACGGCAACATCGAGAGTGGGAGAAAGTGGAAGCTAACCTATCGAGGTTGACTTCTTCAATCATACTTGAATGGTTTTGTTCTTTTTAGTCATGCGCACTTGTGGAAATTTGAGAGCATTAATTTTTCCTGAATGAGTTCTCTGGAATTATTGATTGATTACGGAGAGGTGTTCACAAGTAACGGTTTCAATCCCGCGAGGTGTTTGTCTCCATGTCTGATCGGGCCCAGTTCCTGCTGTGAGGCAGCTTCAAATCCTTGCGAGTGCGCCTCATAACGCAAACTGGATGCTCATCCTTGGTGCAAAATCTGCTAGCCGCTAACGCCCACTCACGCTCGCGGTTCCTCGTTGTGACGAATCAGTAAGAAACGAAACTGACGCGAGGCCCGTGCTTTAGGCTGCCATTGGGGCTGTCTCGTTGCCAGCCGGCTGTTTCCCGTTTGTGCACTGTGGCTCTGCATCTGAATCTGCCCACAACGGAGGCGACAGGGGACATGCCGGGGTGATGAGCGAACACGGAGGAGCGTCCACCAGCTCCTGGGAGCGGGGAACAGCGAGATCGCACGTTCTCGCAACGTAGAGACGCTGCCTGATTCGTGCTCGTATGAGCCGTCCTAAAGTTGTTCAACAACTTTACTGTTTTCGAGGGTAGCCGACAGGTACTAGCTTTGCTCTGACTACTGAGGGAGGAAGGCGAAGTTCGGAAGACCGGTGAATAGCGTTGCTCAAAAAGTTCTTTGCACTGGTCGTTTTATTTCCTACTCGATGCCGAAGACGCAGCGTACGCGCAACGAAATGGTATCTGATTTTCCCATTCTTTTGAGTAGGTAGGCCCAAGAGGTAGTGGAGTAGACCGAACAGGTCTCAAAAAACTGAAATTTCGGAAAAAACTCCAAAACATCCAAGGGAATTCAACTTGTTCTCGTACGCTGCTTTTAATGATGCACTTATCCTCTGTAAAAAATTGAAATTCTCATCACTCATGGCGCGTGCGGCGCGCGCCACGCTGCAGCTTCCGTTTCCCCATCATTCTCTCGCTGTCCCCAACCTCCGCTCCACACTAGCACTCGTAGGAATCATTAGGATAACTGTTTTTTCTTTTGAAGTAAGAGTTTTTTCCAGCTCACTCGTATCAAATATGTTTTTCGAGTTTTCTCACTTCCTCTTACACCCTATTTCAGGCAAACGACACTTCGTATGCTTTCTTCCGTGCAGATTGCTTCGAAAGCGCTTAGTTATCATGATGTAATACCATTCCTGACTTTCTCTCGGTAATGAAAATTTTATGAAATATTTTAAGAGCCTTTCTTCGAAACAAGTGTGCTCCTGCTTGCGTTCGTTAGGCTTCGCCTACACCCAGAGGGCGGCGTTGAAATCAGAACTGCGGATATTGAAGTCGTTGAATTTTCGATTACCCCAGTCTCCTCTTGTTTACTCAGAAGCGCTTCTCAAATCTTTTGGTTTGTGATTTTTGTTTCTTTTACGTGTTTGGACCTTTTCGAACAGATTTCCACATTTTAGTAACATCATGGGCTCATGTCGACATGAAGTCTATCTGGGAGCATACACTACTGTTCTTGGATGTTGTGTTTTTACATCACGATCAGGTAAGTCGAATGAGCAGTGAATTTCTTGTTTACTGTCGCTCTCGGACCCAAAGTCCGGTCCGCAAATGCGGACTGCTCTGTCGCATCACGCAACACGATGATAATCGTGCTGGGAGAAAGGTGAATCTTGCTGGGACCAAGTGGTCCCAACACAATTATTATTCTATTGCGTGATGCAACAAACCTTGTCCGCAAATGCGGACCGCAAATCGGCTCCGAAAACGTCAGTATATCATTTCTCGCACAACCAGATCACATAAATTTCTATTTGTTTTTCCAATAATTCTTTTCTCCGGTTCGGTGAATTTATTTATTTCCTTCGATCCCAGTTCATAATAAAGAGGTGTTCTCAAGATTGTAAGTTTAATTCATGGCATCTGTTCGAATCTTGATGTCCACCACACTTTCCCGAACCTCACACTCATTTCGAAGTAGAAAATGGGTGGAAGTCGTGGCATAGCGAAGCGTAGTCAAAGACTGACATACGAAACCATCTGCTTCATTCCTCTATTTCCCCCCGTTCGAATTTAGGGATTCATAAGGAGAAGGCGGGGGCGATGTTAATGGCAGGAGAAAAAATGGCTTTGTCCGAAAGGCAGTTCGAAGCCCATGAAAAGTTTTGCGGTACCTTCGCGGCAAATTTGCTTCATTTTCTTCTTCTTCTTTGCAGCCGCAGAAGGATTTTCACGGAATTGGATCCGATCGCGGTAGTTCCGTGTGAGATTTCCGTTAAATTCCCGGGTCGTGATGAATTTTCCGTAGATTTCAGACGAATTATCATAGAGATAGTCTTCAGTGAAGGGTTTACCGTCACCATAGGTTGTGGGAAAGAGAATGCCCTTGCTGCTCACAGCAGCTGGGATGGACTGTCCCAGTGTGGATCAGGACAGTGGTGGATTGAGGCAGGAGCCTCCTACAATTCTCCACAGTGCGGCTATAAGTTTCGTTGGCAACGAGGACAAACAGCCTGAGTTGAGAACCTCCGATGCGCCAAAAATTAGCCTTTCATCTTCACCAGCTGTTGCTGGAAATTGGATAATTGTTGGAGTACTGGCCTTGGAATGAGACTAGGTTATTGCGAGTCTTGACCATGCAGTCTTCCCTTGTAGGACATTGTTGTGATGAAAGATCACAGAGTGGTCGCCGTGTCAGCCGATCACCAAGTGGGCGGAGTTTTCTGATCTAGGCGCGAAAACCCGCCAATCACAGACCACATAACGCGCCATAGGGGGTCTGCAGAGTTGCAGAGACCGGCGTGTGGTCGCCGAGCGTCAGCCTTGACGCGGCGACAAAAATGTTTTGAGACATTATCGTCGCGGCGTCGGTTGCCGCTCGCTGGCAGTGATGTAGGGCAGTCGCGGCGTCAATACACTCTGCGGTGCCCTCTCGTCGCCCTTCACGCCGCGTCGGTCGCCATCATCGCCGACTGTAATCTATATTACATCACCCAGTGCTGTTCGTCGCTGCGAGCAACGCCGCGACTTCAACTCTGCGGACCCCTATATAAACCCCCGTCGCTGCCTTGTTGCAGATTCCATACCGCCTCCTGCACCTACTCCAGCCACCGTCACTGCTGTCGCTGCCACCTCCAGTGGCCACCACGTCCAACGAGCCGTTGTCAACCAGCACCCGTCATCACCCCCACCTACCGCCATCATATTCTACTGCGTTTTGACACTATATTTTACTGCACTTTTCACTGTTTCGTATTCTCACCAATAAAACATTTTGCTTACTCTGTGCTAGTGGCAGACGTAACAAATTGGAGATCAGATTCGGGCTCAGTGCCATTTTTGCAGTAGAAAAAAGCGTGCTTGATTGAAAAATCGCCGCAAAAGATGGCACTACAATTGAACTCTGAGACGATTCGAAAGATTCTTGATCAGAATGCCCAGCAAATGACACTGATGCAAGAGATGCTAAAGGTGAGGAAAATGAGAAATGATTCGAATACAAAAAGTGAGGTGGCATCTACTCCTTTGACCTTGATGTCGGAGTTGAACGGTCGATTGGCCATGTTTGTCTTCGATCCCGAGATTGATAGGTGCTTCTCTCGGTGGTACGATTACATAATGACATCATTATGAAAGATGGTGCATCCCTCACAGGTGATGCGAGGTCGAGATTGTTACTTGGGAAGCTGGAAAATGACGTTTTTGAAAGATTCAAACGCCAGATTCTTCCTAAAACACCATCAGATGTGTCATACTGTGAGATGATATCAACCCTAGAAGACATTTTCGACGTAAAGAAATCTTTATTCACATTGCGTTATCAGTGTATGAAAGTTGAAAAGCAAGACTCGGAAGATTACATGCAATACACTGGTCGAGTAAATGAAATGTGTGAGCGTGCATGTTTCAACAAGCTGGATAGCGAGGGTTTGAAGGCTTTATTGTGGATTTATGGGTTAAAATCTCACAGAGATCGAGAAATTCGACCGCGATTGCCCCGAAAAGGGTAGGCCGCATTACCGAATGCTGGAACTGCGGTAAAACTGGTCACACAAGTAGGGACTGTCGAAGCAAGCCATGGCGTTGCAACTCATGCAAGGGTAGGGGACACAAAGAGAAGTATTGTGAGAAGGCATCGCAGTACATGAAAGCAACCAAATCGAAGACCCAAACGGAACCGCACAGGAAACGCTGCGGGCGAGTAGTACTCGCAGGTAGTGCTGAAGCTGATGTGAATACGGTGCGGCAATACGTCAACAGAGAAGTGAACGGGCACAAAATTGAGTTTCAATCGGGCACTGGCTCTGATATTACATTGTTGAATGTAGATAAGTGGAACAAAATGGGCAGGCCGGAACTCACTCACACTAGTCTGGTCGTGAAGGACGCTAGTGGAAACCGGATGAAGGCTTTAGGTGAACTGAAGTGCCAGTTCAAACTGAAAGGTGCCGTTGGTGAGGGATGTTGTGTTGTTACCCCTCATAGCGCGCATTCCTAGGCATGGTCACGTACTATTCGGCTTTCATCCCAAACATGAAAGAGTTGTGTGGGCCGTTGGATTCTATGCTGAAAAAAGATATTAAATGGATACGGAAACACACACATGAAACAGCGTTCGAGAAATTGACGAAAATGCTGGTGCCAGATTTGAGCTTGACACACTATGATCCTAAAAAGAAGATAATCGTAGCTGCTGACGCGTGTGATTATGGGATCGGGTATGTGATCTCGCACAGAATGCATGATGGTGCTGAAAAAGCGGTTGCCCACGGATCGAGATCACTGACTTCTGCAGAGAAGAATCACGCCCAAATTGAGAAAGAAGCGTTAGGGCTTGTGGAGGCAATCAAAAAGTTCCACAAGTATGTGTACGGGAGGCCTTTTACGCTCCGCACTGACCACAAGCCGCTGCTGGCCATATTTGGTAGCAAAAAGGGCGTACCAGTCCATTCAGCCAACCGTTTGATGCGTTGGGTTACAATGCTGATAGGCTATGATTTTGAAATAGAGTACATCAAAACGGATTTGTTCGGGCAGGCTGATGAATTGTCGAGATTGATTCAAAAGCATCTCCTTGTAGAGGAGGATTGCGTTGTCGCATTCGTCGAGAGAGACGTGAAGTTAGTGCTTGCAGACGCTGTACGAAAATTGCCCGTGACAGCACAAATGATTCGTGAGCACACTGAAAAGGATGTTCTGTTGCGAAAGCTGAAAAATTTCACTGATACTGGAGAATGGTCAGAAGTTGTGAAAGCTGGCTCAAAGCAGTTTTACAATAAACGGGAATCGTTATCGATGGCGCAAGGCTGCGTGATGGTAAGCGATAGAGTTGTCGTGCCTGAGACGCAGAGAAAAGAAGTTCTCAAAGAACTGCACTGCGGTCATCCTGGAATCGTCAGGATGAAAGGACTAGCGCGAAGCTATGTCTACTGGCCAAATATCGATGAAGACTGTGAGCAGGTCGAGAAAAATGCGCTGAGTGCCAACTACACTCAAAAACTCCAACTGAAGCACCTCTAAGAACGTGGAATACGCCACAAAATGTTTGGGAGCGAATTCATGTCGATTTTGCAGGCCCAATGGATGTAGTGTACTGCATGGTATACTTATGTCGAGTCGAGTCATCGAGTCTTGGTATCGACTGAAACAGTCGACATCGAGTCATTCGACTACTCGATTATTCGAAATTTTGAAAAATCGAATCAGTCGAAAATTCGATTATTCGAAATTGTGAAAAATCGAGTTAGTCGAAAACTCGATTATTCGAAATTTTGGAAAACCGAGTTAGTCGAAAACTCGATTGTTACGTCTGCGACTAGCACAGAGTAAGCAAAATGTTTTATTGGCGAGAATACGAAACAGTCAAAAAGTGCAGTAGAATATAGTGTTCAAAACGTAGTAGAATATGATGGCGGTAGGTGGGTGATGACGGGTGCTGGTTGACGATGGCTCGTTGGGCGTGGTAGCAACTGGAGGCGGCGGCAACAGGAGCAGAGTGACGGTGGCTGGAACAGGTGCAGTAGACGGGATGGAATCTTTAACAGTGCAGCGGAGGGGGTTTATATGGCGCATTGGGTGGTCTGTGATTGGCGGGTTTTCGCGCCTAGATCAGCAAACTCCGCCTACGTGGTGATTGACTGACACGGCGACCACTCTGTGATCTTTCATCACAACACCTCCCCTTTTAAGCGGTGTGCTACGGTGGTGCGGTAAGAACAACATAAATGCTTCCAACTACAGCTCGTAGCGCTTCGGCCTGCGACGCTGTCGCGTGGACTTGCGGCTAGGTTGAGGTGCATTAGATGCCTTGCTTTGACGCTGAACTCTAGCTCGGTTCTCGGTTGATCCGCTTGATCTTCCTTGTTGTTCTTCACTACTTTCGACACCATTTTTGGAGGAATCGTGAACTGAAGTAATCACATTTCCAGGAAGGCTTTCTGGGTTAACGTTACCATAGTCTCTCGGCGTGATTTCAGTGGTTGTGGGCTCTGTTTCGAACAGGTCAAGCAACAAGTTCCGTGTACTCGTGTCAACGTTTTCGGACTGCGCAACCACTTTCTTCAACTGGTTAGCGTGTCTCACGACCAGCTTTCCTCCTATGTCTACCTCATAGGTGACGCTTCCGATTTTTCTCACAATTTTGCCTCTAGTCCATTCAAAGTTTGAGGCACCACGGTGTCACTTCACTATTACGGCGTCACCCTTGAGGTATTCACGACTTTTCGCACCGTGTCTCCGATTGAATTGGGCCTCCTTCTTTCTGCGTTCAGCAGCGAAATCTGTACCCGGCTGCTCTTTTGACGGCACTAGCATACTGAGCCTAGTCCGTAGTTTTCTTTCCAAAAGCATCTCGGCAGGGCATTTTCCTCGAATAGTAGCATTAGGCATAGTTCGGTACGCCAACAGGACAGTGTTCAGGCAGTCGTAATCAGGGCGAGCGGACGCACTTCCCTCCTCTCTTAGCTTCTTGATACCTCTCTTGAGGATATCCACAAATCTTTTTGCCTGACCGTTGGACTGAGGATGGTACGGCGGCGTCCGGACATGCGTAACACCCCGTTCTTCGCACATCTGCTTAAAAAGCTCCGATGTGAACTGAGTTCCGTTATCGCTTACAAGCGTCTTAGGATTTCCATATCGCGCGAACAGCTCTTTTTTGAACAGCTTAACCGTTGTTCCAGCTGTGATATTGTTCATTTCGAACATCTCAGGCCATTTACTCAAAGCGTCAACAACGACCATGTAGTACACTCCATCCATAGGGCCTGCGAAATCAACATGAATTCGCTCCCATACATTTTGTGGCGTATTCCACGTTCTTAGAGGTAGTTTAGTCGGAGTTTTTGAGTGTAGTTGGCACTCAGCGCAACTTTTCACGACCTGCTCACAGTCTTCATCGATATTTGGCCAGTAGACATAGCTTCGCGCTAGTCCTTTCATCCTGACGATCCCAGGTGACCGCAGTGCAGTTCTTTGAGAACTTCTTTTCTCAGCGTCTCAGGCACGACAACTCTATCGCTTACCATCCCGCAGCCTTGCACCATCAATAACGATTCACGTTTATTGTAAAACTGCTTTGAGCCAGCTTTCACAACTTCTGACCATTCTCCAGTATCAATGAAGTTCTTTAGCTTTTGCAACAGAACATCCTTTTCAGTGTGCTCACGAATCATATTAGCTGTCACTGGCAATCTGCGCACAGCATCTGCAAGCACTAGGTTCACGTCTCTTTCGACTGATGCAACAACACAATCCTCCTCTACAAGGGGATGCTTTTGAATCAATCTCGACAATCCATCAGCCTGTCCAAATGAATCCGTTTTGATGTACTCAATTTCAAAATCATAGCCTATCAGCATTGTTGCCCAACGCATCAAACGGTTGGCTGAATGGACTGGTACACCCTTTTTGCTACCAAATATGGCCAGCAGCAGCTTGTGGTCAGTGCGGAGCGTAAAACGCCTTCCGTACACATACTTGTGGAACTTTTTGATTGCCTCCACAAGCCCTAACGCTTCCTTTTCAATTTGGGCGTAGTTCTTCTCTGCAGAAGTCAGTGTCATTTTCGATCATCTTTGACGTTTTCAACAGCGTCACTATCCGGTCACATTCTTTGAATAAATCATGCAAGCTTGGCTTCCTGTTCTCTTTCTCTTCCTTGTCTAGGGATGCAAGCAATCGCGGTCGAAATTTCTCGATCTCTGTGGGATTTTAGCCCATAAATCCATAATAAAGCTTTCAAACCCTCTGTATCCAGCTTATCGAAAACTCGATTATTCGAAATTTTGGAATTTCGAGTTAGTCGAAGACTCGATTATTTGATAGACCCTAATAGTCGAATGAACTCGATAGTCGACCTTGGTACCTGCTCGTTGGTGCCCCTGCTTCTACTGAACCCAGCAGACGTTTGAGTGTACATAGGGAACGTTCGAGCGATATAGCGTGCACAACTATATCGCGAAAGTATCCCGCACATTGCATAAAGGTGTCGCTGTCCGGCACACCAAGGCCTCTGGTCCATAACACCTTAGGATCCGTACCTAGGGAGTTCATGGAGTCTTTGGTCACAAGCCACAGTTTCGCCACCCCGAAATGTCGATCGCTGTCGAGTGATATCCAGAAAACTGCGCTGTCCAGGCTTCTGAGCTATTTCCATGCACCGTTTGCTGCTTTGCAGGAAACCCGCCTCAAGGATAGACTCGTCATCAGCGTCGGAGAGTACACCTTCTACTGCGGTAACGCTGACGATAGGAGAGTGGGAGGCTGTGCAATAGCTGTAAGGAAGGATTTCAATGGTATGGTCAAGGAGTTCGGCTCAACGTCGTGCCGGAATGCATTCGTACGACTGCGGGATCACGGAGGATTCAATCTGTGGAGAGTGAGTGCTCATGCGCCCACTGAAACCGCCGAAGACAATTCGAAGGATGCGTTTTATGAGGAACTCAATACTTTGCTGGCCAGGATACCTTGTCAACATGCTGTTGTCGTGGGGGTTGACGCAAATGCGAAGATGGGACTTGATCAGGAATCCGAAGTACGCAGTGGTCTGATTATTGCATCGACATTCAAGAGGAATCATCGCCGCCATCAGCTTACTTGGCAGGGACAAACCCGGCTATCTCCAGAAGAGCAGCGGAAGCGGAAGATGACAACTTTGAAACTACAGCTTGACTATGTCCTGACGAGGAATATTCCAGTATCGGACATTCGAAGATCTAGAGCTGTGTGGGATGTCGTATTCGATTTGGATCACCGTCCTGTTCTGTTGAACTTCACTGCGAGGATTCATAAGAGGAAGCGAGGGGCTCAGCCTCTCCAGAGGATTGACATGACAAGTCTCGGAGATGAAGAGTGCAGAAGGAATTTTCGACAACGCGTTTCTATTCACATCGGAGTACGGACTAAGAAGAAACCTTGCGACGCGGATTCTTTTGTCAAGTGCATCCAGTACGCTTCGAAAGAAGCTTTCCCGGTTTTACAGCCTAAGAAGAAGTTCGCCTACGTCTCAGAAGAAACAACATCTACCTACAACAGAGTATGTGCTCTCCGAACTGCAGGAAACTTCGTGGAGGAGAAGTGTCTGAGGAGTAAGTTGCGTCGGCAGCTTCAAAGTGACCGCGAACGAGAGTGGGCGTGTAGAGCTAAGGAGTTCGAGAAGGCTTGGGAGGAGAAGAATCTGAGGAAAGCCTACACGTTGCTGCGACAGTATAGCGGGAAGATGAAGAGATGTTCTCCTGTCTTCAACACTACCAATGGAGTTGCAGTTGATGATGCGACGCTGCCAATATGGAAGGATTACTTCAGTTCACTACTGAATCGTCCAGCGCCATCAGTACCTGAGCTCCCGCATGTTCAGAGAGCACATTACGATGTCAATGAGGAACCGCCGACTGAGTCTGAAGTTTTGGATTGTGTCCTGAAAATGAAGAATGGAAAGGCAGGTGGAGATGACAACATCACTGCTGAAATGCTGAAAGCTCTTCCTCCGTCTGGGATTCGTGAAATGACCAACACCATCCGTGCTATATGGATGAGAGAAAGGATACCCGATTCGTGGAGACATGCGATCATCGTACCTCTTCACAAGAAGCTATCCGTCACGGATCCCAAGAACTACAGAGGAATCTCTCTACTTCGTGTCATGTACAAGGTTTTAGAACGTATCATTCTCGAGCGACTTATCAAACATCGTGAAAGAACGACCAGAGATGAGCGAACCGGTTTTCGACCTGGAAGATCGACCATCGACCAAGTGTTCGTCGTGAGAAGAGTAATTGAATCGTGGCAGCGGTATTCGAAGCCATTACAGCTTGCTTTTTTGGACTTTGAAGCCGCGTTCGACTCTCCTCATCGTGATCGATTGCTCAATGCTCTGCGAGCAGATGGAGTCCCGGAAAAGTATGTTCGGTTAATCGAGGACATGAACAAAGGAACAACAGCAGCAGTTCGTACACCTGTCGGATTTACGTCAGCTTTCGAGGTGAAAACAGGAGTAAGGCAAGGAGCCGTTGCAATACCTTTTCTTTTCAACTTCGCCGTTGATGACATCATGCGTAGAGTTGCAGAACAGTTTCCTGCGGATGTGATCCTAGCACCATCAGGACGCTCCATTGTCGACCTGGAGTACGCCGACGACATTGTGTTATTCGCTGAAAACAACGCTAAACTGCAAAGGATTGTGAACCTAGTTTCGAACTATGCCGCAGCCTATGGACTTAGTCTTCGTCCCGACAAATGCAAGCAGATGTTGGTCTCTCAAAGGCCTTCAACGGGAGCTTGTGTGGACGGACAACGATTCGAACTGGTGGACGTTTTCTGTTATTTGGGCTGTTTGCTGAAGAACGATGGTAGTTATGCAGCGGATATTCGACAACGATGTGCGAAAGCTACGTCTGCATTCAATTCTCTAACCAAGTCTTTGTGGTCTACCACCATCTCGAAGGAAGTCAAGTTGCGCGTCTACCTATCCGCTATTCGCCCTATCATGATGTACGGATCGGAGACGCAGATGGAAAGGTTGGATTGCACGGAGAGGAAGCTTTTTAGGCGTTTGCTTGGATATTTCTGGCCGCGTGTATGCCGTAACGAAGACCTTTATAAGGAAATCGACGCAGTACATCAACGCTTGACACGAGGGAGGTGCCAGCATCTCCTAACGCCATCTCAAGCAGCAATGGAAAGTCGACTTCGACTGCTCGGGCATATACTAAGAAGAACGCCGGATTGTCTCGTACAACACGCTTTAAGAATGCTTCCGAATCCTGTCTGGAAACGGCCACCTGGGCGTAGGCGAAAGTTCTGGACGGATGTGGTTAAAGGGGATTTGAAGTCACTCGGCATCGAAAGACAGTTCAGGCGCGATGTCTCGTTTCGCAGGAAATGGAATAGTGACAGCAGGATGGAATGTGTTCAAATTGTGGCTGAAGACCGTGAAAAATGGACACGGCTGACTACTAGGACGGTACACCTCGGTGAAGATGCGCAATGACCGCGTCAGGCGAAAGCCAACCGATTATGTCAAGTAAAGTCGACTGTTTCGAGTCAAAAAACTCACCGCCAGGTGAATTACTTGATGTAGTTAACCGAAACTGAGCCACCAGTTTTCGAAGACGTAATTGCGGACCATGAAGGCGGAGACTCCTCCATGAGTTTTGAAGATTTCGAAATAGACGACTATATGCCGTGACCTATTAATGTTAAACTCACACCCGGCTATTTCCACGGTTCTAGTCTCCAAAGGGGATTTTCGCTTGCTCATTTATGCTGTGATCACTCTGAGTTGCACTCCTCTCCAACAACGAAATTTGTTCGGTTTTCGGAAGAATTTGGAATTTTGCCTTTGGAATTTAAAAAGGACATTTAAAAAAGTGTCGGTTCCAACAGTCCTACTCTGACAAGGAAACCAGTTATAGTCCGCCTGGTCATCCCGAATGAAATGTACTTTTCTAGAAATATTTTGAACGCAGAATCCGAGTGCGTTCTTTGCAGCTGCCTAAAAGCACCCTGAAAAAGTTATACGCGTTTTCGAAAGCTTGGCGACAAGGTAAGGGTACCCTCTCATGGAATTTTTTGAAGTTCTATGAAAAAAAGTTCCGCATTTTGCCGAAAACTTGTATGTAGGGGTAGCCTAAAGTGCTGAACACGAATCTGGGGCCTGTTTGTCAAAATTCAGAGGTTTACTATAGGTTGGGGTATGTGCCATGTATATAAGAGGGAAAAGTTACCTTAATAATTTGGAAATCGATAAATGATTATCAAATTCGTATTCAGCACCCCGAATAACTTCCAGGAACGAATTCTGAGTCAAATCTCAGACTAAACTGCCGTATACCCGCCGTAATCAACCGTTATCTGTCAGAAATAGTCAAATGGACCTTAGATTCGTGTTAAACACTCATAGTAAACACCCTTCAAAAAACAATATGAGCCACTTTTATCGTAGAAATCCGGAAATCTCAGAAGCCGCGCCCTTGAAGTTTTCTGCCATTGAAGTTTTCCCACGCTGCGAAGCTTTCTTCTTCTTCTTCTTCTTTGCAGCCACATTGAGGGTTTTGTCATAGGTTGAGGAACTGGGCGACCAGTAACGGATTCGTCCATAGGTCCATTACGGTCAGCGTGGTGCGTCTCTCCGAACATTTGAAGAGGTGTGCAGTGTCATGGCCGAGGCAGCCGCAGTCCGGGCAGACATCTGATTTGCTGCTGTCTATTTTGCTGGCGTAGGACATAAACATGGTAGAATGCCCACAGCGTAATGATGCCAGGGTGCACCTGGCCCTTCTTCCGAGTTGAGCCTCGGATGTACAGACTTGGGGCGGCACTACCCCCAATATGGGATTAATGACTGCCTTTTCCAGATGGCACCGCACGAACTGAGTATGCTCCTCGCGCAATAGACGGAGTCTTTCTTGCTGTGAGTCGTGCCATCTTTGCAGATTGACTTTGCTGGGAGCATCGGTGAATGGCTTTCTGATCTTTCTTTCTCTGACGGGGTTTAGCACTCTCCAAGAGGGGTGATTTGGTTGTTTGACAATGTTGGTGAAAAATTTTTGGGCCTGGAGCTCACAGTGCACCCTTACTGGTAATAAGCGGGTCTCAGCATGCAAGTGATCGACCGGGGAACTTCTTGCACATCCGGTGGCGATTCGAAGAGCCGCATTCTGTATGCGTTGCATCTTAGTCCAAGAGGATTCCGAAACTAGATGCTGCCAAACTGGTGCGCCGTATTCTAGAGCAGGCTGGAGAATCGCTTTTTACGTCGTAATAATGGTTTCTTTGCTACTACCCCATGTTGTACCGCCCAGGGCTCTAAGCACGTTAAGCTTCACTTTAACGATAGCCTGCTTCTGTTCCGTGTTCTTATGGAACTTGAGCGATGGATCGAGCACGAGTCCGAGAAGTTTTGGGAAGCGGGCGGCAGGCAAACGATCTCCATTCCATACGACATACGGATGTGCGCTGTGTTCAGATGGGTCTGTTGTGAGTACGGATACCGATGACTTTGACGCAGAAATCTTCAGCATTTTGCGGTCGAAGAAGCTTTTCAGTGTGGTCAAGTACCCGTTAATCTTAGCGGCGGCCACATTTATGTCCCGATCACGACACAAGACAGTCATATCATCAGCGCTGCCGAGATGTCGTACGTTCGTGCCGTGGCAGTGTGGAGGAAAGAAGATCGCCTCTGTGCAAACCGACGTCATCCCCTCCACAAAGAGGGTTTTTGTCATGGGAGAGGTGCTGGCCGGCCGCAGCTCTCCTCCGGATTCTCCTGCAAAGGGCCGGCGTGGAGAGGAATCCTGGACCCGCTCAGAAGTACCAATGCGCCACGTGCGGAGAGGATGTAAACTGGAGACATACCAGCGTCCAGTGCTTCGGATGCCAAAGGTGGGTGCATCTCTCCTGTTCGGGTCTCAGTTCTGTGAGGCATCATAACTCATCTTTTCGTTGTGTGTTATGCTCCTCACCTTCCATCTCAGATTCCTCTATCTCAAATCGCCCCCTTTCCATTGTGCATATCAATCTAAACGGCCTTCGTGCCAAACTTTCTGAACTCTCTCTCTCTCTCTTTGCTCGTACTTACCATCCAGACGTGATCATGGTTCAAGAAACCAAGCTCTCTCCATCCCCTACCTATCCTCATCCCAACATCCCGGGCTATACTTCTTACCATGCTCCAAGGTCATCTCTCGGCGGAGGAGTTTCTGCATTCGTTCTATCCTCACTTCCCTCACACCTCATTCCCAGCACCCCACGGACGGTACTCTCGAGTACCTCCCAATCCATCTCCCCCTAAAAACACCCCTTTCTCTTTTCAACATATACATTCCACCTACAACTTCATGCCCTTCATCTTACAATCCTATCCCACTTCTCAAGCAGCTGAGCGACTGCTCCCTCTCATCCTCGTTTGTTTTCGCGGGTGATTTCAACGCTCACACCTTTTGCTCGTCTCTCGGTCCTGATGTTAGAGGAGATGACGTCGAAGAATGGGCAGATGAGTGCGACCTGGTCATTTTAAACGATGATCAGCCCACTCGTCTCCCTGCCAACGGCCGATCTTCTAGCCCAGACATATCTCTTGTCTCGTCCAACCTTTCTAGCTGCTGCACATGGTCTACCTCGACTACTCTGCCAAGTGACCACGTTCCTGTCTTTGTCCACATCGATCTATCCAATTCTCTCGCTCCCTTTTCTGGTGTTCGCCAACGTTCTTATCTTAATTTAGGCCGAGCAGACTGGCGCCTGTTCAGTGAAGTTGCGCTTCGCCTATCGGCAGATTACCCGTGGAATGGCGACGTGCACCAGAAAGAGTGCCATTTATCTGACGCAATCCGCAAGGCCATGAATGCGGCTATTCCTATCGGTCGCGTCAAGACGTTCTATCCAAATGTCAACAGAGACATCCTCGACAAAATTAGAACGAGAGATGCGAGGAGAGCGGTTAATCATCTGGACCCCGTGGTTGCTGAGCTTGACAGTGAGATCAAAAAGGATTTGGACAGACACAAGAAAGAAGAGTGGGAGAAGTTCACCGGACAGATGGACTTTAAGACGGACAGTGCAGCTACTTGGAAGGTTTTACGGAAGCTTTCGGGTAAAAGCTCACCCGCCACCGTCTCCACAGTCGAATTCGACAACGGCGTATTCAAATCAGGAAAGGAAGCCGCCTATGCGCTCGGGAAAAGTTTTTCCATCACCAGTGCTAAATGAGGTCCGCAGAATAGAGTGACTGTAAGAGAGCTGTGCCGCCCCCCGCTTCTGAGCACGGCCAAAGCGTTTACTACGACGCAAGTTGAGAAGATTATAGAGGAAATGCGGAACTCTAGAGCTATTGGTCCTGATGGGATATGTCATGCTGTCTTGAAGAAGGTACCCACTGACCTACTACCGCTTCTCACTGATGTGATAAACACCTAGTTCAAGTCGTGTACTATCCCGCAGAATTGGAAGACGGCAAACGTCGTTTCGCTGCCCAAGCCTGGCAAGCCCCAAGCTTCAGTCAAGGGATATCGGCCCATTAGCTTGTTGTCTTCTTTTGCTAAAGTAGCTGGAAAGCCGATCGTCAAAGACCTGGCCGAACACAACGAGAGACAGGTGTTTCAGCATGGATTCAGAAGACTGCATTCCACCACGACAGCTTTGTTAGAAATTACTAGCTATGCAATTTATGGTTTCAACGCCTATAAGCCGCAGAGAACTGCTGCAGTTGCCTTGGATCTCACCAAGGCTTTCGACACAGCGAATCTTGGCATCTTATCAAACAACTTACTGGAGTCATCAATCCCGCCATGGCAAAAGCGCTGGATAGCTGCATTCACTAAGGGAAGACGGGCTAGAGTGATGTTCCAGAATCATGCGAAGCTTTGAACGAATCAAGTCGTAGACTTCGGAAAATCGACAAGTAAACCCCAGATTCGCCCCAAATAACCGTACAACAGGTGCGGAACTCTGGCGGAAAACGCCTATAACTTTTTTCAGAGTGGTTTTAGGCAGCTGCGAAGAGAACTCTCGGATTCTACGTCGAAAACGGTTTTGGGAAAGTACACTACAACCGAATTGGCCAGCGCAACTAATAGTAAATTCCTTGTGAGAGCACCTTTCGCGCTGGTACCGCCATCCGCGCTTGTGCCGTGCTCGTCTCCCCCTTGTCCCGCGATCCGCCTCCGTTCCGCGAAAGTTCCTTGATCGACCAATCCGTGGTCATTCCCTTGCTCGTACCATGATGCTACCATTATCGTTCCCCCCGGTGCATCGCTCTCACGCTGCGCAGACTTGTAAAACGGCGCGAAATAGGGCATGGACAAATACCTTGAAGCTTTGTGTTGATCTGATCGATTAGGCAACACTCGTTCGGGTGAAACACCGAGACGGCATGGATGATAGGACGCAGTACGATAAGGAGTGGAGGCTGACAGAATCTCGCGATCGTCCCGCGACAGCTCTGGGCTCGGTTCCGCGATGAAGCATTGCGGAAACGTCGATGGTCGAACGCGGTACTCTCCTGGTTCGAGAAAAGAAATGAATGCGATTTGGATAAAACAGTCGAAATAAGGTGTTTTAGAAATTCAATTGTTGAAATATGCAAGAATTGAGTTAGCCGAAAACTGGACCATTCGATTATTCGAAAAATCGAGTCAATTCGACTACTCGTTTATTCGAAATTTTGAAAAATCGAGTTAGTCGAAAACTCGATTATTCGAAATTTTCAAAAATCGAATTAGTCGAAAACTCGATTACTCGAAATTTCGAAAAATCGAATTAGTCGAAGACTCGATTATTCGAAATTCTGAAAAATCGAGTTAGTCGAAAACTCAATTATTCCAAAATTTCGTCGAGTCGCCGAAGTATACTACATGATCGTTGTTGACGCTTTTATTAAATGGCCAGAGATGTTCGAAATGAACAATATCACAGCTGGCACAACGGTTAAGCTGTTGAAAGAGCTGTTTGCGCGATATGGAAATTCTAAGACGCTAGTAAGCGATAACCGAACTCAGTTCATATCAGAGCTTTTCAAGCAGATGTGCGAAGAACGGGTGTTGCGCACGTCCGAACACCGCCGTACCATCCTCAGTCCAACGGTCAGGCAGAAAGATTTGTGGATATCCTCAAGAAAGGTATCAAGAAGCTAAAAGGGGAGGGAAGTGCGCCCGCTCGCCCTGATTGCGACTGCCTGAATACTGTTCTGTCGGCGTATCGAACTACGCCAAATGCTTCTCTTCAAGGAAAATGTCCTGCCGAAGTGTTTTTGGGTAGGAGATTAAGGACTAGGCTCAGTATGCTAGTGCCGTCGAAAGAGCAGTCAGGTACAGATTTCGCTGCTGAACGTAGGAAGAGGGTGGAGGCACAATTCAATCGCAGGCACGGTGCGAAAAGTCGTGAATACCTCAAGGGTGACGCCGTAATCATGAAGTCACACCGCGGTGCTTCAAACTTTGAATGGACTAGAGGCGAAATTGTGAGAAACATCGGAAGCGTCACCTATGAGGTAGACATAGGAGGAAAGCTGGTCGTGAGACACGCTAACCAGTTGAAGAAAGTGGTTGCGCAGTCCGTAAACATTGACAAGAGCACACGGAACTTGTTGCTTGACCTGTTCGAAACAGAGCCAACAACCACTGGAATCACACCGAGAGACTATGATAACGTCAATCCAGAAAGCCTTCCTGGAAATGTGATTACTTCAGTTCACGATTCCTTCGAAAATGGTGTCGGAAATAGTGAAGAACAACAAGGAAGCTCAAGCGGGTCAACCGAGAACCGAGCTAGAGTTGAGCGTCGCAGCAAGGCATCTTTTGCGCCTCAACCTATCCGCAAATCCACGCGACAGCTTCTTCTTCTTCTTCTTTGCAGCCACATCGAGGGTTTTGTCATAGGCGGAGAAACTGGGCGACCAATAGTGGATTCGTCCACAGATCCATTATGGTCAGCGTGGTAGGTCTCTTCGGACAATCAAATAAATGTGCGGTGTTATGGCCGATGGAACCGCAGTCCTGACAAACATCAGAGTTGCTGCTGTCAATCTTGCTGGCGTAAGACATAAGCATTGTCGAGTGACCGCAGCGCAGCGATGCGAGTGTGCATCTAGCCCTTCTTTGAGTCTCGGATTTGCAGACTGGGGGCGGTACTTCTCCTAGTATAGGATTCTCCGCCGCCTTCTCAAGATGACACCGTACGAACTTGGTGTGCTCCTCGCGCAGAAGGCGGAGTTTGCTGTGAGTCGTGCCATCTGTGCAAGTTGACTTTGCTTGGAGCATCGGCAAATGGCTGTCTTTAAGCTCTCTCTCTCTCTCTCTCTCTCTCTCTCTCTCTCTCTCTAACGGGATCAAGCACTCTCCATGACGGATGGTTTGGTTGTTTTATAATATTGATACGGAATTGTTTGGCTTGCAGGTGACAGTGTTCCTTCACTGGTAGTAAACGTGTTTCGGCATGCAAGTGCTCGAGACTGGGGAACTCCTGGCACAACCGGTGGCGACACGAAGAGCGGCATTTTGTACTCGTCGCATCCTCGTCCAAGAGGATTCTGAGACGAGATGTTGCCATACCGGTGCGGCGTATTCCAGGGTGGGCTGAAGAATCGCCTTACACGTTGTTAGTATAGTTTCCTTGCTGCAACCCCATGATGTACCGCCCAGGGCCCTGAGAACATTGAGCTTAGCTTTAACGACTGTCTGCTTTCGTTCGGTATTCTTATGGAACTTGAGCGACGGATCAAGCACAAGACCGAGCAGTTTCAGAAATCGAGTTGCTGGTAGACGGTTTCCATCCCACTCTACATCCGGATGAGCGCTGTGCTCGGATGGGTCCGTTGTGAGGACAGATACCGTTGACTTGGATGCGGAGATCTTTAGCATCTTCTCGTCGAAAAAGTTCTTCAACGTGATCAGGTACTTCTTGATCTTGTTGGCGGTAACATCTATGTTCCGATCTCGACACATGATTGTTATGTCATCGGCATACGCGACAACCTTGATATCCTGTGGCGGTTCAGGCATATCCTCGAGGTACAGACTGAACAAGGCTGGCGATAGGACACCGCCCTGTGGGACTCCAGCTACGATAGGATTGCTGTTCGAGACGTGATTCTGAAACATAACTCGAGCTCGTCTTCCCTTGATGAATGCTGATATCCAGCGTTTCTGCCATGGCGGTATTGATGATTTCAGTAAGTTGCTTGACAGGACTCCATGGTTTACTGTGTCGAATGCCTTGGTCAGATCTAAGGCTACAGCCACAGTTCCCTGTGGCTTCTCGGCATTGAACCCATCAATGGCAAAGCTAGTAATTTCCAGCAGAGGTGTCGTGGTGGAATGCAGCTTTCTGAGTCCGTGCTGAAACACCTGTTTACCATTGTGCTCTGCAAGGTCCTTCACAATCAACTTTTCGGCTACTTTCGCAAATGAGGACAGCAAACTAATGGGGCGATATCCCTTGACTGAAGCTTGCGGCTTTCCAGGCTTCGGCAGCGGCAGGACGTTAGCTGTTTTCCAATTTTGCGGGATAGTGCATGAACTGAACGAGGTGTTTATCAAGTCAGTGAGAAGCGGAAGGATTTCAGTCGGTAATTTCTTCAAGACAGCAGGGCATATTCCGTCGGGACCAACAGCTTTAGAGTTCCGCATATCCTTTATAACCTTCTCAACTTGCGTCGTAGTGAACGCTTCGGCCGTGCTCATAAGCGGGAGGCGGCACAGCTCTCTTACTGTAACTCTGTTCTGCGGACCACGCTTTGCACTGGTGATGAAAAAACTTTTACCGTCTCCTGCACCTGTTCCAGCCACCGCCACTCTGCTCCTGTTGCCGCCGCCTCCAGTGGCCACCACGCCCAACGAGCCGTTGTCAACCAGCACCCGTCATCACCCCCATCTACCGCCATCATATTCTACTGCGTTTTGACACTATATTCTTCTGCACTTTTGACTGTTTCGTATTATCACCAATAAAACATTTTGCTTACTCTGTGCTAGTCGCAGACGTAAGAGGCATCTAACTACCCACGATGATGAAATGAGTTGGGAGTAAAAGAACGAGAGCGGGGGAAGGCGCCGCGCTACTGTACGGCATGATGGCGCTTTTCTTCACCTCTATTACATTCGCCAATGTCTCTGCTTATCTATATTGCGCCCCACCCACCCTTTTGCCACCTCAAGACCGCCATCCACCGATTCGGCAGGTTCTGACCGGCTGAGACTAGAAATAGTTAAGTGCGTACTTTTGTGTAAGTGAAAAATTGAAGACGAAAAGGCGGGCGGTGAACGGTCCTCCCAGCAAAATACCTAGGTACGAGTATCGGAAAGAGATTTTCACGTGTATAGCACATGAAAACCTCTGTACGTCAAGCCCGTAATTCTTAGCCTATCCTTCTGATACCACCCGGTCTCAATCCTTAGAGCACTGTCTCAAGTATTCCTATTGGGGTCCAAGATGTTCAACCTAGTCGTGGTGGATCTGTGGAGTCGACGTATGGAGGCTCATCAAACGAACATCAATCACTCCATGTGGAGTTTTTTCGTATTGGGAGTGTACATAGATGGCTGGCCGCTACACTCCTCTGTATTCTACTTCTACGAGCTGGCGTCGAGAGGAATCCGGGACCGTGCACCAAGGCACCACGATATCCCTGCTGTCACTGCGGGCTATCTGCCCAACATACGAGCATTCAATGTGGTGGTTGCCTTGGCTGGGTGCACCTCAAATGTTCGGGATTGTCCAGCTATGATGACTACACTCATGCTTACTGTTGTATGCCTTGCTCTGTAAATCCTCCTAGGGTTCCTCAACATTGTCTAAGCATTTATCATTTCAACATAAATGGCCTGCGTGCCAAACTTGCTGAACTCACACTGTATGTAGATCGCACTCAACCTGATGTCATTCTCCTGCAGGAGACCAAGCTTAGCACATCTTCCTCCTCCATCCCCCGCCTCCCCGGTGAATGAAAAGTGAATTCTGGGAGGTATAGTTGAGGACCTTTGACTTCGGAAGGATGACGGCAGTTGTAGACTTCTTCTTCCGCGTACGCTCTTGCCAACGAGTAGGCGATCCTCCATAAGAGCGCCTCCCCGGTTATTTATCCTATCACATTCCACGTACTTCCCATGGCGGTGGTGTTTCAACTTTTGTAATATCATCTATCCCTTCTCACATTATTGCTCTTCCCGATGATGATGTTGTTGAATGTCTTGGAGTTCATATTGTACTACAAAGTGGCCCCCTTAATATTGTCAATGTCTACTGTGCTTATCTGGGCCAAATTCCTGTCCGCAACTGCGTCTCGACACGCTTTGCAGCCGCACGCTCCCGAGTCAGAAGAGCTTCCAGCGCCGCAGCCGCCGATCTGCTGACTCCAGTTGAGTTTTAGAAGCTGGAAACTAAGAAAATTTGGAGAAAATTGCATAAAAAAGCCACATCGAGTCGGCTTTGGCGCTGGAAACCCGATTGACTCGAGCGCGTGCGGCCGCAACGGACAGGAATTTGGCCCAGATAAGCACAGTATATACCCCCCACCACATCCTGTCCCAATGCGTTTGACCCCACAAATTACTTACATGATGTCCATGCTGCCTTATCGTCAATTTCGGTTGTAATAGCTGGTGATTTTAATGCTCATTCTCCTTCGTGGTTTTCTCCGCTAGAGCCTGACAGTAGAGATGAACTCATTGAGTTTTCGCTGATGATTGTGATCTTGTTCCCATCAATGAGGATTCTCCCACTCCTCTTCCAGCGGTGGGCAGACCCTCCTCACCCGATATCACGTTTGTATCATCTTGGCTAGCTATTTCCTGTAACTGGTCTACTGATGTGGCGCTGGCCAGTGATCATCTTCCCATTATTACGTCATTGGATCTGTCACTTAATAGTTTGCTTGCTCCGTTCTCTGGCTCTCGTTGTAAGTCCTATTCTAATTATCGGAAGGCTAAATGGGACCTATACAAAGAGTGTTGCTCAGCCAGGTGGCCAGCTACCCGTGGAACGGCTCAGTCTACGACAAGGAGAATTTCATTGTCGATGACATAGGACGTGCTTCCAAAGCTGCTATTCCTACTGGACGTGTAAAGACTTTTCACCCAAACGTGCCCAGTGAAGTGCTTGAACTGATCACTATGAGAGATGACAAGCGAAGATCGGACCCCAATGATCCAAAGATACAACAGCTGTCGGTAAACATCACCGCACTGCTAAATGAGCACAAGCAGCAACGCTGGAAAAAGCTCACCGAGTCGATCGATTTTGCCGTGGATGCCAAAAAAGCCTGGACCACCTTGAAGCGGCTTTCAGGCAAAAAGATGAGTACTGATCGCAAGATGCTCAAGTTTCCGTCTGGAAGATTCGAGCACGGATACAAGGCTGCTTGTCTGCTCGGCAAACTATTTGCATCTGCGTCATCGCCTCGGGACAAGCAACACAGACGAACAATGCAAGCAATCAGGAAACTCAGTCGACTGGATGTCCCTATTATCTCTCCTTCCGCCATCGACAAGGTCATCAAATCGATGAAAAATTCGCGGGCTGAGGGACCCGACGGGATTTCAGCTGTTCATCTCAAACTTATTCCTGATCCCTATTACGAACTGCTCTCTGATCTTATTCATTCGTCATTCAGTTCTGGTGTTATTCCGGCCCGCTGAAAACAAGCTGTCGTCATCCCCATTGCCAAGCCAGGCAAACCGCCGGATAAGGCTGCCTCCCACCGCCCCATTTCCCTTCTCTCCCCCCTTGACAAGCTTGCGGAAAAAGTCGTCAATCCGCTCCTCCAAAACGCGTTGCAGCACAACACTCACCAGCATGGTTTCAAGAAGGAGCATTCGACCATCACTGCCCTGACATCAATCACCGAGCATATCATTGCTGGATTTAATCGCAAGACTCCGGCTGGTAGAAGCCTCGTCGTTGCTATTGATCTCACGGCTGCGTTTGATAGCGTCAGTATCCCGCTTCTATCGAAATCCATACTGGAATCGGATATGCCCAGTTGGTCTAAAAGATGGATTAATAGCTTTGTCAAGAACCGGTCCATTCGTGTAAAGTTCGACGGACATCTGTCGTCTTCGGTCCCTTTGAAAGCCGGTGTCCCACAAGGCGGGGTGTTATTCCCGAGCCTGTTTTCGCTGTTTCTGTCTGATATTCCTGAGCCACCAACTGGTATTCATCTGTGCCTGTACGCCGATGACATCACAATCGTTTGCACGGACTCAGTTATCGATCGAGCCACTGCTGCCATGAATGGCTACTTACGGATCCTGGCAGTGTATCTTAAATCAAAGTCGCTGACTGTCTCTGCCTCCAAATCAAGTGCTACACTATGTACAACAGCTACTATCGAACATCGACTACATACCAAAGTCGTCTGGGATGGTCACGAGCTGCCACTGTCTGAGCATCCTCGACTATTAGGAGTTTTCCTGGACCCCTCTTTACGATTCCATGAAAACACGCGTATACGAGCTGCCACTGCCAACTCGCGCAATAACATTCTTCGCGCCTTAGCTGGAACCTCGTGGGGCAGCACGGAAGAAGTACTACGCACGACTCATAGAGCCATGTTCCAGCCGGTCTTGAAATATAGCGCCCTTATTTGGACCCGACATCTCTCTGAATCCTTTTGGAGCAAGTTGCAGAGAGCACAGAATACTGCCCTCAGGCTTATGACTGGATGTCACAAGTCGACGCCTATTCCGCATCTTCATCAAGAAACCGGCCTCCTCCCTGTAAAACAGCACTGCTTACTCCAGTCTCAGCAATTTTTCATAAGTATTGTCAAGAGCCCGACCCATCCAAACTACCATCTCCTGTCGTCCGGCCCCCAATCAAGAAACATACGCACGCCGCTCAATGCTTCCCTGTCTGCTGTCGATCAACAACGCTGGGCTACATCCGAGCTCTCCCGCAGAAGACTCCAGATGGCTGAGCATACGCGCTTTGTGGCAGAGTACCTGTCTGATGCTCAGCCCAATTCAATTTATGGCGGCGTACCCCCACGAGCCGACGACAGCGAAGCCGATCTACCGAGACGTACCCGAACAATCCTTGCTGGTCTGCGATGCGGTCACTCGGCATTTCTAAAGGCCTACGCCCATCGGATTGATCAGTCAGTCCCTGATAGATGCCCTGATTGTGAATGTGCTGGACATGATTCGTTGCATCTATTTTCATGTCCGGCCAGACCTGCAACGTTATCTGCTCGAGATCTATGGTACGAACCGTGTGAAGTGGCTAGCTTCCTACGCCTTTGATGCGATGCTCTGTTCATGGCTGACAACAAAAAGAAGTATTTCTAGGAGCTTAGGCGTGAAGTTCCACTTCTTTATGGGAGAAGGTCGGATTCATTCATGAAAATCAAGTGCGAAGGGTTTCGAGACTGCGCCTCTAATAGGAAGCGTGGGTGGTCGTATCACAGAGAAGCCGCTGAGTCGCTATTTGGAGAACAGCGGAGTCGCTCCAGTGGCTGTATTCATGAAACACTGGGAGCTTCTCACGAATGTCCAAAGTTCACCCGCTATTGGACGAGTTTTCGATGTTGCACCTTCCTAGGTGCCCGGCAGGTAGGCAGGAAGGCTCCCGGATACCTGGCGGGTAGGCATGAGGGTTCCTAGCTGTCTAGCGGGTGGACGGAGAGAGTTGCGGCTGCCTGTTACGTCGATCTTGCATTTCAACAAATGATCAATATGTTGCTGGCAGGCGGCTCGTGCTTTGCCCCTCCACCCGCACAATCGAGGTCGGGTATGCTATGCCCGCCGGAATGCATTGATAGCGGAGCGGAGACACAGCAGCCTTCTACCCGGCGGTCTCCTCTCTGTCTCTGCGGGCGGCTACTCATGCTTGCCTCTGCCCTCACAGGTGGCGAGGGGCCGCCACTATTGAAATTTCGACAGGGGGGGGGCACAAGCTGGCTGCCATACGCCGGGCACGGGAGAGTTTCGCCCTCTTTCTGGGCCCGCGGTTTCATCAATACGCCCACAAGACTATGCCGCTGGTGGCTGAGGCAGTGTCTATACCTCATGGAAACGCGTGTTAGTTTTTACCCGCTTCCCACAGGCTGGTGGACATTCCCCGAAGCATTTCGATCACCCATTACCTCTGCCAACCCGTAGCTAGATGCCTCCTAGGGCGCGGCCTGTAACGCCGCCCCATTCCATGTAACGAGAATTTACGGGTTTTAGCTACGATAGCTACAACCCGCATATTCTTGTGTCGACGGTACAAGGGTGCAAATTCTACGCGTATTCTACATAAAAACGAAGGCTAAATTCGATACATTGATCTCTCTGTCGCTAAACCCGTATATTCTCGCTATAATTTTGTAGCGACAATCTACGGTGTTAGCGACAGCCTGTGTTGAAATGCAATCTCAAACCCACGCTGGCTACGCGGAACCCATGGACGTCGTTCGAACAGTGTTGGCCCAGTTATCCCACGGAGTGATTGCGTGACACCGTGTTGGTGGTCGTGGAGGGTGATCCCGTGTCCCTCTCAGGAAGACCTTGCTGAGAATAATTTTGACCACTGGGATGCTTCAGGCCGTGGGGAAGAAACGGCGTTGCGGTCGATCGCAGCTGTAATCGCCTTTCTAGAACGGATCAGGACTGGGTGGGTCGATCGACCGAGTGCTGTAACGAGAATTTGTGTAGGATACGCGGGCGCTGTAGCTAAAATTTCACCAACTGAGGCTAAACTTTCCGTAATTTACGTAAATTCTCGTGTCAAAATTAGACTAGATGCCTCCGAAACCCTGGGCATCTCCGGTTTCCATGTGAGGCATCTAGCTACGTGCTGGCAGAGACAGTACGGCGGCACGTATCGCGTCTGCCGTGGCCGTAAAGAGCGATGCAAAGCCACGTCTAAAAGAACAGCTCTCTGGCAGTAAACTCCGCTGCCAGCAAATTTGGTAGGTGTTTTTTGAAACTAAAAATAGAACAATAAAAAAATAACATTTGAAAGAAGTGATTTTCTATTAAATGGGGAGTGGATTAAAAATCTGAAACAGGGAAAACAAAATAGACAGGTAATTGAATTCAAATAAAAAGAGGATCAAATAAATATAGCTGAGCTCCCTCATTTCTAGCCGGGCGAAGTAAGTTTCATGGTGCTTACCGTGTCGGAATCTTCTTATCACCAATATTTTGTTATGACCTACCTCTCCGCTGCTTGCTCCGCCTGGACTCAGGCTCCGTCCATACATGGCGGGAACACACGCTGTCGCTTGTTTGCGCTCCTCAACGATCCCCAACGCTGATGGGTACCCAATATCATGAGAGACACCGACCTCTGATTGATCAACAGGTCAAACGTTAGTTATCGATTCGTGTTGATTCGATCGTTAACGTTTAACCTGTTGATCAATCACTGGACTCGACTCGTTGGCAGCTCATTAACCACGGTTTGTGACAGCCGTGGTGGGTCTAGGGGACACGAGGGCATTAGTTTTGAATAAAGCTCGAGACTTGGTCCTTTAAGAATGAAGCTATAAGCATGCAACTTGTTAGGCCCTAGTTATACATCGGCGATTCGGTGCCGCTGGTTTTCGCGGGACGTCTGCGATTGGTCAGATTTGGAAATTGACCAATAGCAGACATGCCGCGGAAGCCAGCGGCGGCGAAACGCTGGTGTATAACTAGGGCCTTACACCTCTTACGAAGAATTCGTGAGCGAGCGAGGGCGGGCGTCTAGCAAATCGGGTGCCCTCGATGACAATCGATTTTGCGCAATCGCGCGCTCTCTCAACGTATCGACGCTGCCTCATACCAGCGAGAATGGTTTTGGACAACTTTTCCACCTTAATGCCCATGTTCTTTACTCTCATTGCAGGTGTATCACAGCGTTTTGCAGATAGCAGTGGGGAGTAATGGTGCTTTGAAATCATTATCTAGGTTGGTATTGTTTTTTTTTCTGAAACCACATTTTGTTTCCAGTAAGTGAGGATATTGCTTCAGGATTGATATGGAACGTATCAAAGCCGACTGGATGCTACTTAGTGCAGCTACGGTGACAGCTGCGGCCAATTGCGTGCTGCCCCTTGATTGCTCCGAACAGGTAGTTATCATTCCCAGTAAGCTGACCTGAACTCAATGCAGCAATTGACTATTCTTCTTCTTCTTCTTCTTCTTCTCCTTCTCCTTCTCCTTCTCCTTCTCCTTCTCCTTCTCCTTCTCCTTCTCCTTCTCCTTCTTCTTCTTCTTCTTCTTCATCATCATCATCTTCTTCTTCTTCTTCTTCTTCTTCATCATCTTCTTCTCCTTCTTCTTCTTCTTCTTCTTCTTTCCTTCTTCTTCTTCTTCCTTCTTCTTCTTCTTCCTTCTTCTTCTTATTCCTTCTTCTTCTTCTTCTTCTTCCTTCTTCTTCTTCTTCCTTCTTCTTCTTTTTCCTTCTTCTTCTTTCTTCTTTTTCCTCCATCTTCCTTCTTCCTCCTTCTTCTTCTTCCTTCTTCTTCTTCTTCCTTCTTCTTCTTCTTCTTCCTTCTTCTTCTTCTTCTTCTTCCTTCTTCTTCTCCCTTCTTCTTCTTCTTCTTCTTCCTTCTTCTTCTTCTTCCTTCTTCCTCTTCTTCTTCGCGCGATCGAAGACTTTTTGAAGATCAAGGAACGTCATGTGAAGGCTATGGCTCTTCTCCTGTTGCTTTTCAATCTAGAGCCTTTTTCATGGATTGCATCGATAGTTCCACATCCTTTGACAAACCCGCACTGGTTTGTGTTTGTAATACGAGATACAGGTCCCTCTACGCTTGGCACAGATTGTGATTGTATGGTCACAAAACTTCTCGCTGGAGATGGTCTCAAAGTTCTGTCGCCATCTCTCTTAGGCTCCGTCCATACGTGGCGAGAGCGTGCGATAACACAAAATCGATGGTCATCGTGGGCACACGATTCGCTAGCCGCTCACAGGCGCTCCTTCTCGCGCGCCCTGGCCGGTCGCTCTCACGCGCTTGCGCCAGCACCACGAAGCAAGCAGCAAGTTTCAGGCTTACTGCTCCATCACTGAAGCAGGTGACATTGAACCTGTAGCAAAACTACTGTCCTTGTTTTTCATAATCCCACTACGGAAGTCGAAAACGGTGGGAAATCATCAGCCGTTGCGCTGACTCGAGCGATTGATCACCCGATCAAACGTTTTCAATCAATTCAACGCGATTTAGAGGCGTTCGCTTGTGTTAATTTGCGGGCACGGGCTGCTCCGGCGTTGAGGAGCGTCGAGAGGCGCACAACAGCGAGAACGCCCGCTCTCGCCACGTATGGACGCTGCCTTAGACATCAGCTGGACGTCGGAGTAGGCTGCCGTTTGCTGCCTTGATGGTATTGATATGCCATATGTCTAGAGAAGAACAGTTTTGCTCTTTTGCCAACCGATATATAGCTTTCCCGCCGCTGCCGAGATGTCGTACGTTCGTGCCGTGGCAGTGTGGAGGAAAGAAGATCGCCTCCGTGCAAACCGACGTCAACCCCTCCGAGAAGAGGGTTTTTGTCATGGGAGAGGTGCTGGTCGGCCGCAGCTCTCCTGAGGATTTTATTACAAAGAGCCGGCGTCGAGAGGAATCCTGGTCCAGCGCAGAAGTACCTATGCGCCACGTGCGGCATGGATGTTAACTGGAGACATACCAGCGTCCAGTGCTTCGGATGCCAAAGGTGGGTGCACTTCTCCTGTTCGGGCCTCAGTTCTGTGAGGCATCATGAATCGTCCTTTCGTTGTGTTCCATGCTCTGCCCCCAGCAACTCTGATTCCTCAATTACCAACCGCCCCCTCTCGATTGTTCACATTAATCTCAACGACCTTCGCAACAAGTTATCTGAACTCTCTCTATTCGCACGTTCTCATCACGTTATCATGGTTCAAGAAACCAAGCTCTCTCCTTCTACCACTTACCCCCAGCCCCACATTCCGGGATACACCGCCTATCACATGCCAAGGTCTGCTCTTGGGGGCGGAGTGTCTACTTTCGTGCAATCTGCCTTACCTTCTCATATTATCCCTAATACTCCTAAGGACGGTACTCTCGAGTACATTCCTGTCCACCTTCCCCTCAAAACCCCATTATCTCTATTTAACATCTACATTCCTCCTATATCATCTTGTCCCCCTCTTATAATCCTATTCCCCTCCTTAAGCAGTTGTACGACTGCTCACTCTCCCCTTCAGCTGTCTTTGCGGGTGACTTCAATGCTCACACGTTCTGTTCCGCTCTTCTTTCTGACGCCAGAGGGGAAGATGGCGAAAAATGGGCTGAGGAGTGTGACCTGGTCATCCTCAATGATGACCAGCCCAGTCGTCTTCCTGCCAACGGCCGACCTTCTAGCCCAGATATCTCTCTTGTGTCATCCAATCTTTCTAATGCTTGCACGTGGTCCACATCCACAACTCTCTCCAGTGATCACATTCCCGTCTTTGTCTATATTGATCTCTCTGACTCTCTTGCCCCTTACTCTGGTTTTCGTCATCGTACTTATCTTAATTTAGGCCTAGCAGACTGGACCCTGTTCAGAGATTTAGCACTCCGCCAAGCGGTCGACTACCCGTGGAATGGTGATGTTCATCAGAAAGAGCGCCATCTAACAAGTGCCATCCGCAAGGCCATGAAAGCAGCAATTCCTGAGGGTCGTGTAAAGACCTTTTTTCCAAATGTCAGCAGGGAAATACTGCAGAAGATAAGAACCAGAGATGAGAAGAGAGCCGCAGACCATCTAGACCCGGAGATTCCTGTGCTGGATAATGAGATAAAGCAGGATCTGGATAAGAACAAGAGGGAATGCTGGGAGAAGTTCACTGAAAAGCTGAATTTCAAGGCGGACGGAACTACGACGTGGAAAGTGTTGAGGAAAATTTCCGGCACGTCCGCTCCCCCGATGAGCTCTGCTATTGAGTTCGAGGAAAACGTCTTCAAATCAGGGAAAGCGGCTGCTTACGCACTCGGCAAGAATTTTTTCATCACACGCACCAAGCGAGGCGTGCAAAACAGAGTCACGGTTAGAGAGCTGAGCCGGTTGCCGCTCATGAACGCTTCTGAGGCCTTTACTCTCACAGAAGTAGAGAAGGCTATCAAGGAAATGCGGAATTCGAAGGCTATCGGTCTGACGGTATCTCCCCAGCCATCCTGAAGAAGCTTCCCACGGAACTTCTATTGCAGATATCATTAACACTTCTTTCCGGACCTGCATTCTACCCCAAGCTTGGAAGACAGCTAATGTGATACCGTTGCCAAAGCCAGGCAAGTCCCATAGTACGGCAAAAGGCTTTCGACCTATTAGCCTTTTATCTCCAGTTGCCAAATTAGCTGAAAACTTGATCGTGAGGGGCCTGGCTGATCAAAATGAACGACAGCAGCATTAGCATGGGTTCAGGAAACTTCACTCTACTACTACTGCTCTATTGGAGATCGTGAGCTTTCCGGTCGACGGATTCAACATGAGAAAGCCCCTAAGAACGGTGGCCGTCGCCCTCGACCTGACTAAAGCGTTTGACTCTGTTAACTTGGGACTGCTGTCCGAGAAACTGTTGAAGTCCTCGCTGCCATCCTGGCAGAAGCGATGGATTGCAGCTTTTGCTAAAGGCCGCCGGGCTAAGGTTCAGTTCCAGAATCACGTATCCGATAGCATTCTAATAACAGCCGGTGTTCCGCAAGGCGGAGTGTTGTCCCCTGCCCTATTCAGCCTGTATCTTGAGGACATTCCCGAGCCTCCCAATGGTGTAAAGATTTTTATGTATGCCGACGACATCACCATCATGTGCCAGGATCGTGACCTGCAGATAGCCGCTAACAAGATCAGCGCCTATCTCGTCGAGTTGAAGCTCTTCTTCGATAAAATGATGCTCACAGTCTCTGCTGCAAAATCCTCTGTTTCAGTGTTTACAACAAACACCAAGGAACACAGTGCCCATCCAGATGTCAAATGGGATGGTGACCTGTTGCCAGCAGCCAAATTCCCCAAGCTGCTTGGCCTTATTCTTGATCCGTCACTGATGTTCCACAAAAACGCGGAACAGAAACAAACAGTCGTCAAGGCTAGGCATAATATCTTGAGAGATCTCGGAGGAGCATCATGGGGAAGCAGCCGAGAGACTATATTGAGAACCTACAGAGCAATACTTCAGCCGGCTCTGGAATATGCGGCACCAGTGTGGCAGCACCTTGTGTCTGACAGCTCCTGGAATAAGCTGCAGCGTGTACAGAATGCTGGGCTTAGAAATGCTACCGGTTGTGCAAGGAGCTCCCCGGTGGAGCATCTTCATGCGGAGGCCTGCATATTGCCGGTCAAGGAGCATTGTGAACTCCAGGCACAGCAGATGTATATCAATGTTCTGAGACAGCCGAATCATCCGTCAAAGAGAATCATGAAGCCCATAAGAGAGAGGTCTATTAGGACGCCGTTCGCCGATGCTCCTCGTAAAGTTGATGTACAGAGATGGGCCGACTCCAACATGGAAAGGCTTCGTCTTCTGCGTGAGGAGCACACCCAGTTTGTTCGAGGATATCTAGCGAAGGCGGCTGTGAACCCTATCTTGGGAACAGTGCCGCCTCGGGTTTGCGAGTCCGAGTCTCAATTCGGCAGACGAGCCAGATGTGCTCTTGCATCGCTGCGCTGTGGTCACTCTATTCTTCTCATGTCTTACGTCAACAAGATCGACAGCAGCCGACCAGACGCATGCCCGGACTGTGGTGCTCCCGGACACGACACGGCGCACTTGTTCATGTGCCCGAAGAGACCTACCTCCTTAACCACAATGGACCTTTGGACAAATCCTGTCAAGGCCGCCCAGTTCCTCAACCTATGACAAAAACCACTTTGAGGCTGCAGAAGAAGAAGAAGCTTTCCCGCCTTTCTAGAAAAAAAGCACGTATTCGAAGCGAAAACGAAGTGCAAAAACTACTTCCTTCAGACTACGAAACTGTCTTCTGAAAATGTTACCAGCAACTGAACTCGGACTTTAGTCTGAATGCCCCTAACCGCAAAAATTTCATCAAAAGACAATCGTTTAGATTAACAACGTTTGAGGACATGTTGCAAAGAAATGTCAAGGAGACTTTGGAGGTGCTTCAGTGGAATGTCCTATCCCATCCGTTGTATTCTCTATTCATCGCTCCTTCAGATTATCATTTTTGCCACGAAATTTGTCATGACCTGGCCGAGGAACACTTCACTTCATACGAAGGAGCCAAAAATTAGTAGGATTCGCCTCAAAAGAAGACAGATACTCTTCCGAACTGGACCACCCACTCTAGTAAAAAAGGGTTTTTTCCATGCGGCTACAGGCTCATGTGGCCATATTTTACTACCACGTGTAAAAACATAGGGCAACATGTGGAAATTCTGCAGAAAACCTTATTATATTTATTTATTTATTAATTTGTACGCCGTCACCGGCGTGCACAATACGGCTAGAAACGAAACGAAACAAAAACTGATGCCAAAAACAACACAATGAATGAAAAAAAAACCCGATTAATGGCAACTAACAATGCACTCGGAGGTTTGGAGCTAATGGAATTGTAGCCACTCAGTCTGTGCGGACCACTGTTCCCAAATAGAGGAGACCACCGTTGTCATTCAACAACTTAGGACTGACCAGCAACGTAACAAAAAGGATTCCTTGGTATTAAATGGTTCAGCTGCACATGACATTCGACTATGATTGTGGCAACGAGCGACTGAATGGATAAGATAAGGGCCCTACCAGAGTGTGATCCTAGGACATATGTAGCCTCCCGCCACTTACAGGTATCTGGGCTAGTAATCAATGTGCATGATGTCGCTAGATTCAACCACAAAAGCAACTGATTCATAAATCAGATTTAGCTAACTAATAAACCCGAACAAACGAAAGTAAAGCTCCAGTATTGGAGAAACAAGAAGTCCGGATTCGAAATAATAGGCTATATAAGTAGGCAAAAAAACTCCAAACCGCAGAGGGATAAGACGGGAGGTAAAAGAAACAATAGAAATAGGGGAAAAGAAAACAAGCTCGAAACAGAGAATCATTTATCACAAGTAGTCGTCAGAAACTCGTTTAGCAGGTGAGCATCCCTAGGGACCCAAACCATGTACCATCTATCGCGCAGGCCAACCAACCAGCTCTTTCACCAACCCATACACGAGCATCATGGCATACTGAAAACTGCTATTTAGTACCCAGTTGTTCCTCAATGCCTAAGATCTGTAGGAGGTTAATATTCTCCAACCGAGCCTTAAATATCTTGGAACTCTCCGAGCTCAAAACATCCCTTGGCAGCCGCTGTAACCACCTAGCAGCGCGGCAACTCAGAAAATTATGCACTTGAGAAAAACGCCTTTTTTCGATTTTTCTATAATGAAGATTGAACCCACCGATTCTAGAACTGGCTGGCATGAATACCGAGTATTTGCTAGCCACTAGCTTGGTCTAACCACGGAGTATTCGGAAGGAAAACACTAAATCAGCTACTATCCACGAGATCTATATGGCTCGAGAACTGAAGAGATTGGTCCACCAAAACACCAAGGTCCTTGGCGATTACATTAGTTTTCAGGCGAAAGCCACTGATTTCAAAATCTGTTGGGTGACTGTCACCTATGTGTAGTACTGAGCACTTATCAAGATCAACAGCCAGATTATAGCTCGATGTCCAATTGCTTAACATTTCCATCGAATTTCTGAGAGCGAATTGAACTTCAGTTCTCGATCCATCATCATATACCCCATATATTTTAACATCGTCCGCGTTAAGTTGTATATTTATTTGCGGGGACGTTTTGAGAGCAAGAGGTAAGTCCATGGTATAAATAAGGAAGAGTAGAGGCGAAAGAACCCCACCTTGGGGAACACCACTTGTGCAACGATATCTTTCAGAGAACTCAGATCCTACTCTCACGGTCATGTGTCTATTGCTCAGATACGATTGAAACCAATCTAATAGTTCTCCGCTTATACCTATCGACTTCAATTTTGGAAGAAATTTGCAGTGAGATACTTTGTCAAACGCTTTAGATAGGTCAACATATATCACGTCAACTGACTTACCTTGGTTCAGTGCCAGATTCCAATCAAATAAACTCTCGACAAGATTAGTTGTAGTCGAAGCCCCGGGGACAAAGCCATGCTGCTCAAGTGGAATCAATTTCTGTTTATGAAGCCAAGACAAAAATCTCTCTCTGATGATTTTTTCCATGATTTTGATAGGTATCGGTGTTATACTGATTGGGCGAAAATCGCTGACTAATCATGGTGCAGGCTTCTTCGGAATTCCAGTAACTAGGGCATCTTTCCATACCTCTGGAGCCTCTCCCAACATTAGAGAAACGTTGAACAGGTGCGCCAGAGGCTTGGAAAGAGCGACAGCACATTTCCTGAACACAATAGAAGGAATGCCGTCAAATGGCTCCGAAATTGACGGTTTTAACGCTTTAAGTAGCTTTAAAACTTCATTTGGCTGGAAATAGATGCTATTGAACGTGGAATGAGCGTATGAAATATCATTCGGAACTGAGCGAAAATCGTAAGTATCAGCATTCGAGAAAACATTGACAAAAAAGTGTCCTAAGGCGTTAGCTTTACTTGCATCAGTACTACATTGTTCACCACTAGTGTCACAGATTATCGGCATCTCTAGTTTTATATGGCTACAAACATTTCTCAATTGTGGGTCGGTCGTTTAATCCGGGTTGTATTTTCTCAACTTGGAATACGTATGCTGCTTAGATTTCGGAAAAAGTCTTGATTAACGATTTACAACAGTTTGTACAGATCACATTCCACCATGTTGACTGTATAAGGTTCTAAAGATACCAAAAAAAGACCAAACTCATTTGTAGACCTAACACTACTTATATGCCCGCTTCCAGAAAGGGAGAAGAACACAATTTTCCTCGGAGTGGTTTTCTGGCTCAAGTTTTAAGTGGGCGAGGATTGGGGTATCAACTGCAAATTTCAAATGCCTTATTTGACTTGATCGGCTGGCTTCCGTGTGGCGCGGTCAGTCCGCATCTTCACTGCGGTGTGCCGTCCTAGTAGTCAGCCGTGTCCACTTGTCACGGCCCTCAGCCACAATTTGAACACAATCCATCCATTGGTCGCCAATTCACTTCTTACGAAGTAAAACATTACCACTGAAAGAATAGCGGTATAGAGCTTCGGGGAACCGATCAGCTCCTAACGTTAAAGCATGCCTGTTGAAGTGACAAAACATGTTTACCTGCAATTACCTGTCTAAACACGTTCGATCGATACGTATGATATGTTTAGGAGCAGAACGGCTCCCCGAAGCTCCATACTCGCACTCGCACTGAAACGCTTTTCAATGCCGAGTGATTATAAATCCTCCACCACATCCGTTAAAAACTTTCACCTAACGTCAGCATGGATCGTGAAGAGACTTCACGTTCACTGTTGAAGGTTGGCGCAAACTCGGTGCCATATGCTATAACATAGGTGCACCGAGTTTGCGCCAACTTTCAACAGTGAACGCAAAGTCTCTTCACGATCCATGCCGGTGTTTCATCCGAGCGACCGTTTCCAGTCAGGACTCGGGAGCATCTATAGAGCGTGTTGAACAAGACGATCTGGCGGTCTTTCTAGAATATGCTAACAATAAGAATACCGTTCGTGCCTTTATAGTGGTGTGCGCCAAGCGCACACCGATTTGGCTTTGAATCGCTATCGCGCAACGACGTGATTCTAGAACCGAGGTTCAGAGAAATCGTTAAAAAATCATTTTTACTCTATTGGATAGAGCTTAAAAAGTTGAATATATCACCGCAAAATGGCCCGGAATGGTTGCCTGAGATTCGAGAAAAATTGTCAAGACCACGTATTTTTGGTCGGAAAAGGTGTTCATCTCCTTTTTTTTTAGTTGGCGTACACGATCTTGTTGAAACACATATCGTCGAGCTAGAAAGCTCATCTTTGGCCACAAAGCTAGTTATGATTGCACCTAGCTCCTGTCAAATTTTGAAGTTGTTAGCTCAATTTTTGCGTAATCTCAAAATTGAGGGTCAAGAAAGACAAAAACACGTAAACATGTTATTATCCGACGTTTACTCATTCGTAAAAATGACCTAATGAAAATAAACACCGTTACTGATAGATTTTCACTCGGGATTTGTACCCTGACTGACAAGGGAAGTGTTTAGAGTGGTAAACGCATCTGCGAAAACAACCAGTATCGTTATATCTCTTCTGGCTCCATTGTAAAAATGCGCAGTATCCCGCCCCGAGCTGCAGATTCGAACAAGTTATGAGCATTTTTCAAGCCTCGCGAAAAGGCAAGGGTACCCATCAGGCATTTTTCTGCGAGTTTCAAAAAATTTTCTCGGATTTAGCTCAAAACTTGTATGTAGGGGTAATCTAGGGTGGTGAACACGAATCTGGAGTCCATTTGTCGAAATTTTGAGGTTTACTGTAGGTTACAGTAGGTAACATGTCATTTAGGGGGCAAAACCCACCTTAGTCATTTGAAAATGGACAAACGGACGTTAAATTCGTATTCTCCACCCCAAATAACCCCCGTATACAATTTTTGAGTAAAATTTGAGATTTTGACTAAACTACCGTAATCTACCGTAAATTGCAAAAATCGACAAACGGACTTCAGATTCGTGTTCAGCACTCCAAATAACCCCCAGAGAAACAATTTGAGCAATATCTACCGTAGCACTCCGAAAATCTCGAAAGTGGCGTTTTTCCCTCGAAATTTTCCCCGGTTGAGAAGCTTTGAACGAAATTAGCCGAAAACTTTGGAAAATCGACTAATAAACTACAGATTCGTAATCAGCGCCCTAAAAAACCACCTGGGAGAATTTAAAGTCAAATCTGGAACATTTTTCTAAAACTCTTCCAGAGCCCTCTAATCGGTATAAATATTCGCCCAACCGAAAATCCGTACAAGTCCAAAACGCAGTTGGTTTGGACAAAGTACGGAAAATGCGCCTTCACCCAAATTTTGCTCAGGGGGGTAGTTTTGGGCACTGAACACATTTATGGGGTCCGTTTCCGAATTTTTGAAAGATTAATGCCCTTTTTGTAGGGTACGAAAAGCACAAAAAACGACCTTTTTAAAGGCAGTGTTCACGATGATCATCCTCATTGACTTTCCACAGTAAAATGATAGGGGAGAAGGATCCTAGGCTCCCAGTGCCAAAGGAACGGTAGAAAACTAGCTAGGAGGTGCAAAATAACGGCTGCAAACAAGCGTTTTGGTGCCCCAGACACGCCCCGTGCCCCAGATCCGCCCCTCAAAAGGAACAAATGAAGTCTCAGATTATAGGAATGATCAAGTGAAGGAAGTGCTGATAAGTGAGCTGTTTGCTTCATTGCACTGATAGGTATCATCCTTCTAGCGGTCAATTCCTCCAAGCTCAAAAATCAACGTAAACAAGGGAGGGCATATTTTGGCTAAAAACGCGTCTTTCGTGTCCATTTTAAGCATGCCTTGCTATATAGGGCACCAGACCCTCCGTAAACCGCGTAGATATCGGAAGTGAAATTTATCGTGAACCCTGCCTTTAAGCTTGTAACTTTTTGGAACGTGCAGCTCGGGGCTGGATACTGTGCAGTTTTACTATTGAGCCACTAGAGATACTAACGATACTAGTCGTTTTGACAGATGCTTTTACCACTCTAAACACTTCCCTTGTGAGACAGATCAACACTTCAATCAATACGACGGGATCTTGGAAGCACTTTTCAGAACGCCGCACGGCGTGACTCACGAGTGAGCAGAACGCCGTAGAAACTGTGTGGGACCCCAGTTGGTGGGCGCGAGACGCCGCAAAATGCGTGCGGGACCCCAGTGTGAGTGCGCAAGACGCCGTAGAACGTTTGCGGGACCCTAGTCGAAGTGCGCAGGACGCCGAAGAAAGTGTGCGTGACATCAGTGGGAGTGTGCAGGACGTCATAGAAAGTGTGCAAGCCATCAGTGGGAGTGCGCAGGATGCCGTAGAAAGTGTGCGGGACATCAGTGGGAGTGTGCAGGACATCATAAAAAGTGTGCAGGAAATCAGTGGGAGTGTGCAGGCCATCAGTGGGAGCGTGCAAGACGTCATAGAAAGTGCGCAGGCCATCAGTGGGAGTGTGCAGGACATTAGTGGGAGTGTGCAGGACGTCATAGAAAGTGTGCAGGACATCAGTGGGAGTGTGCAGGACACCCGTGGGAGTGTGCAGGACGTCATGGAAAGTGTGCAGGACATCAGTGGGAGTGTGCCGGCCATCAGTGGGAGTGGGCCGGCCATCAGTGGGAGTGGGCAGGACATTAGTGGGAGTGTGCAGGACGTCATAGAAAGTGTGCAAGACATCAGTGGGAGTGTGCAGGGCGTCATAAAAGTGTGCAGTACATCAGTGGGAGTGGGCCGGCCATCAGTGGGAGTGTGCAGGACATCAGTGGGAGTGTTCAGGACATTAGTGAGAGTGTGCAGGGGTGCGTTACAATAACGTTCCCACGACGCTGTGGAAGGAAAAGCAACCTCACCATGGACAAATTTGCTTTCCATGGATGCGAATTATAACTGAAATTTGCTCCCACGTGGCACGACGGTTCCATGGACGCGTTTTGCCATGGGAATGTTCTTGGAACGCACCCCAGAACGTCATAAAAAGTGTGCAGGACATTAGTGGGAGTGTGCAGGACATTAGTGGGAGTGTGCAGGACCTCATAGAAAGTGTGCAGGACGTCATAAAAGTGTGCAGGACATCAGTGGGAGTGTGCAGGACGTCATTGAAAGTGTGCAGGACATCAGTGGGAGTGTGCAGGACATTAGTGGGAGTGTGCGGGACGTCATAGAAAGTGTGTAGGACGTCATATAAAGTGTGCAGGCCATCAGTGGGACTTTGCAGGACATTAGTGGTAGTGTGCAGGATGCCGTAGAAAGTGTGCGGGACATCAGTGGGAGTGTGCAGGACATCATAAAAAGTGTGCAGGAAATCAGTGGGAGTGTGCAGGCCATCAGTGGGAGCGTGCAAGACGTCATAGAAAGTGCGCAGGCCATCAGTGGGAGTGTGCAGGACATTAGTGGGAGTGTGCAGGACGTCATAGAAAGTGTGCAGGACATCAGTGGGAGTGTGCAGGACACCCGTGGGAGTGTGCAGGACGTCATGGAAAGTGTGCAGGACGTCATATAAAGTGTGCAGGCCATCAGTGGGACTCTGCAGGACATTAGTGGTAGTGTGCAGGACGTCATAAAAGTGTGCAGGACATCAGTGGGAGTGTGCCGGCCATCAGTGGGAGTGGGCCGGCCATCAGTGGGAGTGGGCAGGACATTAGTGGGAGGTGCAGGACGTCATAGGAAAGTGTGCAAGACATCAGTGGGAGTGCAGGGCGTCATAAAAAGTGTGCAGTACATCAGTGGGAGGCCGGCCATCAGTAAGGAGTGTGCCGGCCATCAGTGGGAGTGGGCCGGCCATCAGTGGGAGTGGGCAGGACATTAGGTGGGAGTGTGCAGGACGTCATAGAAAGTGTGCAAGACATCAGTGGGAGTGTGCAGGGCGTCATAAAAGTGTGCAGTACATCAGTGCGGGGAGGCCGGCCATCAGTGGGAGTGTGCAGGACATCAGTGGGAGTGTTCAGGACGTCATTGAAAGTGTGCAGAACATCAGTGGAAGTGTACAGGACATTAGTGAGAGTGTGCAGGGGTGCGTTACAAGAACGTTCCCACGACGCTGTGGAAGGAAAAGCAACCTCACCATGGACAAATTTGCTTTCCATGGATGCGAATTATAACTGAAATTTGCTCCCACGTGGCACGACGGTTCCATGGACGCGTTTTGCCATGGGAATGTTCTTGGAACGCACCCCAGAACGTCATAAAAAGTGTGCAGGACATTAGTGGGAGTGTGCAGGACATTAGTGGGAGTGTGCAGGACCTCATAGAAAGTGTGCAGGACGTCATAAAAGTGTGCAGGACATCAGTGGGAGTGTGCAGGACGTCATTGAAAGTGTGCAGGACATCAGTGGGAGTGTGCAGGACATCAGTGGGAGTGTTCAGGACGTCATAAAAGTGTGCAGGACACCAGTGGGAGTGTGCAGGACATTAGTGGGAGTGTGCAGGACGTCATAGAAAGTGTGTAGGACGTCATATAAAGTGTGCAGGCCATCAGTGGGACTTTGCAGGACATTAGTGGTAGTGTGCAGGACGTCATAGAAAGTGTGCAGGACATCAGTGGGAGTGTGCAGGACATCAGTGGGAGTGTTCAGGACGTCATAGAAAGTGTGCAGAACATCAGTGGGAGTGTACAGTACATTAGTGAGAGTGTGCAGGGGTGCGTTACAAGAACGTTCCCACGACGCTGTGGAAGGAAAAGCAACCTCACCATGGACAAATTTGCTTTCCATGGATGCGAATTATAACTGAAATTTGCTCCCACGTGGCCGTGGCTACGATTCCATGGACGCGTTTTGCCATGGGAATGTTCTTGGAACGCACCCCAGAACGTCATAAAAAGTGTGCAGGACATTAGTGGGAGTGTGCAGGACCTCATAGAAAGTGTGCAGGACGTCATAAAAGTGTGCAGGACATTAGTGGTAGTGTGCAGGACGTCATAGAAAGTGTGCAGGCCATCAGTGGGACTCTGCAGGACATTAGTGGTAGTGTGCAGGACGTCATAAAAGTGTGCAGGACATCAGTGGGAGTGTGCAGGACGTCATTGGAAGTGTGCAGGACATCAGTGGGAGTGTGCAGGACATCAGTGGGAGTGTTCAGGACGTCATAAAAGTGTGCAGGACACCAGTGGGAGTGTGCAGGACATTAGTGGGAGTGCGCAGGACGTCATAGAAAGTGTGCAGGACATCAGTGGGAGTGTGCAGGACGTCATTGAAAGTGTGCAGGACATCAGTGGGAGTGTGCAGGACATCAGTGGGAGTGTACAGGACATTAGTGGGAGTGTGCAGGACGTCATAGAAAGTGTGCAGGCCATCAGTGGGACTCTGCAGGACATTAGTGGTAGTGTGCAGGACGTCATAAAAGTGTGCAGGACATCAGTGGGAGTGTGCAGGACGTCATTGAAAGTGTGCAGGACATCAGTGGGAGTGTGCAGGACATCAGTGGGAGTGGGCCGGCCATCAGTGGGAGTGGGCAGGACATTAGTGGGAGTGTGCAGGACGTCATAGAAAGTGTGCAAGACATCAGTGGGAGTGTGCAGGGCGTCATAAAAGTGTGCAGTACATCAGTGGGAGTGGGCCGGCCATCAGTGCGAGTGTGCCGGCCATCAGTGGGAGTGGGCCGGCCATCAGTGGGAGTGGGCAGGACATTAGTGGGAGTGTGCAGGACGTCATAGAAAGTGTGCAAGACATCAGTGGGAGTGTGCAGGGCGTCATAAAAGTGTGCAGTACATCAGTGGGAGTGGGCCGGCCATCAGTGGGAGTGTGCAGGACATCAGTGGGAGTGTTCAGGACGTCATTGAAAGTGTGCAGAACATCAGTGGAAGTGTACAGGACATTAGTGAGAGTGTGCAGGGGTGCGTTACAAGAACGTTCCCACGACGCTGTGGAAGGAAAAGCAACCTCACCATGGACAAATTTGCTTTCCATGGATGCGAATTATAACTGAAATTTGCTCCCACGTGGCACGACGGTTCCATGGACGCGTTTTGCCATGGGAATGTTCTTGGAACGCACCCCAGAACGTCATAAAAAGTGTGCAGGACATTAGTGGGAGTGTGCAGGACATTAGTGGGAGTGTGCAGGACCTCATAGAAAGTGTGCAGGACGTCATAAAAGTGTGCAGGACATCAGTGGGAGTGTGAAGGACGTCATTGAAAGTGTGCAGGACATCAGTGGGAGTGTGCAGGACATCAGTGGGAGTGTTCAGGACGTCATAAAAGTGTGCAGGACACCAGTGGGAGTGTGCAGGACATTAGTGGGAGTGTGCAGGACGTCATAGAAAGTGTGTAGGACGTCATATAAAGTGTGCAGGCCATCAGTGGGACTTTGCAGGACATTAGTGGTAGTGTGCAGGACGTCATAGAAAGTGTGCAGGACATCAGTGGGAGTGTGCAGGACATCAGTGGGAGTGTTCAGGACGTCATAGAAAGTGTGCAGAACATCAGTGGGAGTGTACAGTACATTAGTGAGAGTGTGCAGGGGTGCGTTACAAGAACGTTCCCACGACGCTGTGGAAGGAAAAGCAACCTCACCATGGACAAATTTGCTTTCCATGGATGCGAATTATAACTGAAATTTGCTCCCACGTGGCCGTGGCTACGATTCCATGGACGCGTTTTGCCATGGGAATGTTCTTGGAACGCACCCCAGAACGTCATAAAAAGTGTGCAGGACATTAGTGGGAGTGTGCAGGACCTCATAGAAAGTGTGCAGGACGTCATAAAAGTGTGCAGGACATTAGTGGTAGTGTGCAGGACGTCATAGAAAGTGTGCAGGCCATCAGTGGGACTCTGCAGGACATTAGTGGTAGTGTGCAGGACGTCATAAAAGTGTGCAGGACATCAGTGGGAGTGTGCAGGACGTCATTGGAAGTGTGCAGGACATCGGTGGGAGTGTGCAGGACATCAGTGGGAGTGTTCAGGACGTCATAAAAGTGTGCAGGACACCAGTGGGAGTGTGCAGGACATTAGTGGGAGTGCGCAGGACGTCATAGAAAGTGTGCAGGACATCAGTGGGAGTGTGCAGGACGTCATTGAAAGTGTGCAGGACATCAGTGGGAGGGTGCAGGATATCAGTGGGAGTGTGCAGGACATGAGTGGGAGTGTGCAGGACGTCATAGAAAGTGTGCAGGCCATCAGTGGGACTCTGCAGGACATTAGTGGTAGTGTGCAGGACGTCATAAAAGTGTGCAGGACATCAGTGGGAGTGTTCAGGACGTCATAAAAGTGTGCAGGACACCAGTGGGAGTGTGCAGGACATTAGTGGGAGTGCGCAGGACGTCATAGAAAGTGTGCAGGACACCAGTGGGAGTGTGCAGGACGTCATAAAAAAAAGTGCAGGACATTAGTGGGAGTGTGCAGGACGTCATAGAAAGTGTGCAGGACGTCATGAAAAGTGTGCAGGACATTAGTGGGGGTGTGCAGGACGTCATAGAAAGTGCGCAGGCCATCAGTGGGACTGTGCAGGACATTAGTGGTAGTGTGCAGGACGTCATAAAAGTGTGCAGGACATTAGTGGGAGTGTGCAGGACTTCATAAAAAGTGCGCAGGAGATCAGTCTGAGTGTGCAGGACGTCATAGAAAATGTGCAGGCATTAGTGGGTTTACATTGAATTAACACCACCAGGCATAAATCATGTTAGAAAGAGAACCTTTAGGAGAAATGAATGAAATTCCCTAAAGTTCAGGTTCCTGGCAAAAGTAAAGATTTGGCATGCCCATACTTTCGAAAAACTAGAATTATACTCAGTGAAAAGGGGAAATCAAAGAAAAGAAAAAAATGTATTGAAATATTTCAGAGAATGATTTGGCGTAGAATAATTTGATTTTTGGGAAATGTAGTGAAATAGCTGAAAGTATGATTTGGCAGTCGAGCTTGCACCAACTATTGATAAGTGTTGTGCAAAACGAGAGATCGCGTTGTATGAGCTTATCCGTAGAACATATCAAAGCAAAATCACGCGTGATGAGGCAAGCAGCTCAACTGTTTGAGCTCTGCCGCGCGTGATTTCCTTTGAAATTTTCTACGGATAAGTTCATACAATGCGATCTCTCACTTTGCACAACTCTTATCAATAGTTGGTGCAAACTCGACTGCCAAATCATTCTCTGAAACATTTCAAAACATTTTTTACTTTTCTTTCATTTCCCCTTCTCACTGAGTATAATTTTAGTTTTTCGAAAGTATGGACATGCCAAATCTTTACTTTTGCCAGGAACCTAAACTTTTGAGGTTACATTAATGTAAACAAATGCTTCGAGGTCTTTGCTCCTCCAAATCCGCGCTAGCCAGATTTGATGGCATGAGTCGTGCAGGCATGGACAACTCCAGGCAGCTACGCTTTTTAACTTCTCCAGAGCGAGCCAATTTCGTGGGAGGCGGTCTCGTTCTCAACCGAAAATGAATGTTTTTTGCAGGGTAAGCAAAAAAGGAATGAAAGAAGTACAGACAACAACTCATCAAATTTATTTTCTCTCTGAATGTGTCCTACAACTAATATTGAGACCCTCTTCAAGTTCCATGTCTTCTAGAATGCCCACCGTATTCACCGTCAGACTGTCGACATCATGGCGAGATTGTCAAAACTGTGAGGAGAATTGATGAATTCACGATGGCTTTGAATATTGAACGGAAAATTTGTTTAGAGCGTGATTAAGGGTCTGTGTTTAGTCAGTGTCAAAACGAAATTCCCCAGAATCTTAGCGCGCTCCCTCCTATACTCTTTCGCCTTCTCTTCGCTCTTCTCCGCCCAGTTTCGCAAAGGACCGTGGGAATTTCGTTCTGACGCAGACTTCCAGGGTAGAGGGGTAAGCAGAACGCTGTGGAATCAATTTAACTCGCTGATCAATTTCACGGAAATTAATCGGAAACCACATTTTTAACCCATAATAGGCCCAATTTTCCTTCTGAGATAGGAGGAACTGACCGATATAGTCAAGCGATGCTTTGCAATGTAATCAAACAGTCCATCTTATCAGCTTTCAATTAACATGTTTACTTTTTGTGATAATCAGTTGATTTGCCTACGTGAGTTTGTCATTCAAGGGCGGATTCAGGCTGCGGCGCGAGGTGTGATACAACCCAACATTGGTCCGACCCCCCACCCAAGTCAAGCGATTTGCTCAACCTCCCCCCCCCTGGGAGAAAGTAATGGCGACGACCGGGGGGGGGTCCTCACTTCGCCATTTTTAATAGTGAACGAATTTCAAGATCAAGACTACATTGATGCATCGATTGTATCAATTAATCCTAATAATGCAATAAATGAATGTTTTCCACGAAAGCAGACAAAAACAACTCTCCGATGACTCCAAATGTTTGTTCAATGGCTGAACATTGATTAGTGCCCTGAGGACACATAGGTGCGGTTTCGGGCATGAAAAGCACATTAAGTAATTGGCTGTTCAAATGTGAAAACGCACCCAAAATTTCGTCTCCACAGCTTTGAGCCTAACAGCGCTACATATGGTGAGCGGAGCCTGTTTTCATGCCCTGAGGGCACATAGGTGCGGTTCCGGGCATGAAAACCAAATTTAGTAATTGGCTATCCGGATGCGAGAACGCACCCAAAATTTTATGGACGCAGCTTGGAGCCGAGAAGCGCTACATAGGTAGGGGTCCGTGAAAAAATGTTGAAGTCCGGGATTGTTGTGTAATATTTATAAGTATTTTTTCGAATTTTTAATTAGGGATTTTCGCGTTGCTACAACGTGCGGAAAATCTAGTCACGGGCCCGAGTAATTGATTTCATTCCTTTAACGGGTTGAAAATGGTCTTTCAAGACCCATTTTTAGGTGTGATACAATCGATTGTATCACACCTAAAAATGGGTCTTCAGAGACCGTTTTTAACCGGTTAAAAGAATGAAATTGATTAATTGGGTCCGTGGCTAGGTTTTCCGCACGTTGTAGCAACGCGAAACTCCCTAATTCAAGTTTCGTTAAATACTTGTAAATATTTCACAGCTATCGATTTTTTCATGGACCCCATTCTATGTAGCGCTGTTAGGCTTAAAGCCACAGTCCAAGCTCAGAATCGATTCTTCGTATTTTAGCCTATCTTAGGGAAAATTTGACGCTGATCACAATGGTGTCTCCAGAATCGCTCAAAACTCACTACGAACTGAGTTACGGCTCCTCAAAAATTTTGAATTTGAACTGGTAGAAGTTCGCGACGAGTTTTCTCGAGCCTGTATTTTCTCGTTATTCGCAGCCATCATTCTGAATCAGGTCACAGTATGAAGCCAGACCGAAAACAAAAGGAAGAACATAGATTTTGAACGAAATCATTTGCGCGTCCCTTCCCAATTGAGATCGGAAACCTGCCAGTGGGCGTTGCCCATTTTTTCTTTCAAGAGGGCGTGGCCGACTTTTTCCTAGCTTTTTCTCGCTTATTTGAGCGAACTGAGATTTCGCGCTTGGCAAGGTTGCTATAGACGATGACCGGACCAAAATATCAAAAATTTTCTCTGAGGTTGGACTGTGCCTCTAAAGCTGCGTCCATGAAACTTTGAGTGCGTTTTCAAATCCGGATATCCAATTATTATACGTGGTTGTCTTGCACGAAACCGCACCTATGTGCCCTCAGGGCATGAAGACAGGCTCCGCCCACCCTATGTAGCGCTGTTCGGTTTAAAGCTGTGGCCATGAAATTTTGGATGCGTTTTCACATCCGTATAGCCAATTACTGAATGTGGTTCTCATGCCTGAAACCGCACCAACGTGCCCTCAGGGCATCAAAACAGGCTCGACCCATCTTATGTAGCGCTCTTGGGCTTAAAGCTACGCTCATGAAATTTTGGGTGCGTTTTCACATGCGGACATTCGTACTCAAAATGTGGGTTCCGCGCCCGCAACCGCACCTGAGTGCCCTCCGGGCATAAAAATCCTGTTCTTCAGGCGATATCGCATCTTGGACACGAGTCAATTTCGTGGAGTAAATTGCAAGATATATAACAGTGAACAATCCTCTTCTCAAACAGTTAATAATCCATTATTTCTCAGAATTGCGGAATTTTTTACCTTTAGCGGGGTCGCACCTGTGAATCCTAAATCGCCTAAAAATGCATCTTAGATTACGAAATTCCAGAACATTTGTGTCATTTCGTTGACAGGATAGTTCGCTTGTAATGACCTCGATGACGGCGAGTACTCAACACCACCGCTGCTGACATATCCAGGAGCGCTTTGGTGACACATTTTACCTGGTCACGCTTCCTTCTCCATGTTAGAGTCATTAACGATGACCATGCTACTGTCGTCTATTGTCTTGCATGCTTCATCACCAGTGAATTGTAAGCTCTTCTTGATTATTTATGAACGCGCTCATTGTGCACGTGTGTACGGAAAACAGAACAAAACAATAACACCATCAAAGAAAGGCGCCGGAAGCGCTCTTGAATGCTAAAACAAAAAAAAACGGATGTAACATAACAAGTACGGATAAAAGAGGATAAAACTGGAAATCAGGAAAAAAGTCATACTATAAAACATCGGGATCTTTAAGACGATTAAGAGTAGATTACATGGTGAACTAAATTTTTGAAGGAGTTGAAATTCAAACATAGTGCCCCTCTGTTAGTCAACAAATTTAGGGTCGGAACTACTCGATTACAGAAAAATTTTGACCTGGCCTGTGTCCGGGATGTTTTTGGTCTGAGCTTTTGTGAGTTTCCTGTTGTGCGTGAAATCGCAAATTTGAAAAAAATCGGATGATCGGAGTGAGACTTTGCCAGTGAGTATTTTGTATGACATAACGAGTTCATTTCGTTTTCTCCTACTTTCAAGGCTGCGTAACCCGAAAACTTGCCGCCTTACCAAACCATTGGGAATGAAACGGTAATCTACACCACTGCAACGTAGAGCAAGTTTCCTTGTGAAATTATTCTGCACACTCTCCAAAGCAGCTATGTCTTTTTTTAAATAGGGATTAAACACCGCGGTACCATTTTCAACAAGCGGTCTAACGTACGATTTGTATGCTCTATTAAGGATTTGCGGGTTTTTTGTCCTAAGCGCTTTGAAAAGGTTATAGGTCCTATGTATTGCCTTGGAGATTATGGCCCTGTAATGAGAGCGGAAACTTAGTTTATCAGTGATAATAAAGCCTGAATCTCGTATTTGTTGAACACCCTTCAAGGTAATGTTATTTAAGCTATATGAAGCTTTCACTGAACCGGACCCGATGGAGAGAACATGCGATTTTCGTGAGCGAGCGGTAAACTCTGATTGATAGACCAAAGCTTAACTTCATCTACTGCGCATTGTAGAGCTTCCTTGTCTTCACTATTACCGATTACTTTGTAGATTTTGACGTCTTCAGCATACATCAAACACTTGACGCTCAACGATGAGATGATGGAAGGGAGTTCGAAAGTGTAAAGCAGAAACAACAATGGGGATAAAACCGCACTTTGTGGGACGCCACTGAATACTGGGTAGATTTCTGAGTAATCCTTCCCCACCCTGACCTGGTACGTGCGGTTTGTCAGAAAACTTTGCATCCATTTTACAACCCTAGGGTGGATTCCAACAGATCCTAGCCTATGTAGTAACTTATCATGCTACACCTTATCGAATGCTTTAGCGAAATCGAAATATAGTACATGAACTTGTTTGCCAATATCAACAGCTTGTGTCCAGTCATTCAGTGATTCCAATAAAGCTGTTTCCGTAGATCTTCCTTTCCAAAAACCATGCTGCGAACAAGGAATGATATTGTGCTCCTCGATATGATTTACAAGATACTCTTTAACAATTTTCTCAAAAGTCCTAGCAAATATTGAAGTTATACTTATTGGGCTATAGTTCTGTGGAAGATTGAAGGGAGCCTTTTTGGGAACTGGAGTAATGAAAGAATGTTTCCAACGAAATGGCACCTCTGCTCTCATATAGGAAAGATTGGAAATGAACTCCAACGGATAAGCAATCAGAAAGGATACTTTTTTAATAAAATGAAGCGGAATGAAGTCAGGAGTGATTGAGAAAGACTTTGGCCATTTCGAAAGCAACTCAATAATATTTTCTTTATAGAACCATATTCCATGGGGCATGACCGGAAACATGACTTGGGATAAGTTGGAAGCCTCCACGTCACATGCCTGTGAGCAATTAAACGATTTTTGGAATTGTAAAGCAAGAATGTCAGCTTTTTTCTCGCCTTTGCGAACCAATGTTCCATCTTCAAGTAAAAGACAGGGGACCTGGCTGCGCTTTTTGACGCGAGAACTAACAAGTGCAAAAAGTCTAGACATTTCCTTGGATTCTACTGATTTCTTCTCAATATAGGAATTATGCTTGTACATGGCCTTATTAACACGGGCACTGAACGACTTGTACGCTTCCCATTGCTCGTCACAGTCATTTTTAACAGCTTTATCCCATAACCTGTCCCGTCTACGCATCATTCTTTCAAGGTACTCTGGGAGTTTTGATTGTTTACGCGTAACAATGCGCAAAGGTACAAACTCATCAATCGTATGGTGAAGTATACAAAGAAACATCTCATACATATCATTGACCGTTGAGATCGTATTGAAAGACCCAATCCAGTCAATACTAGACAAATAATTCTCAATAGCACTGTAGTCTGCAGCACTGAAGTCTTTTCTCCTACAGATTTCCTGTTTTATCTTACCCGTATCCAAACTAAAATTTATACAAGCATGATCGCTACTGCCCAGACGAGGGCAAACTGAGACATTTCTCACCAGTTCCGGAGAATTACTCAAGAGAAGATCTAGGAAAGAGCGGTCCCTTGTTGGCTGTTCAATGAGTTGTTTCAGGCAGTGTGAAGAGAACAAATCCATAAATCCCTGAGAACAATGAGATATTTCGGAGGATGTTATATCCGTGTCCCAGTATAAATCAACTAAATTAAAATCTCCCAGCACAATACTAGGGATGTTGCAAGAAGAGTGGTCACTAATAGCTTTTCTCTAATCTAATCGAACTATTCTGCAAGAAAACATCATTGATTAGTATTTCATAGGAATCTTTCACTGTCTCCTGGAAAACCGTATATATCGTTAGAGAATTTTTATAAAACAGGACAACACCGCCTCCCTTTTTATGCATCCTATCACAACGTACGGAACAGTATTGATCACTAGCGATACCTATCACAACGTACGGAACAGTATTGATCACTAGCGATCACAATATAGGTGCGACATCGACTATTGGGGTCAGCCACGACTCAGTTATGAATGCCAGATCATAATTTTCCCGAATGAGAGTTAACGCGAAAAAATCTGCATTTTTGACCAAGGATCGAGCATTTGGGAGCAAACACTTGAGGGGTTCACCAGATAACCTTAGAGAGCACAATCGTTTCCCTGAGACTGATTGTGAGTCGAAATGTCATGAGGTTGATCAACAATGGTAGAAGCTAGAAATGAAGAAGGTATATTTTGGCGGTTGAGATTCGATAAACGTTCTTCACGCCTCCTATCTCGTTCCTGTTTAGGAAGGGACTCCCGCAGAAAGATCCCTCTCTGAGTGTAGGATTTAAGACGCGGAGCACGGCTTACACTGGTCGGCAAAACCACTTTCAACAAACGTGGTTTGAGAGAAGGACGTCCCATTCGATATACAGAGGTAGAAAAGCATTCAACATCTAGAAAGGATAAAATACTGTTCACAAAACACACATCGTGACTTAGTCGTTCGCAAGAATTCGGAGAATTACATTCCGGCACACCAGCAATAACAATAGAACGTGGCGTATAGGGGGTCATCAATGGGGCGAGGATCTACAGTGGAAACTTCAGGCATAGGAACAGACGACATCACAGAATTAGATGAGAGAAGAGAATCAATTTTCTGAATCAATTTAAAATTTTCCTCCCTCAATTTCCTATTGTCCTCGAGAACTTCACAAAATTTCCGATTCGCTTCAGCCATTTCCCTGCGATTTTACAACAGTATTTCCACTATGATCTTCATGTAGTCGGGCATCTGTCCTGCCATGCCGTGCAATCGATCGTAAGCCGTAGGTGATGATTTCGGAGAAGAGATCTCGACTCTGGTGCGCTTCGCTGGAAGAGACGAGGAACGAGACGGAGACATCATAATCGAACACGAAGGAAGAAAGCGTCGACAATAACAAGTTCTATACCGTTAATAGTGACGATTGCAGGAACGATGATTTGAACTCCCGTCACTAGGGCCCGGCGCATTCAGATGATACTCCACTAAGACGATAACACAGAAGGCTACATAATCAGAATATCCCAGTAGAGGTGGAAAGCCGCTGAAAGGGATCGACCTTGCCAGAAATACTCGTGGACGAAGGTTGAATTAGGTGAAAATCCCAGAAAATTTCAGTCGACGATAATCGATGATGAGAGAGCGAAGTACAGCGACCGCTCAGGACGACAGGCGAGGGAGATTCTTGTGTGTTCCTGCCTTATTTTTACATCTCCATTTCATATCTTGTCTAATTTGTTTTTTTTCGCAGTTGTTTCTAACTATTCAGTTTCTTTTTTGCTCCCCTCTCTCATTTGGCTCTCTCAGTATGATCTCCAGTTTTATTTTGACCTCCTATTGTGATCTCATTTTGCCGTCATTTTTTATACTAATGGTATGGCTCTCAACCTCCCCCCTGATTGAAGTCCATCTTCGTTCTTGGTTGACCGAAGGTCCGACCCCCCATCCCACCGGATGTCGGCCGGTCCGACCCCCCCCTCTGTGATACATCACACCTCACGCCGAACCCTGGGCGGATTTTGATAAAAAATCCGGAGGTTAACACTGCTCGTCGGACCTGCATCCGCTGGACTTTCTAGTCCCCCCGCCGGGGGGAACAGTCAAAACGTATTAAATGATCGTCTACTTCGTATGAAAACAGGGGGAAAGCAGATATAAGCATGCAAAGATTTGAGGTTTTGTGCCATTAAACCTTCAAAAACCGGCTTGATTGATTCTCGATCGGCGTTGTGGTAGGGCCATCTCGAGCTTCGATGCGACGGTACTGAACTATTACTAATAAAGACTACCGTTTATGGTACACTGCTATAGCCCCCAACCGCCCCCTTACTACAGAGTAAGGGGAAGGTTGGGAGGAAATCTCACCTATCATCATTTTTTAACAGATAAGCTGGCGACAACATGTTTTCAAACGAGTTGGTGTAGCTCATTCCATACCCATCGATTCCCTTCCTGGTGGGGGCTCCCTTGCTTTTTTCGAGGACGGTGAACATACGGCCCCTGAGAGGAGCTGTTTTGGAGTGCTTGCGGCGGATTTTTCCAGGCCCCCCCCCACCTTAATCCTTAATAAGCCATTCAATTTTCCATAGAAAAGTCGACAGGCTTCCCATTGTGAACGATGCCTTTAGGTAATGAGCAAACATTTTTCTCTGTATACTATGTTAATGCTGCGCACAAGTCGATTTTTTAGGTTTTACTGAAAGCTATCACGTGATAAATTTGAAGGTTTTGAGAAAGCATGTTCAGTGTGGTGTGCCTTATAATGGGGCCTCGCAGGGAGCTTCCCCCATCGTGTAGTTAGCACTGGTTAGTATTACACGTTTTGGTTTAGGTAATCTCTGATCTCGCACAAATCTCAGGAGTTCCACGGCAGGATATTGAACAGATGGCAACTGCCATAATGCAGTGCACTGCCACGTTTCACAAAGCCCTGCCCAAAACTGTCGAAGTCGACGAACCCTAGCCGCTTTGAACGGTTTATTTCTTTGTAAATAGATTCCCATGTACAGCCCAGTTGGGTTTACTGTTAAGTGTGTTTATTGTTGACACGCTCATTGTTTTTGTCTTTCCTATGAATTCGTGTGTACATGGAGTCCGTACTCTTAATGTTGTTAATTCAGTGTTCGTTGTTTTTTTCTGTGCATTGAGAAAATCTAATTTTATTGAGTATGCCGTTTGTGTTTATTCTGTATGCAGTGAATGCTTTAAGAGAAAATTAAAACATATATTTGCAATGCTGTGTGAATAAGTTTTTCCAATTCATGCATGCAGGAGCAGGATTGATCTGCTGCATCGACTGTGGGCGTCGACCCCAAGCCACAGGCCGGCCGAACGCAAGTGTCGTCGGGCGTCACAACCGTACGGCCTGCGCTCGATGCGCTATTCGCTGGCGGTCGACCTGATCAGATGTCGACCGCGGGCTGTGGTTGTGACACCCGACTACACTTGCGGTCGACGAGCATTCTGCTCACGGTCGACCCGTGTTAAAGGTTCCCACAAAAGGTGTGATCTAACCGCCACGTTCCACCGTGGGGTGCACCCCATTGTGGACCGTGGGTAGATGAACAAACAGTTGGGAACCCTTCCCCCCCAAGCCGTGGGGATATCCCCCCCCCTCCCCTCGGCAACAAAAATTATCCTTCATCGTCTTTCGGATCTTCTGGTAAGTGACTCGAGGCCACCTTCCAGGTCCGGCTTCGAAGAGCCGACTGAGGTACACGGTGAGATCAGGAGCCTTTTATACCAACATCATCACCTCCGTGCAAACCGACGTCATCCTCTCCACGAAGAGGGTTTTTGTCATGGGAGAGGTGCTGGCCGGCCGCGTCTCTCCTGATTCTCCTGCAAAGGGCCGGCGTGGAAACAAATCCTGGACCCGCTCAGAAGAAGTACCCATGTGCCACATGCGACAGAGATGTCACTTGGAATGGGACCAGCGTCCAATGCTTCGGATTCCAAAGGTGGGTGCACTTCTCTTGTTCGGGTCTCAGTTTTGTGAGGCATCATAACTCTTCTTTTCGCTGTGTTATATGGGGACAGAGTCTCTCTACACACGGAGGGAGGAGCACGAACGAGATTTCATGCTGACGCGACGCGCGCGGCGGAGTTTTTTTATCTGATTACCCCATCACTGGAGCGCGCTTGCCACAATCTAGCGAGATTTCATGACATTTCATGTGTTTATTGATTCTCATATGACTATTTCTTTATGTTTTATAATCCAGAGCCAAACTGGTTGTCGGCGGCAATGATCCCATCACTACATCTAAAATGGTGCTCGATCTTTAATACCATATTACATTTTCTATAAATATCAAGCGGTACAACGGCACGAGAACATACATTAATTATTGAAATGAGTGTCCAGTAGACTTGGGACCGAATCGAATAAATATTCGAATAATATTCGAATAATTCAAATATTCGATTCATTCGGGAATTTCAATTTAGGGGTTTATTCGAATATTCGATCCCACATTTTGAATACGAATGTCCGCATATGAAAATTCAACCAAATTTTTCCAAGCCCAAGAGCGTTACATAAGGTGGGTGGAGCTTGTTTTCATGCCCTTAGGGCACATAGGTGCGGTTTCGGGCAAGAAAACCACGTATAATAGTTGGCTATCCGGATGTAAAAACGCACCCCAAATTTCATGGACGCAGCTTCAAGCCGAACAGCGCTACATAGGGTGGGCGGAGCCTGTTTTCATGCCCTGAGGGCACATAGGTGCGGTTTCGGGCAAGAAAACCACGTATAATTATTGGCTATCCGGATTTGAAAACGAACCCAAAATTTCGTAGACGCTGCTTGGAGCCGAAAAGCGCTACATAGGAAGGGGTTCATGAAAAAATGTCCGGGATTGTGAAATATTTACAAGTATTTAACGAAATTTGAATTAGGGAGTTTCGCGTTGCTACAACGTGCAGAAAACCTAGTCACGGACCCAATTAATCAATTTCATTCTTTTAACCGGTTAAAAACGGTCTCTGAAGACCCATTTTTAGGTGTGATACAATCGAATGTATCACACCTAATTTGTATGGATTTAGGTGTGATACAATGGATTGTATCACACCTAAAAATGGGTCTACAAAGACCGTTTTTAACCGGTTAAAAGAATGAAATCAATTACTTGGGCCCGTGACTAGGTTTTCGCACGTTGTAGCAACGCGAAACTCCCTAATTCAAATTTCGTGAAATACTTCACAATATTTCACAATCCCGAGAATTTTTTCATGAACCCCTTCCTATGTAGCGCTGTTCGTTTCAAAGCTGCGTTCATAAAACTTTGGGTGCGTTTTCACATCCGGATAGCCAATTACTACACGTAGTTTTCATGCTCGAAACCGCACCTATGTGCCCTCAGGGCATGAAAACAGGCTCCGCCCACACTATGTAGCGCTGTTCAGCTTCAAGCTGTGGCCATGAATTTTTGGGTGCGTTTTCACATACGGATAGTTTATTAATAAATAATATTTTCATTCCCGAAACCGCACCTATGTGTCCTCAGGGTACTAATCAATGTTCGGTCATTGAACAAACATTTGGTGTCATTGTCGCTGGAGAGTTGTTTTTGCCTGCTTTCGTGGAAAAACATTTACTTATTGCATTATTAAGATTAATTGATAAAATCGATGGAATAATGGAGTCTTGATCTGAAAATTCGTGGGGGGGGGCTGAGCAATTCGCTTGACTTGGGTGGGGGGTCGGACCGATGTTGGGTTGTATCACACCTCGCGCCGTAGCCTGTCATCGTAATCCATGAAGCCATCTGCATCGTCATCATATTTTTGAACGTGTTCGTGAAGAACTTGATTCGTTTCCGACCGAATTCGCAGAAATTTTTCAATCAAACTACCGCATACCCACCGTAATCTACTGCAAGCTGTCAAAAAATCGATATACTGCATCAGATTCGCGTTGAGCACTACAATGACCCTCAAAGAAACGATTTGAGCAACATCGTAGCGCTCCGGAAAACGTCAAAAAGCACGTTTTGCCATCAAATTTCCCTCCCGATGAGAAGCTTTGAACGGATTTAGTCGACAGTCGACAAAGAAACCTCAGCTTCGTGATCAGCACCCCAAATACCCCCCCCCCTCCACCACCATAACCTCTAGGGGAATTTAAGGTCAAATCTGGAATGTTTTTCTTCAACGTTTTCTGAAGACCTACTTGATTTAGGTTAACGCTCAACCGAAAATTGGTAAATGTGGAAAATGGTAGCACTTCGTGGAAGCTCTGGAAAAAGTGCTTTTACCGAAGTTTTGTCCAGGGGGGTTGTTTTGAGCGCTGAACACGATTGACCGTTTTCGGATTCTCGAAAGATCACTGGGTTTTCGGATGATACAATAGGTACGCGAAACAGGGGAAAATGCATATTAAATAAATTCAGAGTGACTACGCAGCTGTGAAGGGCATATTCGGGCCCTACGTTCAAAAAGGTTCTAGAAAAGTACAGTTTATGTGGGACTGCCACTTTGGCTATTAGTAGTTTCATTTAGTGTTCCTCGTCTTGAAGGTAGCTCACGATAAAAACAGTCTCTTAGTTTCTTCGAAAGTCAAAGTTCCGGGGTGATATTGACCTTGGTTTCGAAATGTCGAGTATTATTCGAATATTCGAATAGGATTCGAATATTCGAATAGTTGGTCGCATTTTCGAATATATTCATTTATTCGGGAATTTTGAAAACGCCTTATTCGAATATATTCATTTATTCGGGAATTTTGAAAACGCCTTATTCGAATATATTCATTTATTCGGGATTTTTAAAAAGGAATTATTCGAATGTATTGATTTATTCGGGATTTTTTTAAAAGGCATTATTCGAATGTATTCATTTATTCGGAATTTTTGAAATGGCCGTATTCGAATTATTCATTCATTCAAGAACTCGGGTCGAATGCCCATGTACAGTTCAACTCCGCATTGCCGTTCAGTCCGCAAAGTGCACGCTGATTGCGAAATCGTGCTGCAGCGCGGTTGCGAGCATCCCCAGACAAGGATGTGGGATCACCCGGGCGCTTTTCGCCTCTGGTGCCGGGGTGATCCCACCGCCCGGTTGATCCCACATCCCTGTCTGAGGATACTCGCGACCGCGCCGCAGCACGATTGCGTCATCAGCGCGCACTTTGCGGACTGAACGGCAGTGCGGAAGTGCACTGTATAGTGTCCAGGATAAGATGATGAGAGGAACAACTCAGGAACATAAAGAAAAGTCCATGTGAGAATGAATATAAACATGAAAGCCCGTGAAATCTCGTGAGCTTTGGCAAGCGCGCTCCAGTGATGGGGTAATAGGATAAAAAGTTCCGCCGTGCGCGCCGCGTCAGCAATGAATCTCGTCCGTGCTCCTCCCTCCGTGTGTAGAGAGACCCCGTCCCTGTTATATGCTCTTCACCTTCTAACTCTGATTCCTCCAGTTCCAATCGCCCCCTTTCCATTGTACATATCAATCTCAACGACCTTCGTGCCAAGCTTTCTCAGCTCTCTCTCATTGCACGTACTTACCATCCAGACGTGATCATGGTTCAAGAAACCAAGCTCTCTCCTTCCCCTACCCGTCCTCATCCTAATATCCCGGGCTACACTGCCTTCCATGCTCCAAGGTCAACGCTTGGCGGAGGAGTTTCAACCTTTGTTTTATCTTCTCTCCCCTCCCACCTCATACCCAACATCCCCACGGATGGTACTCTCGAGTACCTTCCAATCTCAAATCCATCTCCCTTTAAAACACCTATTTCTCTCTTCAACATATATATATATATATATATATATATATATATATATATATATATATATATATATATATATATATATATATATATATATATATATATATATAATGACTGGAGTGTTGTAGACTGAACTGTGGTACGACTATTTATTGAGGAGAGTCACCTCTCCGTACCACTCTACAACTACAAAAATGAGCCACTATAACTAAACGAGCCGCCTTAAGAAGGGAGCGGACGCGGCCTCCGATCGCAGGCCCCGCCTGCGACGAGAGACCACGGGGGCAGACGAGAGCGCGAGGCATACATAAGATGCCCCACCCCCGCATCCACCCCTCCGCGCCCATCGATCGACGGAGAGTGATGACAACAACAAACCGAGGAGGAAAGCACAGGAACGGGGTAATAGAGGAAACCAACTGCCAAGAAGCAGGTACTAAACTGGAACAAGATCGCCAAGGCCATTAGATTAGTAGAGCTACGGTACAACAATGGATTTACAACTACTATTCTTAACATGCCCGTACTAACAGGAGAGTCGTCCCGACTCACATCACTAACGATATCACTAGGCTCCTCTCCGAACATTTCTGTTTTCCATACCATAGCTCCTTCGACCACTTTCCCGACTGTTCCCGACGTCACTAGAACTGGGTCGATCTCCTCCATCCGGTTTGATGCTGAAAACAATATCACTGTTACAACCACAGCTATGCTTCATAGGTTCCCACACTTCGATCGCATTCGTGGCATTAGCTCCGACGTCATGGCAAAGTGCCACATTTGAACCGGCTCTGTGCTCGAACCGCACTCTTGTTGCTGCCTCCACGGCTTCCACAGAATCGACGTATAGGTGGCTGCAACCCTTCGTGGCGGCGGCGGGACCATGGGGAGTGAGATGCGTAGATTTTACCTTTTGGAGCTCCGACTCCTTCCTTTCCTCACTCCAGCTCCCTTGTTCTCCAACAGAGGCGACGTTCTCTAGTTCAAACCTGTCGGCCACTTTATTCGATCGTGCCATTTGGTGTGTCGGACTGGGAACAGCGACATGAACACACTGCCCAAAACAGCCGTAGTCACATCGATGACGCAGGTTGAGTGGATTCTCTATGCCGATACCCGTTTTGAAACATCAGATCTTCCGACTCGTTTGAATCTCTGCGGAGGGGTTCTTTCTGGGCTTCCCAGCTTCCTACGAGTTCTAACAGGCTGCACGGGCTCTTCTGATATCCCTTTAGGTAGCCTCTGAACCGCATCGAATTGTACTCTGCTGAGTTCGTCAGGCCCAGGCTTGCATGAGTTATGATCTCGGCGCCTATCAGGCATGACCGTACTGCATCGCCTCCATCTCGGGCAAGCTCCTGACTGATCGCGGTCATGGTTCTCAGCGCCTTTTCCTTGATCTGTTGCTGCGCAACATTTCACCTCAAGCGTCCGCTTAGCGTTCGAACGCAAAATCTTCCTGGGCAACTCGACCTTGTCTGTGTGCACCATGTCTGCTGTTCCGCAAGGTGCTTCGTCTTCACCTTGTTTGAAGACTTTTGCTCCCACAAAAGTGTCAGCGACAGGAGCATGGACTTCAGGAGTCGTTCGACTGCTCCTGACTTTTGCACCAGCAGACCGAACAACGGGGTCTTGCGGCTGCTTCCGCTGCTTCTCAGTACGCCTGTTCTTAACTGCACTGAAGGTTTCGCCTTTGCTGGGAGAGATAGTCGCTCTCTTAAACCGCTCAAGGTTAAATCCCAACTTGCTTAAGGCGTTAGTGCCAAGAACTAGCGATCCGTCACCTCCCTTCATCACGAAGCATGCGATTCTTCGCTTGTTGCTGTTTCCAATCTGCATGGAAAGCCTTATCGCTCCCTTGAAGACCATAGCATTCCCAGAAGCGTCGTACACCGGAGCAGCACATCCTCTCAGTGGAATCTCCTTCCAACGTCGTTATCCAGATCGAACCTTGAGCTTAAGAGCTTCTTCCAACATCTCCAGAGGGAGTGATGCTTACTTGGGAACCTGTGTCCAACAAAGCCTGTCGTGAGAATCCTAGGAGATGTACCCTCCAGATGACATCTGTCTTCTCCACCTAATTCGTCTGTGGTCTGGATGAGCCTGCGGCTCCGCACAACTAATCCCACTCTGTTCAGCGAAGCCGTGAAGTTCTTCACTGGTCTTTTCTCTCTGCTGCCCCATTGCTTCCCACTACCTTCACGCTGCGAAGGCTCTCCTAGAAAGCTCGGCATTTACGGGAAAGATGGCCAGTCCTGCCACAATTGTAGCACTTCAATGGTTTCTTTGGTTTCTCCACTCTGACGACACAGCTACAGAACAGTTAGCTGGCTCTAGTTTAGCGGGACTAGTATGTGTCTGACCTTCCTCGTTTCGACGGCGAAAAAAAGCAAGTCATACTTGCCTACTTCGGCGGGTTTTGATCGGCATGGCTGTGCAGCTTGCCGCATCGCTGAAAGCGACATCTCGACTTCTGCTCGCAGCGCTGAGCCAATCTTTGACGCCATCTCGTATTCACACCCTTCTGGCGCAGCCTCCAGCGTTGGAATACTGGCTGCAAAGTACTCGGGCCAGTCCGTGAGTTGTGTTACTGAGTTCCACAGCTAGTGTCTTCGACAGCTTGCTTCATCGGAGGCATCTGGATAAAGCCATTAACCCCGAGTCAGCTCGTTCAAGCTCGATACAGAACTCGAGTGACGTCGACATCTTTCTTCAAGTGCTTCCATAGTTCCGAAGGGTAGCCTTCATTTTGCTGCCAGCAGGATCGCTAGCGCTCAGACTACTTCCGCATTCCATCGGCGATGATTCCGTCGAGACTCTCCTTCGCGGATGCTTCTTGGCAGCGCATCAGCTACTGCTTTCTAGGGGAATCCATCTAGCTTGGAGAGGAAAAGGTGAGTGAGCATGTGGTTAGTCTAACCCCAGAGTTTACAGATATTTCATCCCAAACCTGAGTACAAAGGCTCGTCGAACTGTTTTTCCCTTGGGATCTGCAAAGGTTTTTCCACCTCTGGTAAGCTCATTGGCAGCGGAACATATGCCCCAAGTTTTGGTGACTTTCGAGATTTTCATACCCTCTATTGAGAAAAGGGTTCACTCGCGTCTGCCAGCTAGCGTCCGAATCCGTCTCTCTCTGCTGCTGCGGATCCGGATCGCGATGCCCCCGAGAAGCATAAGGCGAGTGAAGTCTGAAGCACTCCGACTCGAGCCCAACAGCTTGGAGAGCTTGTTGGCTCGCCTCTTGTTCCCCTCGATGAGATCAAAGCCTGCTTTGTAGACGAAGTTCCTATTAGCTTCTAAATCGAACGTGCGCTGCTCGACCGTGGCGTTTGCTTAGCATCTGTGACAACAACGGTGGCTGGTTGACCCTGAGTAGTATCACTCTGATCCGATTGCCTATGTTGCTTACAAATCTCCACGAGAAAAGCTCTCGTTTTGCTCACAACCTCTGTGGCATCGACGTTGAACAGCTCGGACAGTTGCCGCAGACAATGGTCGACTTCAGCAGACTGCTCACGGTGCTCCTCCATGGCGATAGCAGGGTCTTCCGAAAGTTTGACCGTCTCGGATCTCCCCACCACTCCGGGCACTCCAGGGTTAGAGAGCACGTTGACCTTGTCCATGAGCACATTCATCACCGGCTCGCATATCCGGTCAAGTTGCTCCGGATGCTGTGGGCTCATCTCTAAGCGCACAAGTCGTTGCATTTCCATCACGCGCTTCTTCCTGAGCGTTGCTGCTTGATCGGCATTGTTCTGCAATCACTAATCGTCTGTCTGGCGATTAGGCTATCGACCGCGAGACAATAGCGATCAATTTGTAGTCGGGCTTCCTACACGGAACAGCGACGAGCGTCACTACAACGTACCCCCACTCTGTGACGGCGTCGATCGAACACGCACGCTACCCACGCCTTGGCGACAAGAACAACACAAACAGTGTATTCCGTATGAATAAACACTGATGCGTCTCACCACACGGGCACGCGCACACGCGAGCACACCCGCGTGAATGAGGATACACCTCAGCTTCCAAGTAGGAGCAGGACTACACGCCGTAACCGCTTGACAACGGCTTAAGGGCGGATCGCTGGTCCTCTTCTTCGGCCTTGGTTCCGGCCCCAAATCGACTGGAGTGTTGTAGAGCTGGAACTGTGGTACGACTATTTATTGAGGAGAGTCACCTCTCCGTACCACTCCTACTAACTACAAAATAAGCCCCTATAACTGAACGAGCCGCCTTAAGATAGGAGGTAGGACGCGGCCTCCGATCGCAGGCCCTGCCTGCACGACGAGACTCCCACGAAAGGGGCAGACGAGAGCGCGAGGCATACATAAGATGCCCTTCCCCGCATCCACCCCTCCGCGCCCATCGATCGACAGGAGAGTGATGACAACAACAAACCGAGGAGGGAAAGCACAGGAACGGGGTAATAGAGGAAAGCCAACTGCCAACTGATGACGTCATCGGGAGCATCGTGAAAATACTTCGACTTTGATGACGTTATCTGACATCGTGAAAGTGCTTCCAAATTTGACGACGCCATCGACATCGCGAAAATGCTTCGATTCTGATGACGCTGCATCTGACGTCGTGAAAAATGCTCGCTTATGATGACGTCATCGGACATCGCAGTGCTTCGCCCTCGATGACGCCACTGAGATCGTGAAAATTGATCTGACACGTCATCGGGACATCGCGAAAAAGTGCTTCTTGATGACGTCATCGACATCGTGAAAAGTGCTTCGGCTTGACATTTTTCAAGGATACCGTGAAAACGTGCTTCCGGGATCTCTGATGATTATCGGACACGTCGAAAAGTGCTTCGATTCTGATGACGTTATCTGGGCATCGTAAAAAGTGCGTTGAATTCTGATGACGTAGACGTCAAAATGGCCGACTTTGATGACGTCTGACGTCGTGAAAATGCTTCGGGCTTCTGATGACGTCCACGGGCATCGTGAAAAGTGCTTCGGGCCCTGATGACGTCATCGGGACATCGTCGAAAGTGTTCTTCGGGCTTCTGATGACGTCATCGGGGCATCGTCTTGAGAAAGTGCTTCGGGCCTGATGACGTCATCGGGGCATCGTAAAAAGTGCTTCGGGCTTTTGATGACGTCAATGAGGACGTCGAAAAGTGCTTCCGGGTTTGATGACGTCATCGACGTCGTAAAAAAATGCTTCGATTCTGATGACGTCATCGACGTCGTGAAAATGCTTCATTTGATGACGTCATCGGGACATCGCGAAAATGCTTCGGGCTTCTGATGACGTCATCGGACGTCGGTACGCTTCGCTCAATGGATGACGTCATCGGACATCGCGAAAAGTGCTTCGGGCTTTCTGGTGACGTCATCGGGGCATCGTAAAAAGTGCTTCGGGCTTTGATGACGTCAATAGGACGTCGTGAAAGTGCTTCGGGCTTCTGATGACGTCATCGGGACATCGTGAAAGTGCTTCGGGATTCTGATGACGTCATCGACATCGTGAAAAGTGCTTCGGGCTTCTGATGACGTCATCGGGACGTCGTGAAAAAGTGCTTACGACTTCTGATGACGTCGTGAAAAGGTCTGCCGCTTGATGACGTCATCGGGACGTCGTGAAAAATGCTTCGGGATTCTGATGACGTCATCGGGACGTCGTGAAAAGTGCTCCGGGCTTCTGATGACGTCATCAGGACGTTGTGAAAAGTGCATCGGGCTTCTGATGACGTCATCGGGACATCGTGAAAAGTGCTTCGGGATTCTGATGACGTCATCGGGACGTTGTGAAAAGTGCATCGGGCTTCTGATGACGTCATCAGGGCATCGTAAAAAGTGCTTCGGGATTCTGATGACGTCATCGGGAGATCGTGAAAAATGCTTCGGGATTCTGATGACGTCATCGGGACATCGCGAAAAGTGCTTCGGGCTTCTGATGACGTCATCGGGGCATCGTAAAAAGTGCTTCGGGCTTCTGATGACGTCAACAGGACGTCGTGAAAAGTGTTCCGGGCTTCTGATGACGTCTTCGGGACGTCGTGAAAAATGCTTCGGGCTTCTGATGACGTCACCGGGACATTGTGAAACGTGCTTCGGGCTTCTGATGACGTCATCAGGACGTCTTCAGAAGTGCTTTGGGCTCCTGATGACGTCATCGTGACGTCCTGAAAAGTGCTTCGGGTTTGATGACGTCATCGGGACGTCGCCGAAAAGTGCCTCGGGCTTCTGATCAGACGTCATCAAAAAGTGTCTGGTTCCTGATGACGTCATCGGGACATCGTGAAAATACTTCGGGATTCTGATGACGTTATCTGGACATCGTGAAAAGTGCTTCCGAATTCTGATGACGTCATCTGGACATCGTGAAAAATGCTTCGGGATTCTGATGACGTCATCTGGACGTCGTGAAAAATGCTTCGGGCTTATGATGACGTCATCGGGACATCGTGAAAAGTGCTTCGGGCTCCTGATGACGTCATCGGGAGATCGTGAAAAATGCTTCGGGATTCTGATGACGTCATCGGGACATCGCGAAAAGTGCTTCGGGCTTCTGATGACGTCATCGGGGCATCGTAAAAAGTGCTTCGGGCTTCTGATGACGTCAACAGGACGTCGTGAAAAGTGTTCCGGGCTTCTGATGACGTCTTCGGGACGTCGTGAAAAATGCTTCGGGATTCTGATGACGTCATCGGGACGTCGTGAAAATGCTTGCTCTGATGACGTCATCCGGGACATCGCGAAAAGTGCTTCGGGCTTCTGATGACGTCATCAGCATCGTAAAAGTGCTTCGGGTTTGATGACGTCAACAGGACGTCGTGAAAAGTGCTTTGGGCTTTCTGATGACGTCATCGGGACGTCGAAAAGTGCTCAGCTTCTGATGACGTCATTGGGACGTTGTGAAAAGTGCATCGGGCTTGATGACGCCATCTGGGACATCGTGAAAAGTGCTTCGGGATTCTGATGACGTCATCCGACGTTGTTGAAAGTGCATCGGGCTTCTGATGACGTCATCAGGGCATCGTAAAAAGTGCTTCGGATTCTGATGACGTCATCGGGGCATCGTAAAAGTGCTTCGGCACTGATGACGTCAACAGGACGATCGTCGAAAAGTGCTTCGGGCTTTCGATGACGTCCATCGACGTCGTGAAAAGTGCTCCGGGCTTCTGATGACGTCATCAGGACGTTGTGAAAAGTGCATCGGGCTTCTGATGACGTCATCGGGACATCGTGAAAAGTGCTTCGGGATTCTGATGACGTCATCGGGACGTTGTGAAAAGTGCATCGGGCTTCTGATGACGTCATCGGGGCATCGTAAAAAGTGCTTCGGGATTCTGATGACGTCATCGGGAGATCGTGAAAAATGCTTCGGGATTCTGATGACGTCATCGACATCGCGAAAAGTGCTTCGGGCTTCTGATGACGTCATCGGGGCATCGTAAAAAGTGCTTCGGGTTTGATGACGTCAACAGGACGTCGTGAAAAGTGTTCCGGGCCACTTGATGACGTCTTCGGGACGTCGTGAAAAATGCTTCGGGCTTCTGATGACGTCACCGGGACATTGTGAAACGTGCTTCGGGCTTCTGATGACGTCATCAGGACGTCTTCAGAAGTGCTTTGGGCTCCTGATGACGTCATCGTGACGTCGTGAAAAGTGCTTCGGGCTTCTGATGACGTCATCGGACGTCGTGAAAAGTGCCTCAGGCTTCTGATCAGGACGTCATCAAAAAGTGCGTTCAGGTCTCCTGATTGACGTCATCGGGACATCGTGAAAAATGCTTCGGGATTCTGTGATGACGTTATCTGGACATCGTGAAAAGTAAGCTCTTCGAATTTCTGATGACGTCATCTGGACATCGTGAAAAATGCTTCGGGATTCTTGATGACGTCATCTGGACGTCGTGAAAAATGCTTCGGGCTTATGATGATCGTCATCGGAACATCGTGAAAAAGTGCGCTTTCGGAGCCCTGATGACGTCATCAGGGAGATCAGAAAAATGCGCTTTCGGGATTCTGATGACGTCATCGGGACATCGCGAAAAAGGTGCTTCGGGCTTCTTGATGACGTCATCGGGGCATCGTGTAAGCCAAAGTGCTTCGGGCTTCTGATGACGCGTTCCAACAGGACGTCTGTGAAAGTGCTTCGGAGGAAGCTGACTGACGTCCTCCGGGACGTCGTGAAAAATGCTTCAGGATTCTGATGATCGCTCATCAGGGACGTCGTGAGTATGCTTCGGGCTTCTGATGATCGCTCATCGGGACATCGCGAAAAGTGCTTCGGGCTTCTGATGACGTCATCGGGGGCATCGTAAAAAGTGCTTCGGGCTTCTGATGACGTCAACAGGACGGTCGTGAAAAAGTAAGCTTCAGGCTTCTGATGACGTCAACAGGACGTATCGTGAGAAATGTTTCGTCGGGATCTCTGATGACGTCATCGGGGCATCGTAAAGGTGGCTGGGCTTTGATTGACGTCAATAGGACGTGTGAAGTGCTTCCGGGTTCTGATGACGTCATCGGGATCGATCGTGAAAATGACTGGGATTCGGCATGACGTCAATGGGACGTCGTGAAAAAAATGCTTCAGGCTCCTGATGGCACGTCATCGGGACATCGCGAAAGTGCTTCGGGCTTCTGGTGACGTCATCGGGGCATCGTAAAGTGCTTCGGGCTTTTGATGACGTCAATAGGACGTCGTGAGTGTGCTTTGGGCTCCTGATGACGTCATCGGGACGTCGTGAAAAATGCGTTCGGGATTCTGATGACGTCATCGGGGCATCGTGTGCGTTGTTTCTACGACGTCATCGGGACGTCGTGAAAAATGTCGGGATTCTGATGACGTCATCAAAAAGTGCTTGTAGGGCTTCTGATGACGTCATCGGGACGTCGTGAAAAATGTGCTTGATTCTGATGACGTCATCCAGACGACGCGAAACTCCTCGGGCTTCTGATTGGGCGTAATGGGACGTCATGTGAAAAATGCTTCGGGATTCTGATGACGTCATCGGGGACGTCGTGAAAAGATGCGTTCCGGGCTTCTGATGACGCTCATCAGGACGTTGAGTGAAAAAGTGCATTCGGGCTTCTGATGACGTCATCGGGACATCGTGAAAAGTGCTTCGGGATTCTAGTGACATGTCATCGGGCGCACGTCATCAAAAATTGCTTCGAAGCTGCAGATGGCGTCATCTGGTTTATCGTCGAAAAGAGATGCTTCGGAGCTTCGGATGACGTCATCGGGACATCGGAAAAAGTGCTTCAGGATTCTGCTGACGTCATCGGGGCATCGTAAAAGTGCTTCAGACCTGGTGGCGTCATCGGGACATTCGTGAAAAATGGCGATTCTGACGTCAACGGGACGTCGTGAAAAGTGCTTCGGGCTTCTGATGACGTCATCGGGACGTCGTGAAAAATGCGCCGGGATTCTGATGGTGTCGCGGGACATCGTAAAAGTGCTTCGGGCTTCTGATGACGTCATCGGGACATCGCGAAAAGTGCTTCGGGACTTTCTGATGACGTCATCGGGACATCGTGAAAAAATGCTTCGGGCTTCTGATGACGTCATCTGAGACACGCTGTAAAAAGTGCTTCGGGCTTCTGATGACGTCATCGGGACGATCAGTAGAAGAAATGCTTCGGGATTCTGATGACGTCATCTGGACGTCGTGAAAAGTGCTGGGCTTCTGATGACGTCATCGGGACGTCGTAGAAAAGTGCTTCGGGCTTCTGATGACGTCATCGGGACGTCGCGGGTGCTTCGGGCTTCTGATGACGTCATCGGGACGTCATGAAAATTGCTTCTCTGGACTTCTGATGACGTCATCAGGACGTCGTCAGAAGTGCTTCGGGGCTACTCTGATGACGTCATCTGGACGTCTGTGAAAAGTGCTTCAGACTTCTGATGACGTCATCGGGACATCGCGAAAAAGTGGTTCGGGCTTCTGATGACGTCATCGGGCATCGTAAAAAGTGCTTCGGGCTTCTGATGACGTCATCGGGACGTCGTGAAAAAAATGTTTGATTCTGATGACGTCATCGTGGACGTCGTATGCGTCTGGGCTTCTGATGACGTCATCAGGACGTTGTGAAAAGTGCACGCGGGCTTCTGATGGCGCCACTGGGACATCGCGAAAAAAGCTAAAGCCTGATGACCACGACATCGCAGGCGCTTCTGGTCTCTGATAACATCATCGGACGTCGTCAGAAGTGCTTGGGCCCTGATGACACCATCGGGACATCGCGAAAAGTGCTTCGGGCTTCTGATGACGTCATCGGGACATCGCGAAAAGTGCTTCCGGGCTTCTGATGACCGCTCATCGGGGCATCGTAAAAAGTGCTTCGGGCTTCTTGATGACGTCATCAGGACGTCGTGAAAAGCGCTTCGGGCTTCTGATGACGTCATCGGGACGTCAGGCGAAAAGTGCTTCGGGCTTCTGATGACGCTCAATATCAGCACGTCGTGTGCGTTGTTCTGATGACGTCAACAGACGTCGCGAAAAAGGCTTCTGATTTCTGATGACGTCATCGGGACGTCGTGAAAAATGCTTCGGGATTCTGATGATGCTCATCAGGACGTCGTCAAAAAGTGCTTCGGGCTCCTGTAATAACGTCATCAGGACGTCGTCAGAAGTGCTTCGGGCTCCTGATGACGTCATCGGGACATCGTGAAAAGTGTTGGCTCCTGGCTCTGACGTCATCGTAGGACGTCGTCAGAAGTGCTTCGGGCTCTGATGACGCTCATCTGTTGACGTCGTGAAAAGTAACTTCGGGCTTCTGATGACGTCATCAGGTCGTCGTGAAAAAGTGCTTCTGGGCTCCTGATGACGTCATCGGGACATCGGGAAAAGTGCTTCGGGCTTTTTGATGACGCCATCGGGGACGTCCTGGAAAAGTGCGGGACTTGCTACTAGACGAGGAGGCACTCAAGATTCAAGTCAGAAATGAAATGAACGACCGATCTGTAACTCTATCAATCGAAGATTTCTACAGAACTTCATCAACAACAATGATTGATAGCAGTATCAAACATCTTTTATCAGGATTTCCATTAACTTTCATGAGCGAATCGTGGGTGCCCCCACCCCCACCCCCCTGTCTCTGATAGTCCCAAAAGTGCTTCGTTCTCTGATGACGTCCATCAGGACGTCGTGAAAAGTACTTCGGGCTTCTGATGACGTCATCGGGACGTCGTGAAAGGCTAACTCGAGCTTCTGCTGACGTCATCGGGACGTCGTGGAAAAAAAAACCCGGAGAAGTGGGCAGGTGCTCGTGGACCCGTTGCTGGTCATCCGGAAAATTGTGCAGGTTAATTCCCAAAAAGCAATAGAGCAAGAGTCTCCCGAGCTTTTGCGCTAGTCGTCTGAGATAGTGTGCTAGATGCATCGGAATTCTGCGGAAGGAGCCTCAGAGATAACACCTTGCAAAACTTTTTTTTAAAGTGTGCTGATGACAAGCATAGCGTGCAGAAAGCTTGGAGATAGTATGTTTAGTTCAGTTCCGCAATCGCGTTCAGTCCTCATTATCACATTCGTGGAAGCGAAGCGGATTGTTTTCCGAAAAATCAACTAGAATCATTCTCAAAACAACCGCTTTTCACGCTTCTACGATTATGATAATGAGACTTTACAGGACTGAACGCGATTGCGGAGACTAGATCATAGGTCATGTCGCCAGGCTGCTTTTCAGTTTCGTAACGCGCTTAGGCTATTCACACAACCCCATTTTGAGTGTTCCCTCAATTCTTCTTCACCAGCCTGCACTGGTTTTTTCTGCAATAAATGGTACTTGCTTATCAAAGCATCTAAATCCAAAAACAAGTTGATAGCTATCTCCATTCGCAGCTCAGCGCATGAGCTTTCATATCAAATTCATGGAATCGAAGCGGCTCTTCTGTGAAGGAATGGGGCGGAGGAAAACTGAAATAATAATGAGTATGGAAAACCGTTTCGTTACAGTGATGTGAAAGTGTCCAGATGGAATGAGAAGGTAGTTTCTGACTGTGCAGGTTTTTGAGTTATGTAGTTTCATTTTGAAAGCGAAGAACTGTACGCAGATTCTGCATCCGGCTGTAGGCCAGCAGGCTTTCATGATTATCGACCGGGCTGGCTACATCTGAGCGACCAACTATCACCGGGGCCTAAGACCCCTGTCAGAGTTGGTTGAGAAAATCAGCGTGGCCGACCCGTTCGATACGTATGAAAAACATGAAGGAAGCAAACAACACACGGTGTAGCTGGCTGTGGCTGACGCGATCGATATGAATGAATTATGTGGAACCATATCATGGATATCATTCATTTCTTAGCTAATATTATTATGTGAACATCGATCTTGTCAGCTACATCGGGTGATTTTTCTGAGATGAGTTTTATAACAGTTTGGGTCATTGATTCTTGTGACCACAGAAAGAGGACTGATCTAACGGGGAGATGAAGAGGTTTTGTTCGAAATTCTTGCATGGGATATTACTGCGTAATATCAGAAAAAAGTGAACAATTCTGTAAAAAGGGTCTCCAAGCAAAAGTGGTTTGGTAATGCATCGCGTTAAAAACGTTTTAACAGAAAAGGGAACAATAGGAAAGTGGAATGAGGAGAGTGTACAAAAATGAACAATATTCTCTAAGAAACTCTTTATTGTGAAACTTCTAAACAGCAGGAAACAAACCGTTTGCAGTTCTCTATGAGGACGCGCTTTTTGGTCCATTAAAAAGGACTTTCTTGATTATGTGAGTGCCGAATAAAATATGTATTATATCGCTTCCTCATACAGAACCGCAACGGTTTGTTTCCGCTGTTTAGAAGTTTCGCCAATATAAAGAGTTTTTAGAGAATATTGTTCATTTTTTTGTACACTCTCCTCATTCCACTTTCCTATTGTTCCCTTTGTATTGAAACGTTTTTAACGCAGACAAAAACCACTTTTTGCTTGGGAGGACCCTTTTTTTACAGTTTATTTTATTCGAATTGAATTCGCTGCTTAAAAGGCGATCGTGTCCACGATGAAAACCGAATTTGGGTTTATGCGTTCATTCGGACTAGTGGGCCATGACAATGTCACAATTCAGAAAGTTTGGAGTTACAAAACCGTCTCTGATTGAAGATTCAAGCTTACCTCAAATTGAAAGCACCACTACCAGGTTTGGGGCCTTTAGCCTTGGGGTCGATCCGTTGTTACAAAGAACAAAGCTCCTGGGTTGCTGGACGGCGGGCGTGCGCTTGGACGCGTCGTAGGGCGCAATACACACGCCAGTCGTTTCGAATTCGGCATCGATCGAAAGCAGCCGGCAAAGCACTGGACGCAGCAGGTGGGTAGCCCATTTTAATTCAGCTGGTCGTAGTTGAGCGGCATCCTCGTTGAATTGCTTCCAACGCTCCGCCAAGGAACGAAGCGTAGAACTGTTCCTTGCATTCTCTGCGCAACTATCCCAGAAGTTGATGCCGGCGCGAAATTCAAATTTAAGGCTATGAACTTTCTAAAAATGGGTTTTTCTCAAAAAGTTTCCACGTTTTGAGGGGCGTTTTGCTACCGTTAGTCACTATAGGGATAGTTACAACACGAAAACATCAAAAAACCCAACATGGTTTTATCGTACGATGCCTTGGCACACGTAGTATGGAAAATACAAATATGGTTTTCTATCGCTGCATTGCCTTCAAAAAGTACACGTAGTAATAAGGATGACTAGAACATGAGTGGAAGTCATGGAAAAAGCGAGTATTGGCATCACTGTTCTAGAAACTCAACAGCCTTGCTCTTCACTGCAAGGCGTATTAAAGAAGAAGAATTTCAACAGGAACACCGAGGAATGGGCAGTGGAGTGACTTTAAGATTTTAACAGAAACAAGGTGAGATCCAGCTCTACATATGAACAGAAAAAGGCTCTTCGTTATTGCTTTGGGGGAGTAGAACATGACGAGATTTTCTCAGTGCTTCCCTAGATCTGGAGCAAACTAGCCTAAAAAATTTTGAGACGTTAGTTACTTCACTTAGAGGCCCTAATAGAGATTTACACAGAAGACCACGCATGCATCCCATAGTTCTGTCCAATGGTGATAATATAAGGAATGAAGCTTAAGCTCTCTATTCCTGCCACTCTCTGCATTGGGTATGTACTGTTATAAGGCCCTTTGTTAGGCTCCTGATATATATATATATATATATATATATATATATATATATATATATATATATATAGAGAAAAGGTATATAGTATATATATAGAGCTAAGGTTATATATAGGAAGATATATAATATATATATATATATATAGTATATATAGGTGATAGTATATATATATATATATATAGGTAGTATATCATATATATATATATATATATATATACATATATATATATATATATATATATATATATATATATATATATATATATATACCTATTCATGCAATGAGATTGTTTTGAATTTTTTCCAATAGTAGAGACATCTTTACGCTTCTGTAATGAAAACTCGACGTGTTCCGACACTTTCTAGAATGGGCCTGACATGTTTTTTGTAAGCTCTTAACAAAACATTCTAACCTCTGACAGGCAAGGCTTTAGAAATGAGGAAAGCTCTAGAGGAAGCTTTGCTGTACAGAAATTTGAGGTGTTCTGAAAAGTTCAGCTTGCTGCTATAGTGAAAGCCCAGGTTTTTAACAGATGATACGAAATTCAGCACATGACCACCAAAATTGTAAGTGCGTGACAATCCAGATACTCCTAATCTCATGAAAACTTTTTTTTTCAGGAGCCATGGGCGTTTCCCATTCCTACGACCAATCAAGAATTTTCACCAATGCACCTGCCATCATATTCTGACTCTGAGAGTTTTGGCCGAGAAATAGCCGCGAAATAGCCGTAAAATGCCTGCTCGCCGCGTGATAACCGCGAAATAGCCGTCAAATGATGCTCGCCGTGAAATAGCCGCTAAATATTTGGTCTGCTTAGGTCTAGTTTAGTTTAGCTTAGTTGAGCTTATTTGAGTTATGAACGGTCTATCCATTGGTGAGCTTCCTAAAGCTGCTGAGCGGTGCCCTACTCCTGAATGCTGCGGGTTAAACTCGAGAACGATTTTTATCGTGGACACTGCCTTTAAGCAGATTTTGATAAGGTCAGACTTTCAACATATATAAAACTGATTCAGGGAGGTTAATGAATAGAAATAACTGAGCGGTTGCAATGAGTGGCGAACAGTGAAGGGAGTGGGCGGAAGTCTGCTTCGCTGCAGAAGAGTTATAAGCTTTGGACATAAAAATAAAGCTGCTTCAGAATCTCGTTTCAACTTCTCCATCCTTTCCACACTTTCTTATGGCGTCCTGCGCACCCCACTGCGGTCCTGCACAGATTCTGTGACGTCATGCACTCTCCTCATCTGGGGTCCTGCACACCCCATCACAGGATGCTCCTGGCAACAATTTCTGTGACGTCATGCACTCTCCCACTGCGGTCCTGCACACTCCCACTTTGGTCCTGCTCACTTCGATGACTTACTTGAACACTACCACTGGGGTCCTGCACACGTTATATGACGTCCTGCGCACTCCCACTGCGGTCCTGCACACTCCCACTCGGGTCCTGCACCAGGGGTGTGCGGCAATTGCCGTTTGCCGATTGCCGTTTGCCGTTTGCCGGCCATTTAATGAAAGTTCTGGGTACCGTTTTGGCGTTTGCCGAAATTTACGTTTCAAACGGCAAAATTTCCGGCAAAAGAAATGCGTGTCAAAAACTACAAAATTTGCCCTCACCATCGTTTTATGCTGTATTGGTCATGCGATTGCGAAGCTGCTACAAATAATTATTTTGACTAGTTTCAGCTACTAGTTCTAGCTCATGTAATGTGTGACTGTACCCATTAAATCGGTAAACAACAGAAGAATTTGACTAGGTTTCCTTTGACTTTTCTCCTGAAGAAGAGCTAAGTTTGACTCTGTTCATCAGGCCTAAAAATCCTAACCGGTAAAACGCGCTCGTATTGTCAAGCAAATTTTTAGTCTCAATAGCATCCTCCAGAACTAGAAGAGAATGCTCGATGTCTCAAATACTACTATGACAAACAAACCTCAAATTAGAGCCAATTAGAGAGATATATATATATATATAAAGAAGATTGGATATATATATATATATATATAGATATATATATATATATCTATATATATATATATATATATATATATATATATATATATATATATATATATACTCTTACTTTTGACTTAATCGGTTGGCTTTCTGCCTGACGCGGTCATTCCGCATCTTCACCGAGGTGTGTCAGTCCTAGTAGTCAGCCGTGTCCATTTTTCACGGTCTTCAAGCCACAATTTGAACACATTCCATCCAGCTGTCACTATTCCATTTCCTGCGAAACGAAACATCGCGCACCTGAACTGTCTTTCGATGGCCGAGTGACTTTAAATCCTCTTTAACCACATCCGTCCAGAGACTTTCGCCTACGCCCAGGTGGCCGTTTCCAGACAGGGATTTGGAAGCATTTTTAAAGCGTGTTGTACGAGACGATCCGGCGTTCCTTCTTAAGTATATGCCCGAGCAGTCGAAGTCGATCTTTCCATTGCTGCTTGGGATGGCGGTAGGGAGATGCTGGCACCTCCCTCGTGTCAAGCGTTGATGTACTGCGTCGATTTCCTGTAAAGGTCTTTCGTTATGGCATACACGCAGGCCAGAAATATCCAAGCAAAAACGCCTCAAAGCTTCCTCTCCGTGCAATCCAACCTTTCCATCTGCGTTTTCGGTGCTGCCCACGTCTCCGATCCGTACATCATGATAGGGCGAATAGCGGATAGGTAGAGCGCGCAACTTCTGGACTTCCTTCGCGATGGTGGTAGACCACAAACACTTGGTTAGAGAATTGAATGCAGACGTGGCTGCACATCGTTGTCGAATATCCGCTGCATAACTACCATCGTTCTTCAGCCAAACAAGCCTCCAAATAACAAGAAAATGATCCACCAGTACTCTGATACGTTTGTCCGTCCACAATAAAACCCAGTTGAAGGCCTCTGAGAGACCCACGTCTGCTTGCATTTGTCGGGGACGAAGACGAGAGTCCATAGGCTGCAGCATACTTCGAAACGAGGCGTTCACAATCCTTTGCAGTTTTGCGTTGTTTTTCAGCGAATAACACAATGTCCGTCGGCGTAATTGCGGGTCGACAAGGGAGCGTCCTGATGGTGTTAGGGATCACATCCGCAGGGAAACTGTTCTGCAACTCTACGCATGATGTCATCAACGGCGAAGCTGGAAAGAAAAGGTCACCTGCAACGGCTCACTGCCTTACTCCTGTTTTCACCTCGAAAGCTGGACGTAAATCCGGACAGGTGTACGAACTGCTGCCAAGTTGTTTGCTTTGTTCATGTCCTCGATTAACCGAACATACTTTTCCGGGACTCGGCATCTGCTCGCAGAGCATTGAGCAATCGATCACGATGAGGAGAGTCGAACGCGGCTTCCAAAGTCCAAAAAAGCAAAGCTGTAATGGCTTCGAAAACCGCTGCCACGATTCAATTATTACTCTTCTCACGACGAACACTTGGTCGATGGTCGATTCTTCCAGGTCGAAAACCGGCTTGCTCATCTCTGGTCGTTCCTTCACGATGAGCGTTTGATAAGTCGCTCGAGAACGATACGTTCTTAAAACCTTGTACTATGACACGAAGTAGAGAGATTCCTCTGTAGTTCTCAGGATCCGTGACGGATAGCTTCTGTGTAAGAGGTACGATGATCGCATGTCTCCACGAATCGGGTAATCCTTTCGCTCATCCATATGGCGACGGACCAGATGTTGGTCATTTCACGAATCCCAGACAGGAGGAAGAGCTTTCAGCATTTCAGCAGTGATGTTGTCATCTCCACCTGCCTTTCCATTCTTCATTTTCCGGACACAATCCAAAAACTTCAGACTCAGTCGGCGGTTCCTCACTGACATCGTAATGTGCTCTCTGGGCGTAATGCAGGAGCTCAGGTACTGATGGCGCTGGACGATTCAGTAATGAACTGAAGTAATCCTTCCCATATTGGCAGCGTCGCATCACCAACTGCAACTCCATTGGTAGTGTTCAAGACAGGAGAACATCTCTTCATCTTCCGCTTTAACACTGTCGCGGCAACGTGACTTTCCTCGGATTCTTCTCCTCAAGCGCTGAACTTGCCATGTCGCAGCAACGTGTAGGCTTTCCTCGGATTCTCCTCCGCCTTCGAACCCTTGGCTCTGCACGTCCTCTCGTTCGCGCGTTACTTTGAAGCTGCCGACGCAACTTCCTCCTCAGACGCTTCTCAATGAGCACGAAGTTTCCTGCAGTTCGGAGAGCACATACTCTGTGACCCCCTGCCAGGATGTTGTTCTCTTTCTTACAAGGACGTAGGCGAACTTCTTCTTAGGCTACATACAACCGGGAGTGCCTCTTTCAAGCGTCCTGATGACAGCATTTGACAAAAGAATCCACGTATATATATATATATATATAAAAAAGGTTATATATATATATATATATATATATATATATATATATATATATATATATATATATATATATATATATATATATATATATATATATATATATATATATATGATATATATAGTATATATAGGCATATATATATATATATATATATATATATATAGTATATATAGTATATATATATATATATATATATATATATATATATATATATATATATATATATATATATATATATATATAGTATATATGACTTATTTATTACATGATCGATGACCATGTTGAAAAAAAAACCGTTCTACGGAAATATGGCAAACCAACAATTTCCAGTAAACCAGACATGGAAAAAATTTAGAAAATAAACGACGGGTAGTTTAGGAAGAGAAACAGCTTAATGTTGAAAAAATGAAATTACTTCTGTCAAACGCCTACTCATACGGGTCAGCCCAGAAGCGAACAGTGGAAAGAAGCTGCTCTGCTCCGAGGGAACTCAGAAAACAGTTCACTATCTTTGATAAAGCTTTTTCATGTCACGGAGAGGTAGGAAACCCTTGCTCAATCGCAAGTAGTCAGTAACCCAGCTCCTATTAAAGAAGAAGGAAATTGTGTCGAACAGCAGTCTTTACGAAGTGCTAATGGCAATTTTTTGCCCTCCGCCTCGCGTTCTTGAGTCTCTCACTGCGAAAAATCTTCCTTATCGGAGACCGCAATATTCTATTTAAATTCTTTTTGTGGACCATAACAAGATTCATCTCCTTCCTCCTTCCATACGACAAGGATCCGAAGGTTAAACTCCTTGTTTCTAGTCTTACTGCCAGGGAATGACATTATAGTACACAACGCCTAGATTTTCATTTGATGAATAACTTTCTACAGTGAAGCTGTTCCCAGTATACTTTCCAATTTGAGAAATGAATTTGCGTTTGTAAGGACAGAAAATGGTAGTGCCATACTCAAGAATTGGTCTTACATATGTTTTGAAAGCCTTCAATAGAACAGAAGTATCTTCTTGTGTCGTTAGAGCTCAGGAACAACTTATGCATTACCTTCATTGCTTTTCTAAGCAATTTGCTCAAAATGAACAAGCGTTTTTCTCTCCAACAGATCGAATCCCTGCCTTTAATATGTACTATTATTGGAAACACAGCAACTCTCTTTCACTTCCTTTAGTTCTCGCCCACGTCACAATGAATGAAAATAAATTTGATGGCAAAAATCCTGACGAGGGTAATCAGAGAAGCTCGTTCTCAAGTTCTAAATTGGTTTGCAGGAGCCTCCAAATGTCTTTTCTCAACCATCAAATTCTTGGACCCTTAGAAGTATCGCCAAATTCGTAAAGAAAACCACTTTTCCGAGAGCATACCGATTCCTGCATAAGCTCCACGATTTCAAAACAAGTGGTATCAAAGTTGTAGCGTAAAAGCAGCCTTTTCCAGACATATGAACCCGTTGAGAACTCCTGCATAGATCAGCCTGCTTGTCGTCGGTTGATGGGCTGATGATAATACGTAGTTGTGGCAGGAAATTGATCACCACCTTCCATAAATAAAGCATTTGTCCAGCTTTTTATACTTGTAATTGTCTTCACAGCGGTCATCAAAGGCGGTGGTTCAATCATATTTCTGATTTTCGAGGATCATTAGCTGAAACGAAGGGTTGACACAATGGCTAAGCTAAGGCGCTTAAGATATGGTGTAAAGAAGAAAAAATGATAAGACCCATGTAAAGACAACCATTGGAACAGCGTTTAAACTTTTCACCAGAAACCAAAAGATCCAAGGTTCATTGTAAACAACAATGTCGAAAACCAGTCTTAAAAACGAAAGGAATCATTTCAGGCAATAATACTGCAAATCTGAACATGGTAAACCCCACTTCACCCACTTCCTCTGCTTAGCCAATAGGGAAGTGGATGCAGCGAGCACACCACATTCAAGACCCTTTAGGATCGTGTAGAGCACCATTGCTCGCTTTTAGTACGATTGATTCTTTTCGTACGGGCCTGTGCCGGTTTAAAGGTCGAATACACAGAAAGGCAAGCGCTCAGGAGCAGTCCGGCTGACTCAACGCACTGCAATGGCGCTCTCGACGTGAGCGCAGCGGCTTTCGTCGTCGCGCGTCGTACCCAAGGTCTAACTCTCACTAGATGCCCACTCCTCGCCTTTCTGCGTGTTCGATCAACGTTTGCCCCGGAGCTTTTTGATTTCCGGTGGAAATTCAAAAGCTGCGATCGTGAGCACCCAGCTAGACTGAGTCCCAAATCCACTCCTGTAGCTCTCACGAGTGAAACCATTCAATCGCAGTTTGAAGTAAGCTTTGAAATAAAAATCTTTGAGCTTGTTACTCCGCCTCCCCGGATCGACTAGGCTGGGTCGCGCTGACCAAACATAAAGCCCCTTTCAGAGTATGTTAATCTTTTGCGAGTCAATCACACATTGCACTGCTCAAAGAGACGCCCAAATTTTTGTATTCCTAGCACCGATTTCTACGGAAACTTTGATTATGGGTGAGGAACTCAAAATTGCACTATCTCCAGCGAGGGATTGGCTGAAGCCTTTTGAACTTGCAGGCAACTCCCGCAATCCAGACCACATACAGAACAAATAATTGGCGCTTTCTGATCTGCCCGAGGTTTTTAAGTAGCTTCGATATAGGAGATTTTTCCTTCCTTGTAAAGGCATAGTGTAACGCCAGGCACATAGTAACCGGCAGATATTGCATGGAATACCACATCACTAAACAAATGATGGTGTATTATATCACAAAACAGAGTTTTGCCGTGTTTGCCGTTTTGCCGTTTGCCGTTTGCCGGTCATTTACTTGGGGTTTGCCGTTCGCCGTTTGCCGTTTCTTGCCGAAATTTCAAATTCCTTTGCCGCACACCCCTGATCCTGCACACTACCACGGGGGTCCTGCTCGCTCCCACTGCGGTCCTGCACACTACCACTGGGGTCCTGCACACTTTCTATGACGTCCAGCGCACTCCCACTGCGGTTCTGTAGATTTTCCAAGGCGTCCTGCACTGCAGTGCGGGTCCTTGCACTCTATGACGTCAGCGCACTCCACTGCGGTTTGCACAGATTTTCCAGGCGTCACTGCACTCCACTGCGGTCCTTGCACACTTACTATGACGTCCAGCGCACTCACCCTGCGGTTCTGCAGATTTTCCAAGGCGTCTCTGCGGCACTTCACTGGTAATCCTGCACACTTTTATATGACGTCCTTGCGCAATTTCACTGTGGTTCTGCAGACTTTCCATGCGTTCTGCGCCACTCCCCCACCAGGTCTCTGCACACTTTATCGACGTCCTGCGCACTCTCACTGGGTGTTCTGCAGACTCTCTTCATATGTCCTATGCGTCACTCCTCACTGCGGTCTCGCACACTTTATATGACGTCCTGCGCACTTCCCACTGCGGTTCTGCAGATTTTCCAAGGCGTCCTGCGCAACTCCCACTGCGGTCCCGCACTGACTTTATATGACGTCCTGCGCACTCCCACTCGTGGTTCTGCAGACTTTCCATATGCCTCCTGCTAAACCCCCACTGCGGTCCTGCACACTTTCTATGACGTCCTGCGCACTCCCACTGCGGTTCTGCAGATTTTCCAAGGCGTCCTGCGCACTCCCACTGCGGTCCTGCACACTTTATATGACGTCCTGCGCACTCCCACTGCGGTTCTGCAGATTTTCCAAGGTGTCCTGTGCACTCCCCACTGCGGTCCTGCACACTTTATATGACGTCCTGCAATCTCCCACTGTGGTCTCTGCAGATTTTCCATGTCCTTTCGCACTCACCCGTGGTCTCCACTTTTATATGACGTCCCAGCACCCCCACTGTGGTTCTGCAGACTTTCCTGGGAGGTGCCTGCGCACTCCCACACTGGGGGTCCTGCTCACTTTCTATGACGTCCAGCGCACTCCCACTGCGGTTCTGCAGATTTTCCAAGGCGTCCTGCGCACTCCCACTGCGGTCTTGCACACTCCCACTGGGGTCCTGCACACTACCAATGGGGTTTTGCTCACTTTCTATGGTGTATCTGCACACTCCCACTGGGGTCCTGCACACTTTCTATGACGTCCTGCGCACTCCCACTGCGGTTCTGCAGACTTTCCAAGGCGTCCTGCGCACTCCCACTGCGGTCCTGCACACTTTCTATGACGTCCAGCGCACTCCCACTGCGGTTCTGCAGATTTTCCAAGGCGTCCTGCGCACTCCCATTTCGGTCCTGCACACTTTATGTGGCGTCCTGCACACTCCCACAGGGGTCCTGCTCACTTTTTTTGACGTCCTGAACACTCCCACTAGAGTACTGCTCACTTTATGTGACGTCCTGCACATTCCCACTGGGGTCCTGCACACTTTCCAAGACGTCCTGAACATTCACACAGGGGTCCTGCACACTCCCACAGGGGTCCTGCACATTCCCACAGTGGTTCTGCACACTTTTCAAGACGTCCTGCACACTCCCATTTGGGTCCTGCACACTTCCTATGACATCTTGCACACTCCCACTGGGGTACTGCTCACTTTTTATAACGTCCTGCGCACTCCGCGAACCCTAACAATTCAGTACGGCGCCCCCCGAACCAATGAAGACCTTTCGCTCTGATTATAGGTTGACCCTTTTAGCGCAAGATTCCTCACTGAAGTTTCCATGACCCACGGCTAAAAGTGCGCCCCATGGGACAAACTCGGTTGCCCCGAGGCGCGGAATCCGAGATTCAGGCTGATTTTTTGGTAATCAATGAGTGTCCCACCTACCCGAATGTTGGTACCATTTCATCCCTGTTTTGATCGGCCGTTCCGGAGATCCGCGGGAAAAACAATTACACACAATTACATACATACAAACATCGGGACATAACTGCTTTAAGTATGGCATAAGGATTGAAGTGAAGGTTGTTTTTGAAATATCCGTAAAATTCTGCAACGAACGATATATTGGCTTCCTATCGTTACTCGCTCCATGAGCTAGGCAGATCGGTGGAGCCGAGCTCCATAGTGATCTTTATATGGTGCTCTCGCCTCCATTGTGTAAGTAGGAGACGCAGAGCCTCACTCAAGCCAACAATGGAGCTCGGCTCCACCGATCTGGCTAGCTCATGGAGCAAGTAACGATATGAACCCGATATACCATTTGACGCAGATTTTTACGTAGATTTCAAGTACAACCTTAACCATGACCCTGTCTCTAACGAGTAAGGAGTTATAAGCGAAAAACTGGTGCTTCGTAAAATGAATTATTCTGAACTATCGAGAAAATGTTTTTCCTACCTGAAAACATTAGTTGACGCAGAGTTCTAGGGAGATTTTGAAAACAACCTTCACCAAAGTCCATCTTTAAAGGTTAGAAAGTTGTGAACGAAAATTCGATAGCTTCAGGCGATGAAATGCGCATCCTAAACTGAAATCGTCTGAGAGATTGCGAACGTTTTTTTTTTTTGAATTGAAAACGCTATTCGACGCAAAACTTCATGGAGATTTCGGAAACAACAACTTCCGCAAACCCATCATCAAGGGCAAAAACGTAATGAGCCAAAAAATCAGTTATTTTATTTTAAACTCGCATCGAGAGTATTTGGAAAAAAATTGACTTCAAGACAGCTCCAAGCAAGTTTTTTGTGAGCTGAGCATATATGTAGTGCATTCGCCGCACTATTACCCTTATCCGAAGCAAATGAAGATATATAATTGATACTATTTGTTATTGTGTCTGGCCACTATAAAAGACACGGACGGTTACTCAAGAAAGTACTTCACTCTCTCATCGTCCCGCGTGGCACAACAGCAACACAAAGGCCTCTGAGCCATCTTATGGTGCATCGGCCGAGATTAGAACCCGGGCCGCCCGCGTGGCAGGCGAGCATTCTACCACTGAACCACCGATGCAGTTATGAGGACGGTCACCACACGTCAATTCGCAAAAAACTACAACACCCTTCAACGCCTCGTTCTTCTTCACGAGTGAGAACCCAAGTCAATTCAACAGTGAAGACACAAATACCAAAAAGGCCAACAACGGCAAAAATCAACACCTCATTCTCAAATGGACACAAAACCGTGAAACCTATCTTGGACAACGTGCCAAATTTCCCAGAACAAGCACCCCACGAGAACGTCCAAGTCCTAGTTGGACAAGCCAAAGTACTAAATCTCAAGTCTGGAGCATTGGAACCAGGGTGTGCGGCAATTGCCGATTGCTGTTTGCCGGCCAATTTTGAGGTTTGCCGTTGCCGTTTGCCGAAATTTTCGTCTTAAAGGGAAAATTTTTGGCAAAAATGCGTTAAAACAACAAGGCCTGGTGTGCGCACTCACCTCAGTCTCTGTATTGGTCAGCGATTTGAAGCTGCAACAAATAATTTTTTGGCTAGTTCCAGCTACTAGTTCCAGCTCATGCAATGGGTAATTGTACCCAGTTATCCTGTGACTAATGAAGATATTTAGACTAGATTATCAGAGGAGTTTGTTTAGGTTCTAAGTTGAGAGCCTCCAAATGTCTCTTTTTAATCATGAAATTTTTAACCCCTTAGAAATGCCTAAATCGCAAAAGCGCTTTTCCAGAAGCATACCGATTGCTGCAAGTTCCGGAATTGCAAAAACAAATGGTACAAAAGTTTTGGCGTGAAAGCATCTTTTTTTAGACATATGAACCACTTGAGAAATAGGCCCGCTTATCGTCGGTTGATTGACTGATGGTAATAAATGGGACAGGAAAATGATCATTTCTGCAAATACTTTGTCCGGCTTTTTAAAAATTGAACAATGTTCACAGCGGTCATTATAGGCAGTGTTTAATAATATTTTCGATGTCGAGATCATTAGCTGAAACGAAGGGTTGACGGTGCTATCGCAGTGAGGGGGGAGGCACTTGACCACGCCCATTTTTCTGCTCAGCTTCTACTCTACTAATTTTGGAATGGGAGGAAAACCTTGGGTTGGTCCTCAAAATGCGCGGCGGCACGAAAAAATGGCATGGTCATGTGGGATGGCTAAGTGCCCCCTACCCGCTGCCATAGCACCGGGTTGACTTCTTGGCAGAGGTGAGTTTGTTATGAAATGGTGTAGAGTTGAAAAAACGAAAAATTTTCGGAGGCAACGATTGAAACCGCCTTCAAAATTGTCACCTGAAATCAAAATGTCCAGGCACATTGCAACGATAGTGTCGAAAACCGGCTTAAAACGAGCAATCAATAGCAATATATACTGCCAAGAGATTTGAATGTGGTGTGCTCGCCCCGCCCCACTCACTTCCTCGCAGTAACCACAGGGAAGTGGGTGGGGCACAAGGCTTATTCAAGTTTCAAATTACCGTAATAAGTGATTTATTGTTTGTTTTTAGCCGACATTGTTGTTGTATTGATCCTCGTGCCGGTTTGTTTGCTGATTACACAGAATAGGAAACACCCAAGAGCAGTCGGCTGGCTAAACGCACCGTGCGCGGCGCTCCAGCGGCGACACCGACTTTCTGTCGCCCTCGTCGCATGTGCCAGCCGAATTGGCACTAGGTGCCTCATTCTGTGTATTCTGATCAAAATGCTACTCAGAGCTCTTGATATCCGGTGAAAATTCGGAGACTGCTTTAATCGTGTGCACTGCATTTATTTAGACTGATCTCACTCCACTCCTGTAGCTTCAAAGGAAACGATTTGAGCGAATTTTTTGATGAGCGAAATAAAGAACCCTGAGCCTACTATTTGTTACTAATAGCAAAAATTGTGAGTGACTCCGGTCATAAACTAAACCGCGCGCTGCTGATTGCGGTATGGACTGTCTTCCTCCGAAAACGTCGACCAATCAACGCGTATTCATCCATTTATTCCCGTCTGATTGTGGTACCGGTATCGGCCACAGTCTTTGGGTTGGCGCACTCTCCCACCGCACTAAGCTTGCTTACTCTTTGCTGCATGTGCCCGGATCGACTAGGCTGGGTCGCACAATCAAACGGTCTAGTTGAACTTGATAGAAGCTCCTATACTATCACACACAAAACAGCGCTCTGATCACCTGAGGCTTTCAAGTGGCTTTTGATATATGGGATTTTCCCTTCTTATAGAAGCTAGTTAAATCACAGATACATAGTAACTGGCAAATATTGCATGGTTCACCACACGACTAATCAAATGTGGGTGTATTATAGCACAGAACAGCTTTTGCCGTTTGCCGTTTGCCGGCCATTTTCGGGGTTTGCCGTTGCCGTTGCCGTTTGCCGAATTCTCAAATTCCTTTGCCGCACAACCCTGTTTGTGACTGAAGCTTAAAGGCAGTGTTCACGATAATCTTCGATTTTGAGATTAATACCTAAATCGATTGTTTGGTCCCCTGGTAGAACATAAATGACGAAGGAATCGAGAAAAACGCGCTAGAAGGTCACTAAATCCTTATCTCTCACCCCACCTCTTTACTCTAACAGGAACTGTTCGTTGTGACAATGAAATCATTTGTGGGCTGGTCTTTACCAATTATTTGCTTTCTGTTGCTCCGTTATTTTCTTCGGACCCTTACTAGTACTATTTCGCCTGGAATATTCTTCCATTTTCGACTGATCCGATTTTTCACCGGTGACAACCACCGTGAACATGATCATACAACTGGACAACTAGTCCAGGCCAGAGATTAATGTCACTGAAATATGACGTTTTGATGCGTTTCTCGCCGTTTCTTCGTATTTTTTGTAACATTCGGTGGCCAACGCTTTCTTTTGAGTGGAGAACTCGGGAACGAAAATCATCGTGAACACTGCCTTTAATAGAAAAGAAGTTCATCGTGAATGTTGCTCTAGAGTTAGCTTCAGATGTAAATATTATTAGGGCTCTCTGTTGTGTGTGCAAATGGATTCTTCTATGCTGCATCGGCATATGGTTTTCTTGTTTACACTTGATGTTGTTTGCATGTTTTTGCACTTCTTGAAGTAGTGTACATCTCGAATTACATTGTATGGGTTAGATGTCATTTATAACAGAAATATTGTCCTAATAAATTTATATTTCCCGGTATTTGTGCAGTTATATTAATACAGCACTTCCGCAGAATACCTGTTAGGTAGCAATTTTCGGTTGGGACTTTTGCTCCTCCCCCCCCCCTCTCTTGAGGTGTCAACACTGTGGGGAAAATCGGAGACGATTTCAGTGTGAATGCAGGACAATTTCCGATTTCCACTGGGGTTTAAAACTCGGAGTGTGGGCTAAATTTTAACCTAAAATAGCTAACCGGCAGATGTTCTGCGAAAGTGCTTTAATATTCTTCGCAAAGCAGCAGTAATCAAGAAAGGGATTGCTGGTATATTCAGGGGTCGCGTTTGATTGGGAGGGCCGCCCCTTGTGCACGATGACGTCCTTTGCGCGTCTCTTCACGGGTCATGGCGGTTGCCGCGTAGGTGACGACGAAGTTGTGACTGCGGGTGTTCCCCACAGGGGTGCTTAACGCCATGACTACCAAAAATTGACTGAGGCGTTGTTCTCGTCGTTTGGAATAAGGTATTCTCCTTTACTGATATTTCTAACTAGCGAGACCAAGCGAAGTTTTCGCTCAAGAACACTTCTTGAGGCAGAATAGCTTGTCGAAAAGATTTAAACTGACTTTCGTCTATCCGAAAGTTGCTGACCAAATTGACCTTTTTACGCAGAAAAAATTGCCGCTGGCTGCCGGAATTTCGGGGAGGGATATGAAATTTGGAATCAAACAGCGAAAAATAAGAAGCCAGCGTTGGATTGTCGGTTGCTACCATCAGGTTTGCGACTCTTTCATCCCTTCTGGACAAAACATTAGATTAGAGACTTAAAATGCAAGGATTTCCTAAGTACTGTGCTTCTCTGGGCCGAATTCCGGTCCGCAATTGCGTCCCGATACGCTTTGTGGCCGCACGCGCTCGAGTCAGTCGGGTTTCCAGCGCCAAAGCCGCCTCGATATGGCTTTTTATGCAGTTTTCTACAAATCTGTCTAGTTCCCAACTTTCTAAAACCCACCTAGTTTTAACAGATCGGCGGCTGCGGCGTTGGAAACTCTTCTGACTCGAAGGCGCGCGGCCGCAGAGCGTGTCGGGACGCAATTTTGGACCGGAATTTGGCTCAAGGAAGTACAGTATATATCATAGAAGAGCTAATAGTACTCATTCTAGCAGCAAGAAGCCTTAGAGGCCTTGTGGTCCCAAGCTGTTGGGGGCAGCAAACCACAAGTTAGAGCTCAGCTACTGTAGCGGGAACACTCCCAAGGTACTACCCCGGTTCACAATTGGTGCTTCTAAAAATGGTTTATCGAGGGTTGTAGGGGAGATAAAAAGCAACAATTTCAGGTTCCAAAATTTCACTTAGTGCTATTGTGTAGAGCAAAACCGGCGAAAAAGTCACTTTTTCGAACCTCAGAAGATGAAACGTTCTAGCTCAAAGCTTGTACAGGGGTTTTTTGAGGTGCTGAACTCAAACATGAGCTCTGTATTTGGTTTATAAGACGACTAAGAGTAGGTTACGATAGATAATCGGGGTTTAATTTTTGTAGCCTACTCTTAGTCGTCTTAAAAAGCAAATACAGGGCTCATGTTTGAGTTTAGCACCTCAAAAAACCCCTGTACAAGCTTTGAGCTAGAACGTTTCATCTTCTGAGGTTCGAAAAATTGACTTTTTCGCCGGTTTTGATCTACACAATAGCACTAAGTGAAATTTTGGAACCTGAAATTGTTGCTTTTCATCTTCCCTACAACCCTCAATAAACCATTTTTAGAAGCACCAGTTTGAAATCAGGGTGGTACCCAGTTAGTATCGATGGTTAGATGCCTTATTGAGCAACGGCTTTGGACAATAGGTAACCGGTAACCCTAAACTCACCATTGACGTACCCTAGTTACGTTCATCTAAGGAGCCAGTAAGGTTCGAATACTGGTGACACTACAATGACACTACATTGACCCTATTTCGCACTACAAAGACACTACGTAAGGCCTTTGTCGCGCCAAATTTACGAGTGGAGTGGGATCAATGTCGCCCGACAAAGACACTATCTCGCACTACAAAGACCCTACGTAGTGTGTTTGGCGCGCCGAAATTACACTACAAATAGACGTGTACGTGCGCGACTCGCGTCTTTGTGCAAGGCGAGACGCGCTTGAATGTCTGAGTTATGGTGATGCGACGCTTTGTGCATGCTGAAAACGTCATTTAGCAGGACATCTGCGCGGGACAGCCTGTGCATGCTCCTCTATTTTTCAGACCTCCTTTTGAGATGAATTCCTAGTGAAGGTGTGATTCACAAAATGGGTCTGCTTCTATCTTCCAACTCCTTTTCTAGACGTATTTCTACAAGAGGTGAACTACAAATACAAAAAAACCTTATCTAAACTTACTTATAAGCAAAAAATAAGGGATGTGAATAGCTACATCTCGTTGAAGACTGATTAGTTTCAGACACGTCCTTCAATACACCTTACAGTTTAGAGATATTGTTAAGAGATAATTCAAATTTTAGCTTACAAGCTCAAAGTACATCATTTGGCCAAGAGTTGGTCAGCATATGCGCGATGTATTTGGGCTTGTTCATCGGAAGCACAGAATGGAAAACGCCTGGTGGCAGTTCGCCTGGCTGGATTCGGGCGCTCCAGTGCTGACGTGAACGCTGGAACTTTCCTTTGCGCGCATCGCATATACCATCTGTTCCCAACGGGGTGGAGTACTTGGGGCTGGTTTGCGTTAGGGGTGTGCGGCCGAGCTGCGTGTCTTCCGGCCCGTCCGAGTGACTCAGGAGGGGTGGTGGTCGTAACGTATTTCAGCCGCAAGAGAGACGGGAAAACTTTTTGTTCCGTTCAGTCATGCGCTCCTCTCATCCCCCTTTCCGAAGCCTCTCTCGCGGTTGAAATAGATTCCCGCCACCCACGACGGAACGAAATTAAACATGTCAAAACGGGCTGACAAGTCTTGATGAGTTTTATATTGCTCCGGCGCCACTAGCCCGGATCACAAGAGACTCAGCTCGGTCGCGCTAGTGAGGTATCGTTAAGGGGTCGTTTACACTTGCGCCGCTGAGCGGCGCGGCGAGGTGCAATCCTATCATATTGATCGTGCCGCGCCGCGTGATCAATATTACAGAAATGCACTGTGAGGCGCCGCTCGGCGGCGGGAGTGTAAACGACCCCTTACACTACCGCCATGCGGCGCGGCGCAATCCATTTCTGTGATATTGATAACGAGGCGCGGCACCATCGATATTACAGTATCGCACTCTGGCGCCCCACTCAGCGGCGGAAGTGTAAACGACGTCTAATGCAAACAGCCCAAGGTGTTTTGTGCCGTTGAGAACAGAGTATACTAGCCAAAGCGCTTCCAGTTCTGTGCATTCGACCGACAAGCCATATGTCTGCCTAATTTGATTATTCCGAATGTGACACCAGAGGCGCCGACAACTTTTCTCCTCTTTTTGCCACAATAAACCAATTTTGATACGTCAGTGGAACTACTGCAAACTCACCAATAATGAAAATTGTCGAAACTTGAAGCCGGCAGAAAACCAGAATAGCTCTTGAAATTGGGCACAAAATTCAAGGAAGGAAGGTTGGCGACGAGGTCGCCGGAGGGAGCTGCAGCTGACAGAGGCCAGCATGATGTTATGAAAACAAGAACCTGGATGGGAAATCAGGGCTTCTGAAGTAAAGGTTAAAATAAAACTCAAGTTACACATGTTTATAGATTTATTGCCTAAAATTGTAATTTATCTTTCCTTGCGAAAAATGTTGTATTCTTTTTTTTTACTATAGAGTTGAGCAGAGGCTGACTGATGCTCATCGAACTGAGGAAAAATGTGTAAGAGAGAAGCACGAACCGAACGGATCGAAGCATAGGTCGCCATTATGGCAAGACTTCGAAGGGTGCACGTAGCAGGCATAGATAGTTCCGCCAGCACTGATAAAATTGCATAATCCTCGGATTAACTAGTCACAATTGATTAGGCGAAGACGGCAAGTGCTTACACTCCCTTTCACAGCGATGTTCGCATGGTGCACTGCAGACTGGGACGAAAGGTAATTGCAGGGGAGGCGTAGTAGAGATTCCATGGGCTGGGACTGAAAAAGGGCAAACAATGGGTCACAGTTGCGTTTGCTGCAAAAATTGTACGCAATTTTAGAGGCAAACACAATCACAACCAGGGGTTTGTGGTTCATGAGTTCCTGGTTGCAGTAGACTTCTTCAGAAAAAGTTATAGCCTGTGAGACTTTGAACTTCGCAATCTATAGTGGTTTTTACAGTTGCGCAGCCAAATCAATCGCAGCTCTACCCATTTACCATAGATCACGTCGAAGCAGTATGTGTTTGTGTAAACACGCCATGGTCGAGTGAGGACTCATGGAGTTCATAACTTCTAGGTAAGCTCAGCTAATCTAGTCCAATAACCCAAGATTTCGTACGCGTAGAAAATCGTATATTATTTTTTGATGTTTTTGTGTAGATTGGCCTCTCTAGTGAACGAAAATATCGAAAAGGCCCATGAAAATCATCATTTGTAAAAGAAATTCAGTCGGAACACTTTGTAAATTTCAATTTTAATTCCGCGCTAAAATCGTTTTTTAGGTTTTTCTGCATTTGGAGGCCACGTCATTGTCATTTTCGAAGTTTTCCTGAATGTCGAGTATGTGCCATAACTGTTTTTCATGTTGTTTGACGGTCGCATCAACATTCTATGAAAGGGTGCTAGATGACTGGTGAGAACTGGTGGCGGATCCTCATTTTTAACCACTTCCAACCAGGGTCAAGCAGGTGTGGATAGCTTGCCAATGGGTTGTGAGGAGGGTCGCGAAAATTTTCGTGGAAAAACGAAAAGTTGGAGGGGGATCGTAAAATTTTCGTGGAGGAAAATATAGTCTACAGCAAGGGAAGTAGGACCTGGTGAGGTTGCGGACTCTTCCTAACATATGATTGGCATGGATCCTGAAGAGACTTCGCGTTCCCGATTGTATGTTGGCTCGAACTCGGAGCCATATGTTATAACATAGGTGCACCGAGTTCGCGCCAGCCTTCAACAGTGAACGCGAAGTCTCTTCCGGATCCATGCCGACGTTACTGTAGTCTGACTGTGTTATCACCCATTTTTTCGAAATAACTGAGAGTGGTCGGTGAGTTTTTGTTTTCACTCTCGCATTTCCACCTGTTTTCATTGCTTCCACAGATGTGGTCGTATCGGTGAAAACACAGACTCACCGATCTATCAATGCTGTTTCGGAAAAACGAGTGATACCACTATCAAACTACCGTATGTTAGGACGAGTCCGCAACCTCATCATGTCCTATTTCCATTGCTGTAGACTATATATCATTGACGGGAAAAAAGACAAGAACGTTGTAGAAAATGCAGCAAAAAGGTTTCTGCTTATTAAAGAAAAATTTGTACCTGTTTTCAACCTGAGAAGAACCAGTTTCCAATCCAGTCAACTGTTTTTAATCCCCTTGTAGGCGGAAATTCGCTGTACTTTAGCTTAAAAATCCACTATAAGACGTACGACCCCCCATTAAAAATCAAAATTTCAATTACAAAAAAAGAAGCTGAATTCCCCACAAATTGTCACAATTTCATTTCCCAACCCGACTGGTTACAAGGGTACGGGTTAGGGAAAGTGGTGCACGTTGGCAAGCCGCGTTGGCAAATCGCAGGGTTTTTGCCATCACTATCCAACGGGTGGCATCCCTTCAGCAATAAGATTTTGAACCACCAAGGGCCCAGGCTTGCAGGTAATTGGACTGTGTGAAAATGTGCACACAGCTTTTTCTTACAGCTTATCAAACTTCCGAAATAATAATACTTAAAAATATGTAAGGCGCCATATGGGGCGCCAGGCCCGGACGCCATTGTGGGAACAGCGCGAGGTCGTTCTTGTTAATTATTCGCCCGAGTGGAGGCGGGTCGGTATTTTTCGAATTCTTCTGATAAACTATTACTGAAAAAATGACGTCATCAATTAAGCAAAAATTCAAAATAATGATTACAATCTTCAATTCGTAATCGATTACAGGAGTAAATGTCCGAAATCGCCTTTTTTAGGCGTTGATATCTCAGAAACTACCTGAAATTAAAATATGTATTTTGGTGACGAATTTTCTCCTAGGCCAACATTTTTTCAATTTGAGAAAGGGAGGGAAACTCTGACGTTTGGCTAAGTTCGAGACGGGTTAAAAAATTAGATTTGGACATTTCCTCCGGGAGCCTTCGTAATCCAGTTAATCCCAAATTGGTAAAATACAAGGTATAGCAAAAAAATTCATTTGCAAAAAATGTTCTGATCGATAACATTCATCGAGTTTCATCCGTCCGTAAACTTCATCTCAGTGCTCAAAATTCACGATTAACGCCGTCGTTTGGACGGGTGTGCGGCTGTTTTTTTTTCAACTTTCGCATATTCCACTTCGTCCAAGTTTTTTTATGGATGAATGTTGGTTGGTCCAGTGGTGAACTGCTGGAAATTTGTAGAATCGGCCTACTGCCAACTCTTTTCCAGGATGATTTTTTATGGGGCTAAGGGCGGGCTATTTTTTATACAGTTCCGTTTTATTTTTTTTCTTTGATTCTAGCCGGATTCTCTAAATGAAAAACAGAAGGACCGAATTTTTCCTGAAGGGGGGGGTCGTTATAATTTTCCATATTTTTGGGTGCGGACCGACCTCCGATGGGGAGGTCGTGAGTATTTTGCTGCTTTTGCCAACGGGCTGCTGTACCCTACTTCCAACCTCATAACCCAACGTTTTTGACGCGCCAAAGTTTACCGGTGTGGTCTACTGGGCTCATTCATGAAATGGAGCTTGAAAAATGGAAAATGGTTCCCAACGCGCACGATGCCTTGGAGTGTCGGATGTTCTATTTGCCGTAGAGAAAAATGAACGTTTACTTCCATGATACCATGCATATCTATAAAGCCGTCAAAGGCAGTAGTCACGATGAAAAACGTTATCGAAAAAACTACAAAAATCAGTTTAGATCAAAAATAGCTCAAAAACTATGGAGGTAGCGCGGTGAAAAACAGGCTAGAAATATAGATTCTAGGGCCCAAAGATGCCAGTTTGTGCACACATGCACAGCGCCGCCTAAAAAGATCACAGTCTCATGCGGAGCAGTCAAAAATCATCGACATTCAGAGGAAGAAGTAAATGCAAGTCTACCTACTAATAAAAACAGTTGAACAATGAAAGCAAGCAATTCCGTCAATGTTTCTGACTAGATGAGTACATAAATATTCGAGCAGGTCAGTCCGAAGGTTAATGTTCATTGACTGAAATTCAATTTCAAGCCAGCTGATGTTCTTGATACTGGAGATCCTCGATGCAGATGATGTGGAGTGGGCTCGTCCACAATCAAAAGACAAGGAAGTTCAGGAAAGAAATTTGGCCCAGACAGCGGTTTTTACGCAATTTTTTCTCATAGGTCCTACTAAGGGCTGTGTATACAAGTCTGTCGGTACTTGCTCGCTGGTGCCCCTGCTTCTACTGAATCCAGCAGAAGTTTGGGTGTACACAGGGAACGTTCGAGCGATTCAGCTCGCACAACTATATCGCGAAAGTATCCCACACATTGCATAAATGTGTCGCCGTCCGGCACACTAAGTCCTCTGGTCCATAACACCTCAGGATCCGTACCTAGGGAGTTCATGGAGTCTTTGGCCACAGGCCACAATTTAGCCACCCTGAAATGCCGGTCATTGTCGAGTGATATCCAACAATCTGCGCTGTCCAATCTTCTCAGCTATTTCCGTGCACCGTTTGCTGCTTTGCAGGAAACTTACCTCAAGGATAGACCCGTCATCAACGTCGGAGAGTACGCCATCTACTGCTGCAGCGCTGATGATAGGAGAGTGGGAGGCTGTGCGATAGCTGTAAGGAAGGACTACAAGGGTATGATCAAGGAATTCTGCTCAACGTCGTATAGGAATGCATTTGTGCGACTGCGAGATCACAGAGAATTCAATCTGTGGATAGTGAGTGCTCATGCGGCAACCTCCGAAGACAATTCCAAGAATGCCTTCAACGAGGAACTCAGTATGTTGCTAGCCAGGATGCCTTGTCAACATGCTGTTGTCGTGGGAATCGACGCAAATGCGAAGATGGGACTTGATCAGGAATCCGAAGTACTCGGTAAATGGTTCTACCCAGTGGAGCGAACATCGGACAATGGCTACCGCCTTGTCGACTTGTGTGAATGCAGTGGTCTGATTATTGCATCGACATTCAAGAGGAATCATCGCCGCCATCAGCTTACGTGGCAGGGACCAACCCAGCTATCTATGGAAGAGCAGCGGAAGCAGAAGATGACAACTTTGAAGCTACAGCTCGACTATGTTCTGACGAGGAATAATCCACTATCGGACATTCGAAGATCTAGAGCTGTGTGGGATGTCGCCTGCGAGGATTCATAATAGGAAGCGAGGGGTTTAAGGGTCCAGAGGATTGATTTGACAAGCCTCAGGGATGAAGAAAGCAGAAGGAATTCCCGACAATGCGTTTCTATTTATATTGGAGTACGGACTAAGAAGAAACTTTGCGACGCACACTCTTTCGTCAAGAGCGTCCAGGACGCTTCGAAAGAGGCACTCCCTGTTGTACAGCCCAAGAAGAAGCTCGCCTACATCTCGGAAAAAACAACATCTACCTACAACAGAGTATGTGCTCTCCGAACTGCAGGAAACTTCGTGGAGGAGAAGCGTCTGAGGAGGAAGTTGCGTCGGCAGCTTCAAAGTGACTGCGAACGAGAATGGACGTGTAGAGCTAAGGAGTTTGAGAAGGCTTGGAAGGAGAAGAACCCGAGGAAAGCCTAAACATTGTTACGACAGTATAGCGGGAAGATGAAGAGATGTTCTCCTGTCTTGAACACTACCAATGGAGTTGCAGTTGGTGATGCGACGCTGCCAATATGGAAGGATTACTTCAGTTCATTACTGAATCGTCCAGCGCCATCAGTACCTGAGCTCCCGCATGTTCAGAGAGCACATTACGATGTCAGTGAGGAACCGCCGACTGAGGCTGAAGTTTTGAATTGTGCCCGGAAAACGAACAATGGAAAGGCAGGTGGAGATGACAACATCACTGCTGAAATGCTGAAAGCTCTCCCTCCGTCTGGGATTCGTGAAATGACCAACACTATCCGTACCATATGGATGAGCAAGAGGATACCCGATTCGTGGATGCATGCGATCATCGTACCTCTTCACAAGAAGTTATCCGTCACGGATCCTAAAAACTACAGAGTAATCTCTCTACTGCGTGTCATGTACAAGGTTTTGGAACGTATCATTCTCGAGCGACTTATCAAACATCGTCAAAGAAAGACTAGAGATGAGCAAGCCGGTTTTCGACCTGGAAGATCGACCATCGACCAAGTGTTCGTCGTGAGAAAAGTAATTGAATCTTGGCAGCGGCATTCGAAGCCATTACAGCTTGCTTTTTTGGACTTTGATGCCGCGTTCGACTCTCCTCATCGTGATCGATTGCTCAACGCTCTGCGAGCAGATGGAGTCCCGGAAAAGTATGTTCGGTTAATCGAGGACATGAACAGAGGAACAACAGCAGCAGATTGTACGCCTGTCGAGTTTACGTCAGCTTTTGAAGTGAAAACAGGAGTAAGGCAAGGAGCTGTAGCAAGATCTTTTTTTTCAACTTCGCCGTTGATGACATCATGCGTAGAGTTGCTGAACAGTTTCCTGCGAAAGTGATCCTAACACCATCAGGACGCTCTCTTGTCAACCTGGAGTACGCCGACGACATTGTGTTATTCGCTGAAAACAACGCAAAACTGCAAAGGATTGTGAACCTTGTTTCGAAGTATGCCGCAGTCTATGGACTTCGTCTTCGTCCCAACAAATGCAAGCAGATGTGGGTCTCTCAGAGGCCTTCAACGGGAGTTTGCGTGGACGGACAACGTATCGAACTCGTAGATGATTTCTGTTATTTGGGTTGTTTGCTGAGGAACGATGGTAGTTATTCAGCGGATATTCAACAACGATGTGCGAAAGCTACATCTGCATTCAATTCTCTAACCAAGTGTTTGTGTTCTATCACCATCGCGAAGGAAATCAAGTTGCAAGTTTGCCTATCCGCTATTCGCCCTATCATGATGTACGGATCGGAGACGTGGGCAGCACCGAAGACGGAGGTGGAAAGGTTGGATTGCACGGAGAGGAAATATTGCTCGGATATTTTTGGCCGCGGATGTGCCACAACGAAGATCTCTACAACGAAATCGACGCCTTACCTCAACGCTTGACACGAAGGAGGTGCCAACATCTCCCAACGCCATCTCAAGCGGCAACGGAAGGTCGTCTTCGTCTGTTCGGGCAAATTTTGAGAAGACCGCCAGATCGTCTTGCTCAAAACGCTCTAAGGATGCTTCCATGTCCTGTTTGGAAACGGCCGCCTGGCGGTAGGCCAAAGCCTTGGACAGATGTGGTGAAGGAGGATTTGAAATCACTCGGCATTGGAAAGCAATTCAGGCGCGATGTTTTACTTTGCAGGAAGTGGTTTAGAGACCAATGGATGGATGGTGTTCATATTGTGGCTGAGGACAGTGACAAGTGGACACGGCTGACTACTAGGACGGCACACCTAGGTGAAGATGCGAAATGACCGCGTCAGGCGAAAGCCAACCGTTTAAAGGCAGCAGACACGCTCGAAGAAGTTGTTGAGATAACTACGTTTCTGAAGTTGCATGGCTTCTAGTAGACTGCTCACGCCGTTGGAAGCGTCAAAAACGAGTCAAAACTTCTAAATTTCAGCAATGCAAATCGAAAAATTTCTGCAACCCCGCCCCAAAATTCAAACTCGTCCAGATTGATAGTACTAGTACGGTCACTTTGGCTGGTTTTTGATGCTTCCGACGAGGTGAATGTTCCAGTACAGGCTGTAAGAGTATATTGGCTTCTCTATCTCAACCGTTTTGTTGCTAATATTCGCTGTTTTAGCCGCGGGCCGTAAAACTCGTCCACTTCCACCTGATAACAAAATATCCTCTATTTGCACACAGTTTTCGTGCGTTTTTCGTCAGTTCCCAATACAACCAGCTCCAAACCTTTGATTTATGTCATAAAATCGATACCATTTTTGAGCGTGTCTGCTGCCTTTAAAGGCACAGTCCAAGCTCAGGGAAGAAATCTGAGATTCCCACATAATTGTGAAGTAGACCAACCCTATATAACACCTGCCAAGTGCGAGCTCTCAATTCCTGCGGATAAGCGAGATATAGGAGGAAGCCACTCTGGGGCGCCGACCTTGAGGAGCCACTTTGGCACGCCCCTTTAAGATCTGTCGAGTTCGACAGTGACAAGATGAGCGGTGGTTTTTGATCAATATCCCCGTTCTTCCCTTCATTCTCAACTTCTCTCTTCGCTCAGATCAGCTCGCATACATCAGCTGCAAAAGAAGGAAGTTACAAGCCTCGGACAACTCGTCCACCATGCTTTCGCAGCTCAATTTTTGAGGGGTCATAACTCTGTTCCCAAGAGGTCTTGTACGATCCCAGAGAAATTATTGGAATCAGTGTGGGACCGTTTCCAGGATAGGCAGAAAAACAGAAGAACGATGCTGAGGTTGGAGTGTGCCTTTAAAGGCAGTGTTCACGATGAAAAAATATTTCGAAATTCCACTGGGATTGGTTAGTGGAGGGACACTCTGTAACGTTAACGTCGAAAGAACGCATGAAAACGAGCCAGGAAGAGCCCCAAAAGAGCCCGAAGTTGCAACTTCGAGCGCATTGAAAACCCCAAAAGCGCATCACACGCTCACCGACGTGAACAAATGAATGCTCGAGATCGTGAGATGAGCGATGATTTTCAATCATTAGCCCCGTTCTTCCCTTCATTCTCAGCTTCTCTCTTTACTCAGGTCAGCTCGCGTAGATCGGCTGCAAAAGACGGAAGTTACAAGCCTCGGACAACTCGTCCACCATGTTTCCATAGCTCAATCTTTGAGGGACCATACCTGCGTTCACAGAAGATCTTGTATGATTCCAGAGACACCATTCGAATCAGCATGGGGCCGTTTTCAAGATAGGCGGAAAAACAGAAAAACGATTTTCATCGTGAACAGTGCCTTTAAGTCAAGTAAGTATTTCAGGTCCTACTACTCTTAACCCAGAGAAGGATTTATAGAGCAAAAGAAGACAAGCATTTTTTATCGCGACCACTGCCTTCAAATCTCCTCACAAGCTGAATTATGACCCGAGAAAGTGTCTAAATTCTGGACGTGCTTAGATTCATCCTTTACATCTATGCTGCGAAAAAATCGAAATTACCGTGACTCATGACCATAGCTTCATTGGAGGGAGACAGCGGCCCGAGAGGTGAAAGTTTTTCAGGATACCTGAGCGGGAGAGTAAGATAAAGTAAGTGGTGGAGGTTCCCCCCACACCTGCAACTTCTAAATTTAACGTTTTCTTAATGTTTTTTTTTTCAATTCCTAATTTTAAAAAAATTTCAACAGGTGACCGTCTCTCAAAATTTACTGGTTCTAATAAAATTATCTGCTCTAAGATGGCTCAGAGGCCTTTGTGTTGCTGTTGTGCCACGCGGGACGATGAGAAAGTGAAGTACTTTATTGAGTAACCGTGTCTTTTATAGTGGCCAGACACAATAACAAATAGTATCAATTATATATTTTCATTTGCTTCGGATAAGGGTAATAGTGCGGCGAATGCACTATATTCCGGCCCACTTTCTTGAACTCCCTGAACGGTTGTTTGTGCCGACTGTTCCTCTTGCCTCTTGACGGACGAAAGATCAACGGCAGACGAGTTGCATTCACTATGTTTGTTGAGGACGTTTGGTCGTTCTTTGATGATCTGATGTTGACAAACGGCTCGGGAATGACGATGAGAGTAGGGAAGTGACGTGTGGGATCGCTCGTAGTTGACGTCGATTGGGGTGAGGTTGGCAGAGCGTTGATTGTAGAAGGGTAACGAGATACGCTTGTTCTCAACGGGGAAGCATGGGTTGGCAAAGGATGGGTTGGGAAAGGATGGGTAGGGATGATGACAGAAGGAGAATCAGCTGGCTTCGATTCAGTCAAAAATCGTGTCTCCTTCCCGCTGTGTGCTTGTTTGAATGCGGTCGATGTTCTCTTTTCCAGTGGAATCACTTCCTCCCCTGGGAAAAACGTGTTGTTCTCCTTATTGATTCTGATTGGTTTTTCGTGAGTATCCTTTTCGATTATTGCATTTGTTCCGAAATTGAATACTGGTTGATCTTTTCCAGTTCCACGTGTTCGAGGACGAAGGTCGTATCTTGTTTCCGCTTTTTCTTCAATTTCTTCACGAGGGTTTTCTGTTTGTGGAGATAGATTTCGCGTATCGTTTTGTTTGGGTCTTTCGTGTTTGTCGATTTCTTCCAGTTCTAGTGGTATGAGCAAGTTTACAGGTCGACGTAATGTTCTTCCGTTTGGAAGCTTCAATTCCGCTTCTCTTATAACACCGTCCACGCATTACGGGGCAACACAGCTTCCATTACTAGGACAACTGTCCCAACTGCTGGATATTTGTTAGTACTACGCTTGTTGTTCATTTGGAGTTTGTGAGACTCTCGTAGACTTGTCAAGTACTGCTCCGTCCAGATTTCCCTAAATTTCTCAGTGAGTTGATGGCTTGCTTTCAAGGCGTCTTCGGTTTGTTTACGGGTTCGAAGCAAGGCTCTTTCTTGTGGGGGAAAGTATTCCTCATCACTGTCGTCGTTTTCGGCGGTTTCCAACGGAAATGTGAGGAGAATGTCGCGTTGGATAAAGTCGATTGGTCTCAATGCTGGTGTTTCTTCCCGCTTTCCTTCTTGATAAGTGAGAGGTCTGTCGTTCAGTGTGCCTTCGACTTCAACTAAAAGAGTTTCTAGGTCCTTCTCCGATAGAATAACTCGTTGTGTCGCTTTGTAAAGGCTGTGCTTGATGGTTTTGATCAATCTTCCGTAGAAAGCTCCTTGCCATGGAGCGAAATTTGTGATTGTCTTCCATTCAATTCCCTTTGTAGCTAAGAATTGCGCAAATGCGACGTCTTGGGTTAATGGAAGCACTGTATCTTCGAGAATTTGGTCTGCGAGCATGAAATTTGGTGCATTTTCCGAAGTAATCGTAGCCGGAACTCCTCTTCTCGCAAAATATCTGCGTAGTGAGAGTAGCAAGTGATGTGTAGTCATGTCCGGTACAATTTCAAGGTGGATCAGCCGTGTAGTTGTGCATGTCAGTATGATTCCGTATGTTTTTACTGTTTCGTTGTTGCGTTTTGCCGTGAGTGGTCCAAAGTAGTCTATACCAATGTGTTCAAATGGTCGCGTTTTCCTTACACGACGGTCTGGTAAGTTATCCATATCTGGGTACTTGAATGGAAGATTATCCATCTTCTGCCACGGTACGCAGTTTGTGATGACGTTTCGAACCATTTGCCTAAGTTTTGGAATCCAGAATTTCTGCCTCACGTTCGCCATCGTGTGTGCTGTTCCACAGTGACAAATAGAATGTGCATGCTTCACAATGGCCTTAGCTAGGTGGGATTTGGAGGCGATCAGGATAGGGTATCTGGTGTTGTAAGGGAGAGCAGAGTTTCCCAGGAGTCCTTGATATCGCAGAATATTATTTTCATCTTTTCTGAGTTTGAGTTGTTTCAGACTCCTTTGTACAATTAATGGGAAGTGGACTGCTTGATGATTTCGGATTAAAACGCGTAGTGCCAGTTCGTATTTATTGGCCGTTATGAACGGGAGTGACTTCATGGCTCGTATTTCAGGCAATGTGTCTTCGATGCGTTTCCGTACGTTGTTTCTCATCCGTGATACTAACGCCTTGATAAAACGTAGAACATATGCCACAATCCTTTGAGCTGTTAGCAGTTCATTGTGCCGTTTCCAGTCAAGTAAATCGGATGGAGTGTTGCCGGATCTTGTTGTGAAGACACAGACGTCGTATTCTTTCGGTTCAGGAGATAGAGTTGACAGTTTACATTCTTTTGGCCATTCTTCCATAGGGCTACGTATGAAGTCTGGTCCTGTCCACCATATGTGGTTCTTGAAGTTGTTCTTTTTGACTCCTCTTGTAGCGGCGTCTGCTGGATTGAGAGATGTGTTTATGTATCCAAATTGGACTGATGTTGCAGGATCTGCTACAATTTTCTGTATTTCTCGCACTCGATTTTTTACCAGTACTCCTACTGATTCTTCCACTGGATCTGATGCAATCCACTTTAGTGCAATTTCTGAGAAGGAATGGCTACGTGAGAGATGAGTGTGTGGTGTCGTATGGCTGCGAAGATCATGTGAGCAAGCCGAGTTGCCATTGTCAGGGCGTTAAGTTCTAGTTTCGGAATTGTTGAGTTCTCTTTGGTAGAAGGTAATTTCGATTTACCCATGAGCAAGTTGGCTCTGTTGTTGGAGATCAGATAAGCACATGCAGCCATAGCGCCTTGACTGGCGTCTGAGAACAGTACTAGTCCGGATGCTGTACCAATCTGAGCAGCTCTTCGTGGTATTACGCAGTGGAAACCATCTACTTTTTCGGTTATTTCCTTCCACTCTTTTTGATGTTCTGTTGACAGCATGGCATCCCACTCGTAGTCGAATTTCCATAGTTTTTGCAGGAATCTTTTTCCCGCTAGTGCGAGTGGTGTTAGCCAGCCGAAGGGATCGTAGATAACAGCTACTTGTTCCGACACTGATCGTTTAGTGATGATCTTCTTTAAAGGGTTTTTGCATGACAGCTCAAGCTCATCTTTTCTTGTGTTCCACATAATTCCCAGTACTTTGATTTCCTTGTTTTGATCTGCGTCTTCGGATGGTATGTGTTCTTTCAGAATTGTGTCGTTCGTCTGAAACTGTCGTAGGTTCATACTGAGTTCTTTGAACATTTTCTTTGATTCTGTGTTGATGCGCAGTCCTTTTTCAGTAGAATTTGTTGTCAGAATGACATTGTCTACGTAGGTATTCTCCTCTATTTCTTTTGCCAGTTGAGGATTGTCTACTTGCGTCTTCAAATGATGGGCAATGGTAGCCGCAAGAAGAAATGATGAACAGTTTAGGCCAAAAGTAACTCTTGTGAATCGGAATGTGACAGTGTTTTCTGAAGTAAGCGGTTGGTAGATATTCCGTATCCATAAAAACCGTGTTGCAAACCTGCCTTGTGAATGTAGACGAACTTGGAGGAATTCTTTTTCGATGTCACTTGTAACGGCCGTGTTCCCGATTCGAAATCGCAGTAAGATATCGCATAACTTTGGGAGCATGACGGGGCCTTGATATAGGACGTCGTTAAGGGATGGGCAGTTTTTCATGTGTGCTGATGCATCAAACACCACTCGTAGTTTGGTGGTTTGCTTATGTGGCGTTAGTACTGCATGGTGGGGCAGGTAGTGCAGGATTTCTCTTTCCGGAGATGTAGTGTCCATGCTTTCTTTGACCTCTTCGTTGATTCCCGCTTCTAGTTGTTGAGTAATAGTATCATGATACCGTTGTAGTACTGATGGTGTCTTGTTGAGATGGTATAAGTTTGCTTTCAGTCTTTGGAAGGCGATGCATCTGTTGTCAGGAAGATGTGCGGAATTTGCTTTCAAAGGAAGGCGTACGTAGTATCCATCATTTTTTCTTTCGATACTTTCTTCGAAAGTCTTGAGCACTGCAGCATTTATTCGTTTGCGTTCTTCTTTTGTGGGACCAGGGAATTCATGCACACCAGAACTCTCGAACTCGCCGAATCTTTCCCACGATTGTTCCGGAATTTCGTTCACTTATGTTGAGCTCGCTTCATGTGTCGTGTTGATTGATATTTTTACGTTTCTTTTTCGGGCTGTATTGTTTTGTCCGGATACGAGGTATCCCAACTTGGAGGGGATTAGTCTTAACCCCGATGGGAGTGTCCTTTGTCTTCCGAATCCATTGCTGAGGAGTGAGAACAAGTCGGCGTAACCAAGAAGAACATGTGGCTCTATGTTCTCGTTATCAGGGTTGATGGATAGTTGGATGTCTTCTTTGAATAGGAACTCCTTACATTCTTGGTTAATAACTGCCCTTGAGAGTGGTTGTGTGATGGATTCAATCCGTGTCACAGTGAAAGTGTGTGGGGATCCCTCAGCATCCCATACATGTACAAGTGTGATGCCGCAGGTCTTCTTCATTGGCGCTTGTGAGCCAAATGCGTGTATCGTCAACCGCACGGAGTTGACGTCATAGAGATGGAGGCGATCTGCAAGGTCGTTCCTGATGAACGATCGATCCGCTCCGGTATCCAGATTATATGGATGGGTTCCAATCAGGGGTGTGCGGCAAAGGAATTTGAAATTTCGGCAAACGGCAACGGCAACGGCAAACCCCAAAAATGACCGGCAAACGGCAAACGGCAAAACGGCAAACGGCAAAACCTGTTTTGTGATATAATACACCAACATTTGTTTAGTGATGTGGTATTCCATGCAATATCTGCCAGTTACTATGTGCCTGGCGTTACACTAGCCTTTACAGGAAGGAAAAATCTCATATATCGAAGCTACAATACCGCCCGTATCTTTTGGTCATTGGGCGCGCTAGAGCGCCGGAGCGCGCCGTTTGGCGCCGCTTTTGAATAACTCGCTTCAAAGTGGTTAAATCTGAAAATGGAAGTCAGATTCGGAATCAGCACCAGAAATGTGATCTAGACTGAATGAAAAAAAATCTGAAATGGAGACTGAATGGAGAGAGATTTTTGGGTTACAGTAGCCATCCCGTGACCCTTGTGTCCAAATGGGCCTGGTATTTAGAAAGTGTTGTTAAGCTAGTTTTTGATGTATTCCTCCTATTCAGCTGATTCATATACTATATTTACCCCTGAGATTTCTTCTGAACCATTTTTAAAACCAAGTAAATCATTAAAATTTCATAAAAAAAGTCATTTTTCGTCACAAGTTGAGAATCTACGAGGACTAGACTAGGAATTTGTTCCATATGAGTGAGAGTTTATGACTGAAAACCTATCATTCCATACTGCAGAACTCAGGAAAGTCAAACTCAAGACTAACAAGTGGTTTTAAAAAGGAACTAACAATTGTCATATGTAAATTTGAAGATCAGCATAACAACATCTCATGGGGACCGAATGGAGCCACTTCGAAGATTTTATTCACGCAAGCAGAACAATGCCAGGAGTGGGAACCTTTTGTTGCTGTCAAATAATCGAAAGTGAGTGCTTAGGAATTTATAAAAAGTTTCATAAAAAGCCATTTTCCGAAATTTCATGAAAAAGTCATTTCTACTAAAAAGTTGAAGATCTACGAGACTTAACCAGGAATTTGTTCCATTTGAGTGGGAGTTCATGACAAAACCGTATCACTCCATGCAGGTTAGAGAAACTCAGACCTATTAATATTGATTTTCCAAAAACAACTTTAGCAATTGTCATACATAAATTTGAAGATCAGCATCACATAACATCCCATGGGAGCCAAATGGAGCCTCTGCAAAGTCATTCACAGAAGCAGAACAACACGAATTGGGAACTTCTTGTTGCTCTCGAATAACGTGAGTTTTCAAGGAAAGTTTTAAATTTCCATTCAACACCCGAACGAATTTCACACTGCAGATTATGAGTTAGTTTTCTTTAGTACGTGACCATTCTCATCTGAAATGTAGGCAGAGACAATTGAGTTATTCGAACAGTCTGAGAAATGCCGATTATCTTTGTATTATATGGAGTTTTGCAATGTTCACACCATTATGTTTCGTTCTCTGCGTTGGACGTTTACCTATGCCAATGCTTAATGACATAGCCTCGTTCAGGTACTATCCAATCGTAATTGGCAAGGCCGACAGACTGAGTGGGTACACTTTGAGACATATAACACATTTATTACGTAAAATTTATATATTATTACAAATAATTAATACACTACCGTCAAATTGCACGAAAATGCTGCCCAATCACAGAGGCAGATCAATACTCATTATATAATAACTTGATATAACTATTAGCAGGACGCTAAGAGAAGGTTCTGCACCAGAAAAAATCGACCTGCTCCCGAATTTTTGTGAAATGTGTAGAGATAAGTTTTGAATGATTATCGCATGAGACAATGCAGTGTCCCTAATATGTACCTAGCAGGCGAATTTGACACACTGAAGCCGTTTGATAATGATGATATGATAGAAATTGTTTTTACAAGTAAAATACATAAAATCGCCCAATTCGCTCGACTGAAAATACGAACTCGGTGCGTTTTGGTGTCGTAATCTAGCCCCCAAACAGCTCAAATGTTAAAGGAAGTCGGCATGACGAAAAGAAAAAAGTGAGCGAGGGACATTGGCAAGTTTTGATATTCTGTGCGTTCTCTACATTGTTATGCAAAACTCTAAGCAGGTAGACTTTACGAGAAATGACCGAGCGATTAGACCGAGGAAGAGTTTAACTTTGAGTGGTATATCTCACCTGATCGAGAAACACAGATACGCGAGAGAAAATTCGCCGATCAAAAATCATGGGAGGACTTTCTTAACAGCCTGATATTCATATTCACAGGAACTTACTGAGATTGCTACAAAAAAGTTATGGAAGATTGACGACAAATTTCGAGAACACTAGCTTAATTGCAGCGTTCGCGCTGAAAACCAATTTCCATTTTAGGTCCCTTTTCATGAATGAGCCCGGTACACCACAGCGGTTAGCTTCGGCGCATCAAAAACTCAGGTTAATTAGGTTGGAAGGGGCTGAAGATGAGGATCCGCCACCAGTTCTCGCCAGTCATCTAGCACAGCATGAAATCAGTTACGATACAAGGCCCTAATGCAGAAAGCTTAAAAAATGTCAATGACGAGATCTACTATTGCAAAAAAACTTCAAAAACATTTTTAGCGCGAAATTTAATTTCACTTTTATAGTGTGTTCAGCCTGACTTTTCTTTACAAATGAAGGTTTTTTATAGGCTCTCTCGACATTTTCGTTCACTAGAGAGGCAAAGCTATACAAAAGCATCAAAAAAATAATATACGGTTTTCTGCGCGTACGATGCCTTTAACGGTAAATACAAAGTACGAAGGAAAACAACTAAAGAAATTAATCACCTAGTCTCTACAATGTTCCCCCCATTAGCCTCGACAACTTGTTCCATACACCACGGTATGCGCTTGATGTACCGCTGGCAGTCCTCTGGCGTGATGGACCTCCAGTGGGTCCCCTCCGCCACTTTCAGTTCGTCCACCGTTCGAACCCCCTGTCTCCTAGAATTCAAAGCGCTTAGTTCCACATAGTGTTAAACACAACACAGAAAATGAATTCTTGAGAAAAAAAAGAAAAAATAAATCCCCAAAAAGAGTGAAACGCCCCAACCTGATGAAATTCTTCATATTCCCCCATACTAATTCGATGGGGTTGAGATCAGAGGATTCAAAGCGGCCACTCAGCAGCTTCAATGTTCCACATTGTCGAGCCATTCTGTGGTTTCCCTGCTCTTATGAGCAGGTGCATTTATCCTGCACGAGAACGGCGTATCCTTTAAAATGTTATACTCGAATCGTATTAAAATTACAACACCAAAACTCACCGTTGTCCGCAGTTACTCGCTTACTCTCCTGAAAGAAGGAGCGCCAGCGCGAGCCCTTTCAGATTCTCACTGTCCGATTCTGATTAGAAACAGAGGAGCGGAATTTTTTGAATCGAGAAAAAGCCCGCCTCCTTAGAGCCACGGTGAAACAGAGCTGTAACTTCAAACCATTTCTCATTAAGAAAAGAACGTTTAAAAAGCCGATTTCCTCGATATCTGGAGAAAGGAAGCTAAAGTTCATTGTCTCGATATCTGGACGTTTTGCTTCTAACACCAAAAAAAGAAACACAGATTTTTACCTTTGAGTTCCGCTCGTCTGAAGTTGACGTTGTAATGTATGTAGCATGTAACTGGTACAGCAACAGCATGCAGCAACGCGCAAATTGTTTGCCAAATTGAGGTGTGGGAGTTTTTTCTCTCGCACATGGCGCCGCGTCGTCCTAGCTCGTTTCAAAATTAACGAAAGGAAAGTTTTTTTGCTCCTTTCAGTAGGGCGATTGATTCCAGGGGTATGAGAGAAATTTTTTTTTGACTCTGGTATCAGTTGAAAAATGCGTAATTGCCTCTGGAGTAGTTATCAACAACGGGTCAAAACAAAACAAATTTCGTCAATTGTGGTCGTCTGATCCGTTCATAACGAGGGATATTAAGGTAGGAATATGCAGACTTCGATATAGTTCTGAAGGCAAACCTGTTATTATGTAACACAAGAGCTTCTTGAAAGCAATCCATAATTTTTTTTCAGTTTTGAAAACGGACTGCTTTTGAGTGATTTATAGCGATGCGACGCTAAACGCCCTACAATTTGCGCGGTACTGTAAGAGCTGGTGGCTTCACTTTTTCCGCTATTAGCGAATTGCAGATAGATTTTTGTGTTATTCCTAGTGTTTGGGGGAGATTATTATTATGAATAACAATGTTGGAACTCATGTATAGACAATCCTCATATTCGTTGTTTATATAGATAATAGTCATATCCAGTGAATATAATACGTGTATTGATCTGCCCCTATGATTAGGCAGCACTTTCATTAAAATTAGATTTAGTAGTACAATTATCGCCTAGAATTATTGGACAGGTTTGGTTTGCCACACTCTGTGACTTAGAATTGTATGGAGAGGTTTTGTCTGCCCAAATTGATCACTTACTGTAATAATATATAAATTTTACGTAATAAATGTGTTACATGTCTCAAAGTATACCCACTAGTCTGCAGCGCATTGCTGTAATTACGATTGGATGTAGTACCCAACGAGGGGCTATGTCATTAAGCATTGGCATGGAAGTAAACGTCCAACGCAGAGAACGAAACATAATGGGTAGACATTGCAAAACTCCATATAATACAAAGATAATCGGCATTTCTCCAGACTGTTCCAGTCAAATCAATTATCTCGCTCACATTTCAGATGAGAATGGTCACGTATACTAAAGAAAACTAACTCGCAATCTGCAGTGTGAAATTCGTTCCGGGTGTTGAATGGAAATTCGGCTTTCATTGAAAACTCACGTTATTCAGGGCGCAACAAGAAGTTCCCAATTCCGGCATTGTTCTGCTTCTGTGAATGACTTTGCTGAGGCTGTTTGGCTCCATGGGATGTTATGTGATGCTGATCTGGAAATTTATGTATGACAATTGCTAAAGTTGTTTTTGGAAAATCAATATTAATAGGTCTGAGTTTCTCTAGCCTGCATGGAGTGATACAGTTTTGTCACTTGAACTCCTCAAATGGAACAAATTCCTGGTTAAGTCTCGTAGATCTTCAACTTTTTTAGTAGAAATGACTTTTTCATGAAATTTCGGAAAATGGCTTTTTATGGAAACTTTATAAATTCCTAAGCACTCACTTTCGATTATTTGTATAACAAGAGTTTCCCACTCCTGGCATTGTTCTGCTTGCGTGAATAAAATTGAAGTGGCTCCATTTTAGCCCCCATGAGATGTTATTATGCTGATCTTCAAATTTATATATGACAATTGTTAGTTCCTTTTTAAAAACCACTGTGCTTAGGTTTGCAGCTTTCCCGAGTTCTGCATGGAATGATAGGTTTTCAGTCATAAACTCTCACTCATATGGAACAAATTCCTAGTCTAGTCTCGTAGATTCTCAACTTGTGACGAGAAAAATGACTTTTTATGAAACTTTTAACGATTTACTTGGTTTTAAAAATGGTTCAGAAGAAACTCAGGGAGTAAATATATAGTATATGAATCAGCTGAATAGGAGGAATCATCAAAAACTAGATTTAACACGCCGTACCCAGGCCCATTTGGACACAAAGGGTCACGGGATGGCTACCGTAACCCAAAGTCCTCCGTTCAGTTCCATTTCCAGATTTTTTTCATTCACTAGATCACATTTCTGGTGCCAGTTCCGAATCTGACTTCCATTTTCAGTATGGACCACTTTGGAGAGAGTTATTTAAAAGCGGCGCCAAACGGCGCGCTCAACTCTTTAAGCGCCCAATGACCAAAGATACGGGCGGTATTGTGCTTAAAAAGCCTCAGGCGATCAGAAAACGCCAATTAGCCCTGTTCTGTATGTGATCTGTGCAGGAGTCCTTCTACAAGTTCAAAAAGGCTTCAGCCAATCCCTCGCTGGAGATGGTTCTGTTGATTCCCTCACACCTTAATCAAAGTTTCCGTAAAAATCAGTGCTAGAGATACAAATTTGGGCGTCTTTTTGGGCAGGTGCAATGTGTGATTGACCTGCAAAGGATTAACATACTCTGAAAGGGGCTTGCGGTCAGCGCGACCCAGCCTAGTCGATCCGGGGCGGGTAGCAAACTCAAGATTTTTATTTCGCTTAGCAAAACTGCGATTGAATGGTTTCACTCGTGAGGCTACAGGAGTGGAGTGAGACTAGTCTAGCTGGGTGCTCACGATAAAAGCAGCTTTTGAATTTCCTGGAAATCCAAAAGCTCCGAAACACGTTGATCAGACACACAGAAAGAGAGGCATCTGGTGAGGAGTTAGACAGGGTACGACGCGCGCGACGAAAAGCCGCTGCGCTCACGTCAGGAGCGCTGCGTACAGTACGTTTAGTCAGCCGGACTGCTCCTGGGCGCTTGCCTTTCTGTGTATTCGGCCTACAAGCCGGCACGAGGCCCATTACAACAAGAATGATCGGCTAAAGGCGAGCAATGAATTATCTACACGGTCCCCAAACTTGAATGTGGTGTACTCGCCCCATCCACTTCCCCTGTGGCTACAGAGGAAGTGGGTGGGAACAAAGAAGAGGAGCACACCATGTTCAAGTTTCAGACCGTATATTGAAAGTGGTTGCTCGTTTTAAGACCCAGTTTTCGACATTATTTGTTGCAATGAACCTTGGATCTTTAGTTTTCTGGTGAAAAAGTTAAACGCTGTTCCAATAGTTGTCTTTTTAAGATTTTTCATTTTCTTCTTTACACCATATCTTAACAAACTTAGCTCAGCCATTGTGTCAGCCCTTCGTTTCAGCTAATGATCTCGAAATCAGAAATATGATTGAACACCGCCTTTGATGACCGCTGTAGACATTTTTCAATTATAAAAAAAGCTGGACAAAGCATTTGCAGAATTGATCAATTTCCTGCCACAACTACGTATTATCATCAGCCCATCAACCGACGACAAGCAGGCTGATCTACAGGAGTTCTCAACGGGTTCATATGTCTGAAAAAGCTGCTTTCACTTTCTAGCTTTTTGAAATACCACAGGTTTTGAAATCGTGGAGCTTACGGGAATCGGTATGCTCTCCGGAAAAGTGGTTTTCTTTACAATTTTTGGCATTTCTAAGGGTCCAAGAATTTGATGGTTGAGAAAAGACGTTTGGAGGCTCCCAAACAATTTAGAACTTGAACGAGCTTCTCTGATTTACTCGTCAGGATTTTGCTATCAATTTATTTTCATTCATTGTGACGTGGGCGAGAACTAAAGAAAGTGAAAGAGAGTTGCTTGTTTCAATAATAGTACATATTAAAGGCAGGATTCGATCTGTTGGAGAGAAAAACGCTTGTTCATTTTGAGTAAATTGCTAGAAAAGCACAATGAAGGTAATGCATAAGTTGTTCCGAGCTCTAACGACAAGAGATACTTCTGTTCTATTGAAGGCTTTCAAAACATATGTAAGACCAATTCTTGAGTATGGCACTGCCATTTTCATCCCTTGACGCAAATTGATTCTCAAATTGGAAAGTATACAGAGCAAGCTTCACTAGAAAGTTATTCATCCAGAAAACTGAGCGTTGTGTATAATGTCATTCCTGGCAGTAAGACCCTAGAAACAAGGAGTTTTAACCTTCGATCCTTGTCGTATAGAAGGAGAAGGAATGATCTTGTTATGGTCCACAAAAATTTAAATGAATATTGCGGTCTCGATAAAGGAAGATTTTTCGCAGTGAGAGACTCTCAAGAACGCGAGGCCAGAGGGCAAAAATTGCCATTAGCACTGTAAAGACTGCTGTTCGACACAATTTCTTCTGTCGAGCTGGGTCTGACTACTTGCGATTGAGCAAAAAGTTTTCTACCTCTCGTGACATGAAAAGCTTTATCAAGATAGTGGACTGTTTTCTGAGTTTCCTCCCGGAGCAGAGCAGCTAACCGCTGTTCGCTTCGCTGACCATAATTAGGCGTTGGCCAGAAGTAATTTCATTTTTCACTATTAAAGCTGTTTCTCTTCTAAACTACCAATAATTTATTTTCTAAATTTGTTTTCCATGTGGTTTACTGGGAATTGTTGGTTCACTGATCTATTTCCGTAGGAACGGTTTTCAACATGGTCATCGATCGTGTAATAAATAAGTATATATATATATATATATATATATATATATATATATATATATATATATATATATATGTATATATATACATATATATATATATATATATATATATATATATATATATATATATATATATATATATACTATATATATATGCTATATATATATATATATAATTAGCTCTAATTTGGGAGTTTGTTTGTCATAGTACAGGAGCATCAGGCATTCTCTTCTAGTTCTGGAGGATGTGAGACTAAAAATTTGCTTGACAATACTAGGCGTTTTACCGGTTAGGATTTTAAAGGCCATGAACAGGAGTCAAACTTAGCTCTTCTTCAGAGAAAAGTCAGGAGATCTAAGTCAAATTCTTCTGTTGTTTTACCGATTTAATGGGTACAGTCACACATTACATGAGCTAGAACTAGTAGCTGAAACTAGTCAAAATAATTATTTGTAAGCAGCTTCGAATCGCTGACCAATATTACAGGAAACGATGGTGAGGGCAAATTTTGCTAGATTTTTTGACGCATTTTGCTTCCGAAAAAATTTGCCGTTTTAAACGTAAATTTCGGCAAACGGCAAAGGCAACGGCAAACCCCAAAAATGGCCGGCAAACGGCAAACGGCAATCGGCAAACGGCAATTGCCGCACACCCCTGATAGTAATACATCAACAAACACGAGCGCTATCGCAGCGAGGGGGGGACTTGGTCATCGCACCTGGTCACGCCCATTTTTCTGCGCCGCTGCGCTATTTGAACATTATCCGAGATTTTCCTTCCCTTTCGAAATAAGGGGAGACTTTGCGGCACAGTAAAATTGGCGCCCCCCTCCCCCTGCTGCGATAGCACCCAAACGCGTCAAAAAACAAATGAACAAACAACGAGAAAGGATGAACATGAACAACTGGCAAAATGAAAAATTGAATGAATGACACGACGCCGATCCATGGAAAATCGATTCGGCCCTGTGAAAACCTGTGAGTGCGATGTAGGGCGTCAAACGCGCCGAGGCCCATCCCGTACGGGACAAATACACGTCAAAGACACTACAGTCGCTCTACATGTCCGTCCAGCCCCGGTCGGCGCGTTTGTAGGAACAATGTCGCGTCGACGAAAAAACATGCAAAATATGCCCCGCCCTCCAAGGCGAGACGCGCTTGAATGTCTGAGAACTCGCTTCAAAATAGTTCTATTTCAAATTTGAGGTAATTTTTGAAGTTTTTCCAACGAGACCAATGGAATAGTGCCAAAAGTTGATTTATTCAGGCAACTTGGCGAAATGCCTCTCTATGGATAAAAGTTAAGGTTCTCGGCGCTGATCCTCTGGGAACGCACTACACATTTCACTTGACTTCCCTATTATGAACCAATCGGATGGCCATGCTACCAGAAAGCTTGCTTGATTTTGCCTTTAAACGGTAGTACTTCCAGAATAAGCTATACACATTTTTAACTAAACACCGGAATCAATAAGCCTACCTTCACATACCTCGCATCACTGAGAAGAAATGAAAATTTTCTCGAAAATTCAGCTCGCCAACCTTGAGGGGAGCTGTTGCTATGCGGCCTTTTGTTCGCCCAAAAAGCACCTCAACACAAGACATCTGATCTTCTTTGCAAGAAATCTGAGGAGCAGTGTACTTCCAAAATAGAAAATACTACATAGCCTCTATGTCGAAGTGAAATTCATATTCGTTTGGCGCGTGCGCGAGCGCCCCCTCCTCACCCACACTTTCTTGTTGTCCCTCCCTTAGCGAAGGAACAGAGTAAATTTGGCTCTGAAATAGAGGATACAGATATCTACTTTTTCCAGACGTGTTCTTGCTCAATTTTTTGTTTTTTTTTAGCTGGGGTTCTTGCTTTTGAAGTTTACAATAGCTTCCTCGTTGCTAGGCTGACCGAGTCTCAGCGTAATCCCTCCACTGATCCATTGATTCTGTGGCTGAGTGGTGGACCAGGATGTTCGTCGCTTGGAGGTAATATTTTGGAAGTCTTCATTGCTCAATACTAAAGTGCTTTTTTTCTCAGCGGAAGGCTGTTTCAAAGTGTCTGTTTGACTTGAGATTGCAATAATGAGATTTTATTTGAGTAAAAAAAACCACAACCTGGTGTGGCGAAGGGATCAGAACTTTTACGACAAATACACACCATGCAACATAAAGGCAGTGTTCACGATAATCAACAATCTTCATCTTCAGAAGACAGAATTTTTATGTTTTCGGATATTGAAAGCCTTCTAATGGCATGGTATACAGTTTACCGCAATGTTAAAGGGCTATGTTGCGGTTGCGGTCGACACGCTAAAACTACGGTGGAAAAAGCTTTGCCAGATTTCGTCATCGATCGACACCATGGCTGATTTTCTGAGTGAGTTAGGTTTTTTCTTCTTTTTCTCACTTTTGTTTCTGCTTCGTTTTTTTCTGACTCCTATAATATTGCGAATAGGGGCTTTTCTCAAAGTGCGAGGGGAATTTGCCGTTTTTCAATTTCAAAATAAGATAAAAAAAAGACACTTTACAGCCTAAATAAACGGCTAGTCCTCCTCAAGCACCATGAAGTGCCCCTATTTGCAATATTTAAAGAGTCAGAAGCCAAAATAAAGCAGAAACAAACAAGAAAAAATAACAAAGACCGTAGCTCACTCAGAATCAGCTGTGCTGCCGATCGATGACGAAATCTGGCAGAGTGCCAGGTTTTCCACCGTAGTTTTAGTGTGTCGATGGCAACCGCACCATAGCCTTTTAACATTGCGGCTAACTGTATAATCACAAGAAATTACAAGGTTGCTGAGTTGAATACAAAACTTAAGTGCCTGGCAGGAATCGAACCCGCATCGCATCGCATTTCGGGCGAGAGTGTTACCATTACACTACCGACACCGCTCTGCATTCCTCAGCTAGTTTACACATGAACTGTGTGGACAAACAGCAATCACCCGATAACTTGTATGATCTGGTAAGCACAAATCTTGCCTCAGGGTAAGGCTTCAGCTTAAAGGCAGTGTTCCCGATGGAAATCGTTTTTCTGTTTTCTCACCTATCTTGAAAACGGCCCCAGGCTGATTCCAATGATGTCTCTGAAATCGTACCAGACCTTCTGGGAACGGAGCTATGTTCCCTCAAAAATTGAGCTAAGGAAACATGGTGGATTAGTTGTCCGAGGCTTGTAACTTCCGTCTTTTGCAGCCGATGTGTGCGAGCTAACCTGAGTAAAGAGAGAAGTTGAGAATGAAGGGAAGAACAGGGCTATTCAGGTCCGGAAAGTACCAGAAAATTCTGGCAGATTTCCGAAATATTTTGCCCTCTGTTAGTGGTAATTTTCTCGTAATCTGTCAGAATTTTCCCGAAATCTGTCAGAACTTTTCTCAGAAATCTGTCAGAATTTTCCCGTAATCTGCCAGAATTTTCTAGGAATATGCCAGGATCTTCTGTAATCAAAAACACAGTGCTCACGATAAACATCGTCCCTGAGTTTTCACTAAAAAAACTATGGTGGTAGGCTTCAGAAGCAGAACAGCGCCGAAAAAACGGATCTAAACGCATTCGAAGAGGCAAAAAGCGGCTTTGAAAATTATTCCACTGAGAAAGGTCGGTCCCCTTGGGTCTAGTTGTTGTCCTCAACACCGACACGACTCTCGCTGCCACGCCTTGACCTGCGATTAGCAGCAGTAGTTTTTATTGGATTTCGCAACGATATCAGAAATAGTTCTCGAAAATATCCGGAAGGCTTCGTCAGGCAAAATGGTGACAAATCATTACGTACCTCAATAAAAACCACTGCCGGTAATCGCAGGTCAAGGCGTGGCCGCGACAGTCGTGTTGGTGTTGAGGACAGCAACTAAACCCAAACTCAGTTCTGTGAGGCACCACGATTCCTCCTTTCGTTGTATTGTGTGCTCCGTCTCCAGTAACCCTAATTCCTCATCTACCAACCGCCCCCTCTCTATTGTACACATAAATCTCAACGGCCTTCGCGCCAAGCTCTCTGAATTATCTCTCTTCGCCCGTACTCATCACCCGGATGTTATCATGGTTCAGGAAACCAAGCTCTCTTCCTCTGCTATCTCTCGGCATCCAAACATCCCGGAGCTACACTGCTTCCGCCATCATACAATGCACTCATAAGTTGGTCAGAGGCGCGCGAGGTCGGGTTTTAGCGTCGCTGTGCACCTGTATAACTCTCAGCAAGTCAACTCACAGGCAGAAACTACGGTGATGCTCAGATCCTGGGGCCGGATTCATCCAATGCGTGCCGTTTGGTAGGAGTAAAGACGTCGGCGTTTTTGATGATTACCCCGTGAGCCTATGGTATACTACCAGAACGCAGTGCCTCAGCTGCCAGATCAGTAGCTGGGTGAAGCCAAAGACGCTGTCGGTTGTGATCTTCCGCTTTTGCAGGGTAACCATCCAAACGTGCCGACGCCTTTACCCCTACCAGCTATCGTGATGAATCCGGCTAATGACTGAAGGCTAGAGCTATATAGCCCTTGATAGGGTTTCGTTTGAACTCACGAGAAGTTTGACAGGAGGGTATACTGTATATTACCATTTGTTGGAGGGGGCTCAGCGTCCTGTCTCTGCGTCCTCCTGGCTCCCCACCACAGCCTCTGCAACGCCCCCGTCTGGCCTCACTGACTCGTGTGCTGCCTCTCTCACCACACCTTCGACCCGCGCGCTGATTTCGCAGTCCCTCAGCCGGCAATCCATTCGGTGTGGAGTGCGTCCATTAACCGATGCCCCAGAAGTGGGCCTATCACACCCCAAATCGGGGACACTAATATTGAAATGTTAAACAGAAGATAAGCGGAATAGAAGATATAGACGGCGACTCTCAGGTTTCAGAAATGCCGCTAACAGCATATGGTTCAAATTATGCTTTTTACATATTCAGATTTTTTACAGATATTCGACTTTTCGAAAAATTCGAATTTTGAAGTATAGTTGTACACGAAACGAAATTCTTCGAAAGATTTTCAAATTTTTTCGTTTGTTTCCGCTCTGTTCGAAATTTCGTCGAACAGAAATTTGTTTAAATTTCGTTCGTTCGAAATTTTTGCAGATAACTTTTTCTATTTTTCGTTCGGTTTCGAAAACATTTCGATTTTTCGTTCGTTCGACATTTTTTCTCGAAATTGTACGGCTTCCTGTTTGAAGCTTCTCGAATATTCGTTGTTCAGAATAATTCAGGAAATTGCATCTCCCGAATAATCCGAAGAGCGCTTCTTTCAGTCGAACGATTTTCAGATCATTTGGATTCGGTCAAAGTATAAGTTTCAGACTGGACACTGATCTCAGATGTAGTGTTTCAAGTAACTTCGCAGGAGCCAGAATCTTAATATCTTTCACCAAAGGTGGATTTCTTGAACAGATACATCTCGACGAATGTAAATAAGGTCTCGTGAAAAAACGAGATATTTTGTCGACCGTTCTTATGAAGATTGCGCTAAATGAATGCGCTAAACAAAACACGCAATCTCTAACAACTTCAAAGACGTATGTGAAAAAAAGAAACAAAGTAGCTTTTGAAAATCAAGCAAAAGACGGCAGTTGAGCAACATTGCCGTCGACTCAATCCCAAAAACCATATTTCATCGTGACCACCGCCTTCCGGCCATAAAACGGCCAAAGTCTCACCGTCGACTGCGTACCACGCGCTCCGCGACCACACGCGTCGGAAGCAGACGAGCTTTGGCCGCACGCGCTGACGAGTTCCGGCTGCCGCGCGACGTTTCGACCTCCGCGCGGCGGCCAGAAACTCGTCGCGCGGCAGGCCAAAAAAACATCTGCTACGACGCGCGATGCGGTCGCGCAGCTCGTGGTACGCAGCCGACGGTGAGACTTTGGCCGTTTACATGGCGTCTGTAGGTGTGCAGAAAGACTACTTCGGACCGATATGTATTGTTTACTAAAATATTCGAATGATACATATACGTACATAAATAAATAAATAAAGAACCGATCAATCAAAATAAGAAACTTTTTTCTTGTTCTGGAAGTTGAATCACTTCGTAAGAAGCGGCATAGAATGATATTCAAAAGTCATGTTCCAAAACGGTGCTTTGGAATATTGTCGTGATTCGTTCAGAAATCCACCTTTGTTGAGCTTGGCTGGTATTCTAAACCTGCGCAGGGTTAGGTATTGCTTGCGCCAATTTTCGAAGGGAACTAACGACCCCCTTCCAAGTGTTGGACCATTTTTTAAATTTCCAAATTTTTAGGATCACCTCTCCGGGATGAAAAAAAACTTTTTGAGTGATAAAGATGAAGAAGGATGAAATTTAGGGGTGAACTTCGGTCAAATCGTACAACCCTCCTATTTTCATTTTTTCAAGAATTTTCCAACTATTTCACGGCCCCCTTGCGCCGAGTCGCAGCCCTGCTCAACTCTGCTCCTGCGAGGTTACTCAAAACACCACATCTAAGGACTGTGTTCAGCAGAACTTTATTTGAACAGATCGAATAATCCGAAAAATCATTGACGGATGAAAAGAGCGTCGACTTTGAGATTATTCCGGAAAGTCGAATATTCGTAAAAAATCTCTGAATATGTAAAAGCATAGTTTGAACCATGCTGTTTTGCGGCATTCTGAGACCGGGAAGTTTCCCATCTTTTATATCTTCTATTCGTATACCTTCTGTTTACCCATTTTCAATATTTAAAGTGTCCTCGATTTGGGGTGTGATAGGCACAACTCCTGGGGCATCGGTTAAAACAGTGTTCACGATGATTTTCGTTGCCAGGAGTTTCCACTCAAAACGATGCGCTGCCCTAAGTGTTCCCAAAATTACGAAGAAATGACGCACTAAAACGTCTTATTTCGGTGACATTATCTTCTGACCTGTAGTTGCGTCCGCTTGGATGAACATGTTCACGGTTGTTGTCACCGATGAAAAATTTGGGCGTAATCTTGAGTATTTAAACAAAACATTTTTAGATATTGTCCGGAGGAAAGAACGGAGCAACAGAAAGTAGAAGTATTGCAAAAGACGAGACCACGAAAGATTCCATTGCGCAACGAACGGATTCCTGTGAGGAGTAAAGGAGCGTGATGAGGAAGTAGAGGATTTCATTACTACCCTTATTATGCGTTTTCTCGAGTTCTTCCTCATTTCGCTTCTATCCTGGGTGAAGTAGTGGTTATCTTCAATCTCCAAAATCGATGATTATCGTGAACCCCTGCCTTTAAGGCAGTGAAGGTACGATAGCTAACGATATCAACTGCAAAATCAGCTTAGATCAAGCATTTGAAAAACTATGGAAAGTAGCGCAGTGAAAAACGGTCTACAAATGAGTTTACAGGGCCCGAAAAAGCTAAGTTGTGCACGCACGTGCACAGCGATGACGAAAACAGATCGCAGTCTCATGCCGAGCAGTCAAAAATCATCGACATTCAGAGGACGAAATAAAATGCAAATTTAACGAATAAAAACAGTTGAATAATGAAAGCATCACTTCAGTCAATGTTTTTGACTAGATAATACACATAAATTCGAGGTTCATTGATTGACATTCAATTTCAAACTAGCTGATGTTCTTGATATGAGAGGTCATCGATGCCGATGATGTGGAAGGGCTCGTCCGCCCATCAAAAAGGCAAGAAAGTTCAGGTTTCAAATTCGGCCCAAAACAGTGGTTTTTTCGCGATTTTTCTTATAGGTCCACTGCCGAGACAGGAAAGGATTTGGAGAGAAAAAGACGACAAAGCATGTTTGATCGCGACCACTGCCTTTAATGGACGTACCCACCGAATGGATTGCCGGTTGAAGGACCGGCGAAAATCAGCGCTACTGGTCCAAGGTGTGGTGAGTGAGAGGCAGCACGCGAGTCGAGTGAGGCTGCACTGAACCGGGGCGCGTCGCAGATGCTGTGGTGGGGAGCCAGGGAGGACTGCAGAGACAGGACGCCGAGCCCCTCCTCCACCAAAATGGTAATATACAGTATGCCCTGCCCTGTCAAACTTCAGTGAGTTCAAAGCGAAATCCTTCATCAAGGGCTGCTATAGTTGGGGTAGCCTCTTTGTCACCAGGATCACGAGCATCACCGTAGTTTCCGCTCCAAAGCTGACTTTGGAAGCGGAAGTTATACAGAGAAAAGACAGCAGAAAGACGGGCTAAACCGACCTCGCGCGCCTTCTGACCAAATCCTATGAGCGACATTGTACTCCTAGGTCATCTCAAGGAGGCGGAGTCTCTACTTCTGTTCTGTCCTCTCTTCCCTCTTACATAATTCCAAACACTCCAGTGGATGGCACTCTCAAGTACATCCCCATCCATCTACCTCTAAAAACATCACTTTCTCTTTTTAATATATACATTCCTCCCTCTACATCCTGTCCACCAACATACAGCCCTATCCCTCTACTCCAAGCAGCTGTATGACTGCTCTCCTATCTCCCTCAATTGTCTTTGCGGGTGACTTCCAATGCTCACACGTTCTGCTCCGTCGCTCGATTCTACGATGCTAGAGGAAATGACGCGTCGAAGAATGGGCCCGGATGAGTGCGACCTGGTCATTCTAAACGATGATCCAGCCCACTCTCGTCTCCCTGCCAACGGCCCGATCATCTAGCCCAGTTCACATCTCCCTCGTCTCTTCTAATCTCTCTAATCGCTTGCTCTTGAGTCAACATCCACAACTCTTTCCCAGTGATCACATTCCTGTCTTTGTCGATATTGATCTCTCAACTCTCTTGCTCTCCCTATACAGGTTGTTTCGTCATCCCGTTCTTATCTTAATTTAGAGGCCTTGCAGACTGGAGCCTGTTCAGGGAGGTTGCGCTTCGCCATGCGGCTGGTTACCAGTGGAATGGCGACGCGTACACCAGAAGGAGCGCCACCCCCTATATTGATGCCTATCTTGAAGGCTATGCTGAAAGCTGCGATCTCTGAAGAGGTCGCGTCAAGACAGCTTTAACTTTCCCAATGTCACCAGGGAGACACTGCGAGAAGATAAGGGGAACAAAGGGGACGCAAGAGTAGCTGCAGATCACCTTGGCCCCGAACATCGCTGAGGCTGGATAACGACATCAGGAAGGGACCTTGACCAGACACAAGAAGGCAGCAGGGAAAAGTTCACTGAGAAGATGAACTTCCAGAAATGATGCAGCAGCAACGTGGAAGGCTTTGAAAAGGATCTCCGGAAAGTTCACTTCCGCCAACAATTCCACGATTGAATTTGAAGGTGGAGTCTTCAAGTCAGGGAAAGAGGCCGCAAATGCTCTCCGGGAAGCATTTTTTCATCACTAGAACCAGAGAGAAAGCAGAACAGAATAACTGTGCGGGAACTCTGTCAAATTGCCACTCATGAGCTCGAAGATGAGGATAGTCTCACGCTCCGCTCAGGTCGAGAAGGTGATCAAGGAAATGAGTAAAATTCGAAGGCTTAGTAGGGCCAGAATGGTTTGAGCCCAGCAGTAAGCAAAAGAGACTGCCAAGATGAACTTCCTGTCCCTTCTCGCCGAATTCATTATTACTTCGTTTCGCACATGTACATTACCCCAAATTTGGAAAGTGGCTTCGTGTGATCCCACTGCCGAAGCCGGAAGAAGTCACCATCCACGGCTAAAAATTGGTACCGACCGATCAAATCTGCTCTCACCCCATCGCCAAAATTGCCGAAGAACTGGTTGTGAGAGGAGCTTGCCGGAGCACCAACAGCCAACAGCAGCACCAACATGCGTTTCCATGAATTTACATTCTACCACTTACGGGTTTCCGTAAGAATTACATCTCCACCACTACGGCGCTTGTTGGAAATTGTGAGCTATGTTCTGGACGGCTTCATTGCCATAAGAAAGCCCCCAACGTACTGTTGGTGTGGCCTTCGACTTAACAAAGGCATTTGACACTGTCAATCTTGGCCTACTATCAGAGAGTCGTAATGAAGTCTACCATTAAGCCATGGCAGAAGCGGTGGATAACTGCGGCTTCACTAAAGGACGTCCGGGCAAATGTGCTATTCCAGGGACATGTTTCCAATAGCATCCCCATCGCCCGCTGGTGTCCCTCAAGGAGGAGTTTTATCGCCTGCACTTTTCGGTTTATATCTAGAAGATCCTGCCCGTTCCCCTCTCCAAGACATCAAGATCGTTGCATACGCGGATGATATTACTATTCTGTGCCGAGATCGCGACATTAAGGTAGCCGCCAGTAAGATCAATGACTACTGCTTGAATCAGGTTGAAATGTTTCTTCGATCGCAAAATGCTCACGAGTCTCTGCCTCCAAATCATCCGTCACTGTCTTTTCTACTGATGAAATGCAGAAGCACAGTGCCCATCCTATGGTGAAGTGGGACGAAACTCAATTGCAGAGCCACCCGATTCCCCAAATTACTTGGACTCGTGTTGGATCCTTCGTTGAGGGTTTCATAAGAACACTGAGCAGAAGCAAGCCACAGTGAAAAGGCAAGACTCAACGTCCTGCGCGTGCTCTCGGTGGAACGTCCTGGGGATGCAATAAAGAAACGATCCTGACCACGTACAAGGCTATTATTGCAACCCGCATTGGAGTATGCTGCGGCAGTCTGGCGGCACATCGTGTCGGACTCATCTTGGTCCCAAGCTTGCAGCGCGATCTAAAATTGTGCTCTGCCGGTTGCAACTTCAGCTGTTCTAAAAAGCTCTCAATTGAGCACTTACACGCCGAAGCTCGCATATTGCCTGTTAGAGACCAATGCCAACTCCAGGCGCAACAAATGTACATTAACATCGTGAAGCAGCCGAATCATCCATCGCGAAGAGTACTAAACCCGGTGAGAGAGAGGTGTATCAGAAAGCCTTTCGCCGATACTCCGTCGAAAGTAGATGTGCAGAGATGGACCGAAGCACAACAAGAACGCCTCCATCTCTTGCGCGCGGAGCATACCCGATTCGTGAAGGAACACTTGAGCAGAGTTGCCATAAACTCCATCCTGGGAGTCGCTCCTCCGAAGGTCAGCGAAACAGAGATGGAACTTGGTAGGCGTGCCAGGTGCACCCTTGCTTCGTCACGCTGTGGACACTCTCCCATGCTTATGTCATATTTGCATAGGATTGATAACAGCAAACCTGACGAGTGCCCTGATTGCGGTAGTCAAGGGCATACTACTACGCACCTGTTCAATTGCCCGGAGAGACCGACTACATTAACGTCAATGTCAACGTCAATGTTCTGTCGCCACCGGGTTTCCAGAAACTCCCGGCCCCCTGCGCTAGTGGCCGAGTTTCTGAACCTCATTGACAAGGCTACCCTACTGTGGCTGACACAAGAAGAAGAAGAACTAAACCCAAGGGGGCCGACCCTGCTCAGTGAAATAATTTTCAAAGCCACTTTTTGCCTCTTCGAATGCGTTTAGATCCGTTTTTTTTCAGCGCTGTTCTGCTTCTGAAGCCTACCACCATTGTTTTTTAGTGAAAACTCTAGGGAGAAGTTTATCGTGAACACTGCCTTCTAGTGGAACTGTCAAAATCTCTAGATTTCCCCTCCTTGATTCAGCACTCTTCGACTTGTCCTATTTCACCGTTTTTTTGCATCCAAAACTTTCTTTCATAAACAGCGTTGAAATTTTCACGATTTTCCTATAATCACTACATTATAAAAAACGCGCACGTTTTTTTAACATTTTTATTCAACTGAATATCATCTACACAATAGTACACAAATACATCGAAACCAGATCGAAGCGTATACCGCAGCATCTGCGCATAGACCGCACTGCTTGGGAGGAATCCATCGTGACATCTGCACTTGTTTTGAATGATGTATTTCCAAAAATCGCCAGCTGAGTCCGCAGCCGTTGAATACCAATCTCTGCTTTGTGCCTCAGACCAGGCAGACGGATTCATCTGCAAGGTATACTTCTGCCTGATAAATTCTATTTGATAAAAACATCGTGTACACTGTAAAAAAAATACAGTCGACGCCAACTCCTTCGTCGGTTCGGTGTCTTTTGGAGAGAGCATTAAGACGTGAAGACGCAAGTAGAGGAAATACATAGACACTGTG